>JBBJLR010000034.1:2408453-2432134 GCA_037577145.1 Brachypetersius gabonensis
CTCTCTCTCTCTCTCTCTCTCTCTCTCTCTCTCTGTATGCCCCCTACTCTCTCTGAGTGGTAGTGTGCTTGGGGGAGTGTAATTGCTTCCACCTGAACCATGCTCTGTTCACTTGAGCCAGCATGTCCACCCCTTTGGCTCTGCTTGGTTAGCCTGGCTCAAAGTGCTGCCCATTGCCTGAAGCTTAACTGGTCACGTCTAAGTCTGCTGGCGAACTCATTAACTTATTCTTTTTATGTTAGTGGAATAAAAGCTCAACACTCTGCCGTTGTTGCTTTGTCTAAATCACTGATGCGCAACTGAAAGGCCCTGTTCTCTTCAGTTAAACGATCGGTATGTCTGCTCCTGACTTTTAATGTTTCTATGAAATGCTGTAGCAAGTTAAATGGTTCACAATGAGCTGACCTGGGAAGTGGAGTAGGCAGGGAGCTTTTGTGTGGAGACAAAGCTGGAGACAGCACACTGGGGAGGGAGAGGGAGACAGACTGAGAATGAGAGGCCAGATCCATGTTGTGGAATCTCCCCAGGGGCTTCTGGGTAAATGTTCATGGATGACAGCCTTTTGGAATGCTCACCAGTGGGGAGTTTTAATTGGCCAGAGGCACTGCCTGGTTCAGTAATCAGAGGTGAGCTGGTAGTAGAATGTTTGTGTGTGCCTACACACACTATTTAGTTTATCATGTTTATTAGGTGTCTATTTTTTGGGGAGGTTTCCAAATACCATCCTCTTTCTTTCTCACATCTCTCTCAGGGGCTGTGTGATTTGATTGATGAAGCCTGAAGTGTTGCTTGAAGCTGGAGGGAAAAAAAGAGGGAGCTTTAAAATGCCAAACTGTTTCACCCTGGTTAATGATCACTCATCTGTCTAGACTTATAAGCCAAAGATTAAGTGTGTGCTGTTGCAGTTGGATAGCCTGTATACCCCCAGAAATTTCTTCTTCCAGGAAAAAAACAGGTATTGTTTCTGATGACGTCTGCCTCTTTACTTCCCTTTTTTAATCAACCGTATGCCATCTGAAAAGCAAGCTACAAGAGTTCAGTGTTTTGACAGCTGTGTTTGGCAGTAGATTTTAATCCCTGATTTATTTAAGGAAACATCATTTTACACACATGCTTTCCAAGGATTTGTGGCTGGTTGCCCAAGTATAAAACATCTCTTTCCAAATTAAAGTCACCGTGAGCATAATTCTTGTTCCCTGAACCATTTGAGTGAATGCTAATTGTTCCTTTAGATTAATTTAATCAAAGATAGACTTGACACAGTGAGCTGTAAATTTAAACATTTCTGTTGGATGAAATGTAAGGCATGACCTACTCTAATTGTAGCACAACCAGATGTACACCACTTTCCAGGGCCTTGAAAGTAGCACATGGCAGATTTTTTGTACTGAGGGCTAAGGTCTGCCAAAACCACTTCTGATATGTTTTTTTTAAATATGTTTATTTTTTAAAAACGGTGTTCTATGTCACAATTGCGGTTTAAGGGTAGTATTGTTTTTCCTCTGTTTAACTTTTAAATAATTTGTTGGGCCAGAAGTGCTGACAAAGTCTGAAAGAATCTGTTGAACCATCCAAAATACTTGGGTGGGGTGGTTAATGCAGCCATAGCTGAAAACGAAATATTCCCCATAATAGTGGAGATGGTGATTTCTAGGCATACATCTATAACCATCACATATTTTTTATATATCTCATTGTATTGCCTGATCTTGGTTTTGATAGCCCAATAAGACTCAGTTATATTTACATTTTCCATTCACCAAATACAGAGGACAGTGCTCAGGGACCCAGTTGTGGTATGTTGTAGGTAGGATTCAAACCCATGACCTCTTGGTTTAGAGCAGTGGTTCCCAACCTTTTTTTTTTTTTTTTTTTGAAGCCCCCCTTGCATGTGTCCAAGACAAGCCAGGCCCCCCAACAAAATTCTGCGCACACCCTGTGATCTCTAGTGCCTCCCTAAGGGGAGCCCGGACCCCAGGTTGGGAACCACTGGTCTAGAACAGGGCTATTCAACTTTAATAGTCAGTGGGCTGGATAGGAAAGTCACTGGGGGTTTGGAGGCCACAGAGTATCGTGCTGTCCACGCTTAATTTTTTTGGGACGGTGAGGGGGGATGTTGTGGGAACGGCTGACGGGATTCCGTCCAGTATGCCAGTTTTAACGCCGTCCGGGTGATGATGTTAGAGTAGATACATCACCGAGCTAAAACTACAAAGACCCCCCCTTGCTGTGTGTGTGTGTGACTGGATTCTCTTTCATTACTGCCAGCTTTGCTATGCCTTTCTTTAACACACCCATTTTCTGAGAAACCCTGCCTCTTTTGACTGCGATTGGCTAATAATATGTGCTCGGATAACTTCTGTGCCCGGATTGGCTAATTTTATACAACACAGCAGATAACCAATCTTGACGAAAATAGCGGGGGACTACTAGCCAATCATGATCCAAAACCCATAACTTTATTAAATCACTCGAATCACACACTGATTGACTGGTAGTCTGGCGGGCCATAAAAACTTTCAAAAGGACCGGATCCGGGCCGCGGGCCGTCAGTTGAATAGGCCTGGTCTAGAGGAAAGTATGCTATCTACTAGGCAACCACTACCATTTGTCCATAGTGTCCATGATATTACGTTAATTACACAACAAGTTATGTACAGTAATCCTCCAATTTTATGCAGACCAGGAGTCACGGATTCAGTCACACGCAGAGTTTTTTTGAGAACCAAACTAATAGTTTTGCATGGAAATCCCCACAATAACGCAGAAACTACAAATATCCACCACCTTTTTTGTGCCGCTTTTTGTGGCAATAATTGTATTTTTTCCTAGACGTTTTCACACAAGGCTGTAGCCGACCTGGAAGCCCTTCTTTTGAATTCCACTTACACACAGATTTGTGTAAATCATCTGTGTAGATCAGGGGTAATTCTCCAAAAACGGTTCACCTCTCTGCGGTGTCCCAATACAATGTGTTTTTTCACTATACAAAAGTGCTTTTGGAACGTAACCCCTGCAAAAAGCGAGGGATTACAGTAGTTTCATGTTTAAAAGTGCAGAATGGTAATTTTTTGCACTTATCTTATTTGTGCTTTATGAAAGTACACAGCTACAAAGTGTTTGCTGAGCTGCACCATCCTTTAAGTGGGATTTCGGCCCTGTTTGAGTGTCAGCAGGGCTGCTTGTCATGGGATATCCTGCTTGTTAATTTGTTTCCTCTTTGACATAACAACTGCCCATGAGGATGAAACTACACTTCTACCCAATTGTACTCTCATTGTGGTAGGATTTTCATAATAACTTCAGACTGCATATTCTTTTTGACCTAAGTGGAAGTAAAGGCCAGAGGGACCAAGTAAACAGCAGCGATGGAAAAGGGTTCAGCTAGGTATCTGCAATGTGACCTATGAGCATGTGCTTAGTGGACAAGTGAAAAGTGTTGTCTATGGAAGGCATGTTATATCAGGAATGGAAAGGGAAGTTGGAAACATAATAACATTGCTCTTATTGTAGGTTAAGCCCTAAAGACCCCGAGTGAGTTTGTCAGTTCATTATTTATTTTTCACGGTGTCAGATTCTAGGAATGTGTCCTTGAGGCCAGTCCCACAGCTGTTTCCATTAAGGATGCTGATGTCTTTTCAGCTAGATCTGTTTGTGCTTATGCTACATCAGCACATCACATGTGTTCTCATGTGCACCGGCTTGTTCTTCAAATGGGGGGGATGAATCAGTGCATCACTGACATATGGTGTTGTCTGCTATAGAAGAAAAAGTGTTTATGGTATTGAAGGTACACAATGCTGCTTCCCCGAGGTAGCAGTAGTCTTCAAACTTCGTCCATATTCTATGATGAAGTGACCCACTTGACATTGTCCGCCATTTTGTGTAATGTGTTTGTAAAAGCCAAGCTTTTGTCGTTCTGATTTAACTGTTGTCGTTTTACTGCAAGTCTTGAAAGCATTACTGGGTTGGCAAGGCTGTAAACTTGTCATGCCAGTATTTGAGAGATACTGGAAGGGACTTGGAAAGAAAGAGAAAGTAATTCCCCCATTGGCCACCTCCATGTGATCATTTGGCCTCTAATAATGGTTTCCTGTTAGTAATTTTTTTTAACACACTGGAAACTGCTGTGAAGACCTATGGAGCTGACCCATTATATCGTACAGGATCGTCTTTTTGCGAGACAGCTGTAGTCGTTCTACATCAGTAAAACTTAAAACGTTTACATACACTTCTGCCAGACATTTCACTTTATAGCTGAAGGTAATCAAGCTCCAGCAGACTGAGAGTAATACCTGTGTCAACATACCAAACAGTAACATACTTTAGCATGCTTTGTCCCAAGTTGTCTTATGTAATGGTTCAATAGGTTTCAATATGATCTGTGTGTGTGTGGCTACCTGGGTGGGAGGAGAATATTTGTCTAGAAGTCATAGAGGAACGCTTCAGGAGATGGACAGTCTCAAGATGGCCTCAGGCCACACAGCAAGGAGGTAAGAGATGCAGAGCGGATAGAAAATATTGCTCCAGCAGCTGGAAAGGAGAGGGAGGAGTGCTGAAAGCAACCTGTGGTGGCCTGCCCTGACATGAAAGCCAGATATGGGAAGAGACGACTGCAGAGCATAATACCTATGATTTACAAATCAAATATCCAGCGCTTATTTATCCTTAATGTTCCGGCTCGGTTTCACTCTGACACTCGTCCCTTTAATCTTATTGCTTAAGTTGGCATCTAAGGTAACAAGAATGCATGTGTAGGTCTGCTCTGCTTGGAGAAGGCTGTGTTCATCACTACTGAGACACTGGCTGGTGTAGAACTGCACAGTAAATTGTTTATTATTTTCGAGACATTAACTTGTGCAGAACTGAGGTTGCAGAATGCCACAATATGCAAATGAGCATGATTATCTTGAACAATCTCTTTTGAAGAACTGGGGTAAAATAGTTTATTCTGAATTAATACCGTAATCACATTCAGTTATACATTTCAATTAAATTTCAAATGCAATATGTAGCAATAAAACCATTTTGTATTGTTCACTGATGTTGATCATGTCATTCAAAGCTTGTTACCACGCTGAGATATGTTCTTTTGTTAAGAGCGAAGTAACAAGGTTTGCTCTTCTTTACTCTGTGAAGATTGTGCTGCCCTGCTGTATCATGGTCTTCTAGCGTCTGTTTAGCGTCTGTAGAGAGGGGGCTGGGTGCTGGAGGGAGAGACAGTAGTTCCATGTCAAATGGTAGACCCCCTCCCTGAGTAGTAATTGCAGCCTGTGTTAAAGTAAGGATGGGCAGATTGTTATGACTGTAGGGTGGGTGGATTTTTGTCATAGGAATGAAAGCGCTCTCAGTGCTTTCTCAAAATGCATTATTAACCTCATGTCTGGCAGTCTTGTATTATTGCCTGGATATAACCTGAACCTAGAAGGATAACATGTCATTTACAGATAGAAAACATCGGTTAAGCCTGCTCCTATTTTTGTTGCAGTTTCTGATATTATTTATTGTGACTTGAGATTTAATCTCTTAACCCTGAAACTTACTGCCATGACATTCATTTTTTTTGCCTGTTTCGTCTGATTTTTGAAATTTAAACACATTTAAGCCTTGGAACAGATAAGGTTTTTTTTTTCCCCCACACACATTTAGTGGTGATAAAATGCCTTATAATAATAAGTCTGAACCCGGTGGAGGCCAAGTGTTGATGGGCCTTGTGTTGGCATATGGGAACTGCTGCGTGTGTCTAGTTAGACAGACACCAAGGGAGCCTATTGCTCAATTTTTTTTTGGCAGCAGCATGTTGATGTGGCGACTGAAGCAATTTATTGTGGCAGACGGCCTGAAATAATCCCCTTGGGAATTTACGACTTCTGACTCAGAGGGCCCAGGGCTGGAAGGGCCGGGTGCGTGTGTGTTGGTGTATGCGTGCTGGTGGTGGGTCTGTCGGCCAGTGCCCAGCAGGGTCAAAGTGCACGGCCTCTCTCAGAGGAGTGGCTGTTAACCTTTGGCCCTGATGGTTAAGCTTGGAGGCTGGTGGTGCAGAGCTGTGAGAACTGAAGTGTGTCTGGGGCTGGGGGAAAAAGGGTTAAGGGGGCACATCATGGCAAAAGGTGGAGTTAGGGGTATGAGGGCAGGAGAGCTAATTTTGGTTTCCACTACATTCCTCCTGCCACCAAAATGGGTTGTTGCTGGAAATGTGGGACGTCAACAGGAAGAGACTTTTTATTGTTAATGGAGAAATACCTCAGGCTCATTTAAGATATATAGGAAAGTCAGTGACCACTAAACATATGGGGAAGTAGGTAAACATCAGTGACCTTCATATTGGCTTTTTTTTTTTTTTCTGGCATTTTGGTAAATGAACATTGCATAGTACGTCCTTCTGTTGGTTCTGTAGTGTAGGTTGTACGGTTGTAGTGAGAATGTTTTTAATAGTTAAGGAGAATCAAGCCTAAGTTTGATGACCAGGTGACATTAGCTATGTGTGAGTTTTTCAAAAACTGTGCAAAAAAAGGAATGGAGGTTTTGGTCAGAGGTATGTTGTTGCCATGCTGCAATATTGGTACAAGCACTCTTGGGAAATTTGGACTTTGCCCTGCTTTATTTACACGAACTGGTAAAGCAATTTAAATATCGGCAAAAGTCCAAAGTCGTTTTTCAGTTTAGCAATACAGCCGGGTGCTAGTCTTGACTTTCTGTTCCACTTTTTTTTTTTCCAGAGTTGCTTTAGCCAGGTTCTCCCACCATGTTCACCTCTGTACAAAGACCTATGTGTTGGGCAGAAGTGTGATGGAAGGTGTGTGAGCATGCACTTAGGACGGGCAACATGCTCTTTAGCCTGGATGGGATCTCAGAAGAGTGAGGGGTGCAGCTGGGTTGGGGCCACTGCAGGGTGGGCTCAGGTGCCCTATATGTGTGTGCGCTGATATTACTGAAATCAGAGAAGTAAATGTCTGCTTGCAGTGCTTATTCCTATTACGCACATTTTATTTTAGATCAGTAGTTGCGAATTCCACTAAGATCTCCTTGTTTTATTATGCTCATTTAGCTGCATGCATGTAAATGTTTTGCACCACAATCTTGATTCCATTACTGTGGTGTCTATAGGCAGTCCAGGCACATGTTTGTAAATACGTTTGGCACGCTGAAGCACAGGGTGGCGTCCCTGCCACATTAACACACCAACACTGTATTATAGGAATCCTGGCAGTGAACACTGTGACAATTCCTGCTGGATATTCTGTATTGATGGTGATTATTTGCAGGCTCTCAGCAGCTCCTCATTTTACAGTCACGTTTACTCATTTAGCAGATGCATTAGATCTGGACCTTCTAAGACTAGTGACTGACTGCCACCATATAGACTGTTGTGCTTAGCTACCAAAAAGCTATTAGTTTTCAAAACTGGGCATGTTTTTCAACCATTTTGTTTTATGTTCCTCCTTTACATCCGATACACTTTAGTTGTCTTTGCCGTTTGAGCCAGTGGTCATTCATGGTAAGTTGTAAAATGGCCTGTTTGGCTTGAAGCAGCAGTAGCTGTGAATGAGTAGATGTCTGTCTGCAGGCTGCAGTGTGTAGACTGGAGTGACTACAGTTCCAGTAGGCTGGCAGGCGAAGCCAAACAGCCTGTTGGAGTCAGGGCGGCTGAAAGGCCCCTTGTGTTCGCCTTGAATTCCAGCAACAGCATTAAAAAGAAAGAAAAACAAAACATTATTGCAGCTGTGACTACGCATTCAGCCCCCTTTATCCTAATGCACCAGCCAGCTTGTTCTGCCCGCTTTCTTCACCAATATTCGCTCCTCTAAATTGGAACGGAACAGTAAAGTTAATTTGAAGATAAAGTGATGAATTAATTAGACAAATTAATTATTTGCTTTTGTCTGTCTTTTGGTTTCGTTGAGTACAAAATTTAGTTGTTTTTGAATTTTTAATAGTTTAGGTTTATACATACATTTATATGCACATTAAATTTCAAGCAGTAAAGCTACTGCTTTTAATGACCTGTTTGAGTGTCCATAACTACATAAAAATTAGGATTGTGTGGCAGCCAGGGGGGGGCTAAGTTTTCATTTCTTCTGGATTATACAAATGGTGGTGTTCTAAGGTGAATGTAAGGTAACTCTTCCACTTTGCCTCTGTGTACCAGGAGACCACCTGAAGGTGTGTCCTCAAGGCTATTCTTGCTGCACTCTGGAGATGGAGGAAAAGCTAAGTCAGCAAAGCCGCTCGGACCTGAAAGCTCCAGTCTCTCAGCTTAGCACCAACCTGCAGACCACCTTCACCCAGAGACACCAACACTTCGACCGTGAGTACACCCACTGCTCTCATACACAAGTGCAGCACTAAGTTAGGGGTTTGGGTTGCCTTTATCACCATACATTCAGCTCTTTCATGAATAATATATTACAGCCTTACAACATGTTACAATAGATGAATATGCATTAAATTGCACATTAAATGCTTCCAGAAATATTTTAAGTACTGCTCTGTTCTGAGGCACCTTCGGACTGCAGCAGCCTTGACAGACAGCTCCGCCTGCCAGAAATACGGGCTGTCTGTCCATTCGTCCCTCCACCTGTCTCTCAGAATCCCACAGTCATCTGTCCCATGCGCGTGCACACACACACACAAGAAGCTTTCAGACAGACCACACACACATCCAGAGCCAGGCTTCCTCCCTCTAGTGCATGTGGCTGTAAATATCAGTCAGGGGTGGGGGAATCAGGTTTTCCCCTGTGCAAAGGGTGAGGCGGTGCATGGGAACATGCGACAGCAGTGCTGACTCACTCACAAGGGGAAAACACCACAGATACAATCCACTGAGCAGCAGTGAGACTCTCAGGAAATGAATTCATCGTTCTATACCATTCATCATGTTGATATAAACAATATAATCTTTAAAGTACAAAATACTGTAGTTTGGATTTACGTGAGACTGTCGCTCAGCAAGGTCCATATCAGACAATGTTTTTGAAAATTCACCAAACATAAAATTATGATTCTTTAGACAATGGTTCTTATATCATGAAATTTCTGGGTTTTTTGTAAACACAGTTGTCATTGTGGTGTATTTTACACGTTGGTGAAATAAAAATAGCATATCGGGCTCTTTTTTTTTTTATTTTTTACTTTTTACTAACAGAGAATAGCCAGACTTTTAAACTCAGTTTTGTCCTCAAGACTTGGAGGGAACAGGTGCGATAATCTCTACCACAGATGTTCGATACACACTAGGTATTGGGCACAATGAGACATGACACATTTTTCTTCCAGACACATGCTCACATTGTTACACACTGGTCCGCTCACAGTCATTTGAAATGAGAGCCTCATTTGTGACAATCCAACTGGGGTGTCTTTGTCAGGGCAGCTTGGTGCTTTGAGTCAGGTTCAGCCATTGCCAACTCTCTGGCCTGAATGTTGAAGGAGACAGAGGGAGTGTTAAGTGGGGAATAGCAGTTTGAGTTACATTCTGACATATGACACATTATGGTGATGTTTGTGTATGGAGAAGAGAGACAGAAACTCGCCTGAGCATCATGTGACCCTCAGTCTTAAGAGAACATGTTGCAGAGGAGAAGAGGAAAAGTGACTCATATGGATGCTGGCCTTACATTTATGAAAACGGATCCTGGTAATTGATTAAATAGTTTTCAGGGAGGGTGCAGGTCCGTAGTAAAATGTAAAATGAAAGGCTTAGGGAGTGATGCTGAATGTGTGTATTGCAGCCAGATGTGAGCAGGAATGTGACATGTCGGAATGCGGTGGCAGCCGGATTCCTCCCCCTCTGTTTCTTGCTCCCATTCTCTATGCCTTTTGTTCCTTTTCTCTTCTTTTCTTTCTGCAATCACTCTGTTCTGCCTTTCATTTCTGCTCCAGCTGCAGGTTCTCCAGCTCTTTTGAACTGTTACCGTGGGAATAAGCTTAGAAGTGCTGGTCTGTGCACACTGTGAAAAAGGCTCAGGCACTTCGTTTAATGAGCTAAACGTCCCTAAGACGCCAGTAACGTGCTATATGCCCTTAGTCCAACAATGAGATCTGCCCTCAACTCAGACATGCCCACAAGTATAACTATTGTCTTGACCTTTGAAATGAAATGTCTTTTATACCTTTGAATATAACAACTGAGCCGCAGAGGTTTCCTTGATTGAGGAGAAGAAAATGTACGTTTCTCACCAGTAGAAATAAGTGTCCTGGATTACTCTGTTTACACTGAAACATCCAGAAATGAGCATTTCGTCTCGATGGAACAAGACGACACAGGAAACAGGACTGTGGAGGAAAATGTATGCTAACCCGTTTGCAGTATTTTATCCTGTATATATAACCAGTACGCTGTGTTCTATCTTACATGTTTTAAGTGTGTAGTGTCTTAACACATTTTTCTCAATAAGAAATGGTGTTGCTTACTGCAGGGCAGTGTGAAAACCACAACTGGCAAGAAAGCTGGCAAAGAAACTTAGTACAGTACGAGATGTTCATGTTAGCATTTTCCGAACTCGCACTAAACACACGTGCAAAGAAAACTCACTGTCCCCAGAGTAACCCATGTAACTTGTCTTGTGCAGCACTCTCTTGTCAGAGCATTTTTGGATGCACTGATAACAGACCTGCTCCATTTGCCTGGTAGATATCATAAACTTTGTTTGATTTTAAAAGTCTCTCTGATCTTGAATCTGTGGAACACTATTTAAAGTTCTCCATAACAGGGACAACATATTTGTGAAAGTGATCATTCTGTCATACGTGAACACACCACAGCACACAGTGTGAACAGCACCAAATTCTTCCTCTGCGTTTAACCCATTCACCAAGTGAAGCAGCAGGCAGCCAGGAACACGGTGCCCGGGGAGCAGTGTGTGGGGACGATACCTTGCTCAGGGTACCTCAGAGGGAATCGAACCTGGACTTTCTGATCACAGGGCGAGTGCCTTAACCACTAGGCCACCAGCTGCAGCGGATGTGAGATATAAGATGAAACGTGCAAACAAAACTAGTCAACTGGGAGTGCGACGGAATGTCTACAGTGCAAACTAAAAATAAATGGTCATGAAGACAAACTGAACACAAACGCGCACGTGTAAGGAAGCTTAGCTCGTGTAAAGAGCTTAGTGTGGGTGTGTGGGTGATGCGGCAGAGAGTGGTTTCAGCCTGGACAGCCTTGAGGTTTCAGTCATGGCTAATTAAGTTCCAGGCCAGAAATAGTTTTTCTGGCGCTTGGTGTGTTTGTTCCCTCCCTGTGTGTCCGGTCTGGGTAACTCTGTCGAGATCAGCGTTGTCTGGGGTCTAAGCTGCAGGATTAACCCCCTACCCAGACTCCCATCTCCTGCACCATGGCCACACAGCAGGGTGCCCACAATCCCACAAGAAAAGAAAGGAGCTCACCGACTAATTGGCACAAATGGGGAGCAATTACTGATTGGGACAAGAAAGAGCAAGTGAGACGAATTGCAGAGATGGATGGATGAATATATGAAGCAAAAAATGAGGCTTGGTTAGTCGGAAGCTTCTCATTTTATGTTTTCAGTGTGGTGGACAGTGTGAACACACAATGAAATGGTAACCTTGTTTTCCCTGGGAGGGAAAAAGTGTGCTGGTCACTGGAGAACAGCCGAGAGAAAGAGTGAACATCTTGCAGAGGGACAGAGTTTAGAGCTGTCTGCCTTTGAAAAGGGAGCTAAAAATTGTGCAAATGGATCAAGTGCCCTTGGTGTTATGCAGTCCTGCTCCTAAGTATCCTTGCGTATAACCTTTCACACACTTTTCTGAACCAATAGCAGGCCACGAAACTCGCTTTAATGGAAAAATCAGAAGGGAGATCCAGAGCTTGTCCGCTTGTTGGCAGACTCCTGCGTGTCATAAACTTGCATTTAATAACAAACCAAGATGCGTGTTTAACTTGAAACTTTGTAGTGTGCTGTTTGATCGGCTAGGTCACTAAATGTTCTTAGGTCTTTTTGAACAGGATAAAGGTGAATTCACCTTTTCAGTACCTTGAAATGTAACTGTTGAACCTGTGGAATATTGCTTAACCAATGCATTTTCTTTCAAATATATCTATGTAGTATTCTACTTGATGTTGATCTTTCTATTCTTTACTTGGTCTGTTTGGTGACTCTTTTCGTGAATTATGCAGGCTTGCTTTTACACGTTGTCCAAGAGGTAAACACAGAATACTTTAATGGCATTAAAGGAGTTTTACCTGTTTTCCAAGCAGGCTTGTGTTTAAAATTGGTTAACTGAGGATAGTAAAAGCTCCTCGCACCCCTCACTTAGTTTTCCCAATCATGGCTATGCTGCCTGACTTGTGGTAGCTCTGGCATTCCTCCATGCCTTGGGGATGAAGTGCCATTGCCCTTTCGTTATAATCTCTGTCAGTGGAGCGTGGAGCCGGGTGCCCTCTCCCTCTCCCTGTATGGGTTAGGGGCTGAGGGAGCGGCTCTCAGAACAGGGGCTGCCGTGTTTCCGGTATCCGTGGGTTACACAGGGGGTTTGGGAGGAGGAGGAGGGGTGCTAGAAAAAGGCCTCCGCTTCACCTCACCCCGACACACACACACACACACACACACTTACACACACACACACACACACACACACACTCACCTTACCACCTCCAATGTCAGTGTGCGGTGAAGGTGACAGTACTTGACTGACTTGAGCAAAGGTGTGTTTGTATCAGTGTTTTAAAGCATGCTGAGGCATTATCTGTGTGTTGGTATAACCCTGGTGCTTAAATATAATAACATCTGTTGACATATGTGAACATTTGGCAGAATATAATTTTGTTACAGACAAATCCAACTGGTTTTGTAGAAAAGTCACTGGTTATCATTGCAAGTATGTAAGTGTGTTTGTTAAGGCCTGTTCGTGTGTAGGTGTGAGAGAAAGGTGAGGCATTTTCTGTGGAATTCTCATTTTGTGCAGATTAAAAAAGCAAGGGTTGTGGGGAATGAGTTTCATGGGAGAGAGGGGCTGGATTATTTGGGGGTGGTGGTGGGGGTTGGGGGAGTTGACATTCCACAGGATGAAGTAGGTCATTGTTCCCTGTCTTCACTGAAGAGGGCCTTCTGAAGGAACTGATGAACTGAAAGCAAGGGAGACGGAATGAGAGAGGGGCTCGAGGCAGGGTACAGGTCCCTTCTCAGGGAGGGGGGTCCACATTATTCAGTAATCCTATTGAAAGCTCCTCTCTGAAGGATGAAGCAGGAGCAGCGCAGAGCAAAAAGATGGGGGGAAAAAAGCGAATGGAATGTGACAACAAAAAAAAATGCCATTGATAGTGGTCAGTCTCAACTGGCTTGATGGGTGAGACGTTACCATTTGAGCAGCAAGTTGCCCTTCATTCTTTTTCCCTTTTTTTTTTTCTACCCTCAGCACTTTTCTTCTATGAAAGAATTTTTCCTAGACCTTAAGAGACGGCAAAAGAATGCTGTTTGGGAACAACGCTGGGTCAAATGGAATATGCATTAATGTGTTTAGATAATAGCCCTGGGTTTTTCTGGCCTTGCTGGCAGACCTAGTCATTTTTCCAGAGGCAAAGAGCAAGCTGGGCTCTGGACTTTGTGGAGCAGTAAATCTTGCCCTCTTGAGTGTCATTCTACTGACAAAGTAATATAGATTTGGCCAACCCGAGTTCCAGAGTAGTGAGAGCAGTTCTTTTATCCACTGAGAAATGCCCTAATTTACATTCTGTCAGTTGTGTTTAAAATTATCAAGTATTTTAACATGTGTGTTTCGTGTTGAAGATTGGTGTTGGCTGGAGCACACAAGTTTATGTCCTCCAGAGAGCATCGCACACTTGCAAATTCCCTTCCGTCTGTGTCTATGATCCCAATTTGTCATAACACCTCAGAGTGGAATGCTTTAGATTCATGTTCTGCCACAGGAAATAACACACACATGGAATAATCATTTATCATGGTCTGGTATGTTTAGAGCTTACCGTGTTATCTTTTTCTTTCCCCCTCGCCCTGTCCTTCTCTCCTCCCTCCCTACCTCCCTTCTCACAGAATTCTTCAAAGAGCTACTTACCAATGCTGAGAAGTCACTGCATGACATGTTTGTGCGCACCTATGGCGTGATGTACGTGAAGAATGCTGAGCTGTTCAAGCATTTCTTCCATGAGCTGCAGCGCTACTACACCTCTGGAGGTGCCGCCGTGCACCTGGACACCATGCTGTCCGAGTTCTGGGCGGAGCTGTTGGAGCGCATGTTTCGGCTGGTCAACGTGCAGTACGAGTTCAGCGACTCCTACATGGAGTGTGTGAGCCGGCACACAGAGCAGCTCAAGCCCTTCGGCGACGTGCCCCGCAAGCTGAAGCTGCAGCTGACTCGTGCTTTTGTGGCAGCTCGCACCTTCACACTTGGCCTGGCACTCATCCCCGATGTGGTCAGCAAAGTCTCCACGGTGAGTGGCTGAGTGTTGGGGTAGGGGGTGATTGTAGTCATTAGTCATGGTGGAGAAGGGGCAAAATTCACTTTGGTGCGGCAGTGTGTAAGTCGTACCTGTCACAAAGAACACAGAGGGGGCTACAAATCCTTTGAGTACAACTTGTGTCTATTATTTCTTAAATTTATGATTGTTTCTCCCATTGTTAATTCTATTGAAATTCTGTGTAGTATGTAACACATGCAGTTCTGTTTAATTCAGCTTTAGCACTGCTGTACCAGGTTAGTGAGGGGGGCCTACCTGAACAAAATACCTCTGCAAACAATTAACAAGTAAAACTTGGATCATGCTAAAGGTCACATTTACAAAGAAATCTACATTGACGGTGTTCACTGATTTAACAGTGATTGTGAGCTACATTCTTTTCAATTATACAATTTTGAATTGGGGCTTTGTTACTTATCAACTTCTGCTCAAGGTCTTTCATCTTTTCAGCTCATTGTTTAATGATTTCCTTGTCCTTTCTCCCCCATCCTAATACAGGTGAGCGCTTCTCCGAGTTGTGTGCGTGCAGCAATGAAAATGTTGTACTGCCCATACTGTACAGGCCAGGTGGCCCTGAAGCCCTGTAAGAACTATTGCCTCAATGTGATGCGTGGCTGCTTGGCCAACCAGGCCGACCTAGACACCGAATGGAACAACTTCCTGGGTAAGCTGTGACTGAGATCAGGTATCATTTCCTTCCTGAAGAGGTGTGAAAGCAATTATTCACCCTAACAAGGGATTAAACTGTAGATCATCATAATGATTAACAAGTTATCTGTCTGGTTGCTCTGCTAGTAGACAGTGTTCTAAAGCACCACTTTATACCATAAGATACCATAGTGTAGATCCTATCATACATTATAACACGCTCATGTCTTCTGATTGTTTTGTAATCATTGTGCACCAAACCATTACTCTCTAAACAACAGGATGTTTTTGAGCACTTGTGTCAAACCCCACGCTTCCCACGTCCTCATAAGAGCATCAAATTTTACGTGATGGTGCTCCTTTAAAGTCATGATAAGAAAATTTCTTTACAGCATCATCCCTAGGGTAGCACACTGGTCTTATATCTTATATCTGTGATAGACATCATTGGGTCTAAATATGGAGTAGTTTTTGTCTAACCTCAAAATTAAGGTTTAAAAGCAGCCTGAATTAAAATTGGACATGGACAATAAATGTGACAGAAGCTTAGATTTGCTTTATTCTGTGGTTCTTGCAGCATTTTGTGCCACTTGTGAATGTGTAGCTTGTATGTTCTCTGCCCCTAACACACACACACACACACACACACACACACACACACATACATACACCCATGTACACAGTTTCAGACTGGGAGAATGTTGGGCTGGCTTCGCTCACACAGCATGTCAGCTTTGTGGTGCCTTAATTGGGGCGCCTAGTTAAAACCCCTGACAGTTTTACAAGCTGTGATCGTAGCAGCCTTCTAAGCCTCATGCCTTAGTTCTGTGCTCCCCCTAGTGGTAGACTTCAGCTACAGCAGCAGTATTAAAACAGCTGGTTATAAACTATGGCAGTATTTCTTATTCCTTGTATTCAAGGGCCACAGTACCATAAACTTTTATTTTCCTTGCTACACCATATCTGAGTAGCTGCTGAAGAACTTGGCCATTAACAATTAAATTCATATTATCCAGCCCTGGAATCCACCAGTGTTCTAATGCACATCAGTTTGCTCTTTTTTTATGTAACGTGTGCATATGTCTGACCATTAGATGCCATGTTGAGTCTGGCTGAGAGACTGGAGGGGCCATTCAACTTTGAGTCAGTGATGGACCCCATAGATGTGAAGATCTCTGATGCTATCATGAACATGCAGGAAAGCAGCATACATGTCTCGCAGAAGGTCAGTGTCTGTCTGTATCTCATTTCAAATGCATCTTTGGCATATGGGTTGATTTATTATATATATATGAGAGAGAGAGAAGAGACGATACAATGCTCTTGTTTGGTTTGTCAGGTGTTCCAGGGTTGTGGTCAGCCTAAACCTGCATTCCGCTCTCGACGTTCTACGAAAGACTCAGGCTTCCCTGGCCGCTTCCGCCCCTACAGCCCTGATACCAGACCTACCACTGCAGCCGGCACCAATATGGACAGACTGGTAACAGTTTACATTATTATTCTCTTTTGAGTAGATATCTGATTTTTTTTTTTTCAATTATCAATACTGTAGAATTGCTAAATGAATTCACAGTTAAGACATGTAACAGAATATTTCTTTCTTTTTTTTTTTACTCAACCAAGGTAACCGATGTGAAGAAGAAGCTGAAGCATGCTAAGAAGTTCTGGTCCACATTGCCAGAGACAGTTTGTGTTGGAGAAAGAGTTGCACAGGGTGATGAATGCTGGAATGGCACAGCCAAGAGCAGGTGAGGCAGAACCTATATGCTTATACCAGCATTATGATTTAGCCAGAGAACCCATTTCTTAAAATTCCTTTTGTTTTCCACGTCAGGTATGAGTCTGTAGTCATGGGCAACGGTTTGGCCAATCAGGTCTCCAACCCCCATGTTGAAGTAGACATCACCAAGCCAGACATAGTGATTCGACGACAGATTTCTGTGCTGAAAGAGATGACCAGCTGGCTAAAGGCAGCTCACAGTGGGAACGACATCACTTTTGACAGCGGTAAGTGTCAAATGCTTTGTATTGTCCATGTGCGGTTACTTGTAGATGAGCTTACCAACTGATATCTACATCAGTTTTGGTCCTTAAATATTTCTGCACTTAACCCTTAAATTGGCTAATTACGGGTTTCATGAGCTCAACAAGCATATACTGAAGCAGAAAAAAAAACATGTCTGATTTACCTGAGCTGTATCAGGTATTTGCTTGATTTAGAGCACTGATCAAACAAACGTTGATCACCTGAGAAGGCATTGATTGTATTGGGAAACACTGCCCTCTTTATCTTGTTAATGGGGACCCACAACAACTATTCCATACCTCACGAAACCTGATCCAATTCACCAGATACTTATACAGCTGTGTAGGGGCAGGGAGTAGCTGAAGAACAGCAGGTCATCAGTTTAAATGTAATGTTTGTGTATCTATCAACACTTAGTGTTATTGGGAAATGTTTGGTAAATACTCTAGATAGTGCAACAAAATGAATCAAACATAATTAGGCATTTATTTCCTCTAACTCGCTACGTCTTTTTTTGTCTCTGTGTAGAAGACGATGTCAGCGGAAGTGGCAGTGGCTGCGATTTGCCCTCTTGTGACAACGACAAAGACATGTACTTCTCCACCCCTTCACCCATCAAACCACGCAAGGTTCTCAAAGACCCGGATTCCTCCAATGGCGTGCGGTTGGCATCGCCTAGCCTGGCCTTGGCCGTGTCAGGCCTCATTCTCGCTCTCCTGGCCTCGCACAGCAGATAAGACCCCAGAGAATGAAGAGGAAGAGCATTTCTAATGAGAACAGGAAACTGTCAGAGAATATTTTAAAGAAAAACATATGAAAAGACAGCCTTCAGGACTATGGTCTGCCTGCCATCTAAGGGAGACACAAGTTATTAACTTCACCTTAATTTTTTTTATATATATATATATAAAATAGACAGCCATGTACAGCAGTGGGACAGTAGTATGCCTTCCTTTGGTCCGTTTTCACACTGGACTTTGCTCCCTCCAGCCGTTATCAGTGTTCACAGTACCTCATGATTAGTTGCCATTGATCTTTTTCGTACTAAGATGAGCTTTAATGATTGACTTCTGTTGTATTTTGGAAATTAGGTGCCATTTGCGCATATGCTGGTTCGAATGGTTGCGTGCATTCAAGTGACAAAACTTCTGAGAAGATCTGAAACTCATTAATCAGTCCTGCGCCACATATTTAGATAGAGCAAAGCAAAAATGTAGGAGGTACATAGTCATCGAGTATACACAGTATATACACCCAGTTTGTATTTACACTTGTGCCTGTCCATGTGGCATCAATGTGTTGACAATCAGTGGCAGGGGGCAAGAGTTCTTAGACATAATGACAGCAAATGAGGGCCAGGCCTTAAAAGATGTCTTGGTTGATAGAAGTGGTTCACATGGACAAGTTTTAAGGTTTTATGTTTTTTTTTGTGCAAACATACTGCTATCAGCACCTGTCTCAAATGACCCCAAACATTCTTTTCTTCAGGGAGTGTTATTTTTATAATGCTGTCTCTTATCAAAAATGAGCATGAGCTACATCTGTTTAATGGGGCTGGAAACTTTGGAATGGTTTTTACATGATCTGACTGCTGATTTGTTGAAGTCCATTAGTGTGTCTTTACAAAAAGCAAATCTGGCTGTGACCTGTGCCTGGTGTAGACTAGGTACAGATATGACCTGATCATTTGGCTTTAATCATCTAGGTATGTCTGCACGCACAATACAGGTGAAAATACCCAGCTGCAAGATGGTTTGTGCTCGGGCGTTGAGGAAACAGATTTTGCATTGTGAATCGACTAGGATGGACTTTGAGGTATAGGAAAATGAGGAAAATAACACAGGGTTTTTGTGGAGTTTTTTTTTTTTTTTTTTCCTTTTCTTTCATTTTTTAAAAGAAATTTATTCTAAGGTGTAAATCTATATATTAGGTCTTACAGCAAATTTTCTTTGGCCAGGATGACTGGTGGTGCTTGAGTGACTTGGAATGGTGTCTGTATGTGTGTAAATGTTTATTTCTTTCCATTTGTTTGCCTCTTTGGCAAACCCTTAATCTGTTGGGTCGAAGATGGACCTTTGAGTTTGCCTTTTTTAAATCCACTTTTACCGTCTGCTAGTTATTTCTCTGCATCACAACAGATGTTTATTTCCCGCTGAACTGCAGCCTTGGTACGGTATTTTACTGTTTCCCCACACTGGATGAAAGGGGCAGCATTTTGTACAACCTCTCAACAATTGATTGTATCTTATATTTTGTGGCATGTGGACGGTTCTTTTGCTTTGCAAGTCACTTGCCTGTACATGTGGGTTTTCATCTCGATGACTGACAAGTACAGTATTACCATAGAAAAAAAAGAGGCCCTTGTGTCACAGCTCACAAAAGTATTCCACCATCACTCATTGAACTGCTCTTGTACAGTAAGTTATTTAAGTGCATGTCTCTCTTAAATGCTTTTCCAAACATGATCTCAGATATTGCTTTCTTAGATATCTAAAGAACAGTATTCAAAGATATATTTATATCTGTAGATGGGTGCATTTTAACAGTTTCATAAATTACCTGATTTTATATTGGTTTCAAATGTCATGTTATAAAAGACTGAGATTTTGTAAACCCTGTTACCATTGTCATTCCTGTCACCACCCACCAACCCCACAACAGTAGTTTCGAGTACGGTGTTGGAAAAACAAGTGAAGGTTGGCCACGAGTTCATGAGCATCCTAATGTCATTATGCACTTTTAATTACCAAACCCTCACCACATGGTGTGCTAACCAGATGATATTAAAAAATTTAGTTTTACCAGGACAGGAACTGTTCGCTCCCATGGCTGGAAGGCTATACTTGGGCCTATCTTTGGGTTGCTGAAGAAAAATAAGCCTTGCAGATCTGTGGTTCTGCTCTTCTCTCTTCATCTGTTACATATGTGTCCAGACCTGTTGTGTGCACGCCATTAATAGAAAACATTGGGATCGCTGGCATCGCAGCAGTCCTTTCCTCCGTTGCACACAATGAAGGATCTAATGTCTCCAGGAATGGCAATGTCTTATCTTTAACAATGTGGCTGTTAAGTTACTCCAAGTCCTTCAGCATTAAGGTGATATGGACACTTGAACCGAGGGGATCGCTGTTTCTGATCCTGCAGCCTTTAGTGGGATTACTGAACTACAAAAGAAGACTGCAGTCACTCTGTACAGCCTTGGACAATGGAGCAGAGAGATCTTTGATAAGAGAGACTTGACTACAAAGAGGAAAAAGTGTAAATATTAAGCAGCCGTTTTAGAGTTCTCCGAGAGAGGTCATAACAGTCCGGAATTCACTCTTTCGGAGGATCTGCTTAATGCACGGGGGCGATGGTGAGGTAGATGTTCAGAATGTAAGAGAAAAGGTATATTAAACATGTCAAAGTCTTGTGGAAATAAAGACTGCAGATATTTAAATGTGATGTAATCCTTGTGTTTCTTCCTGAGTTTTCTGTCTCTATTCTACTACATGAGCAGTATATGCTGTTTTAATACCTGCATGTTTCGGCAGCTGAACTGCTTACAAAGGTTAATTTGTTCAGAACACAAGATATATTATTAAACGAATTGGTTCTGCCCTTTAGCTGAGAACATGTGTAGGTTCATACCCAGTTTTCCCATCACTTCTTTCAACATAAAGCATGTGAGAATACTGCAACTGCAGAAAATCCTCAACTGGGGCTCCTGGTATAGGACAGGCATTAATGTACTGAAATATTTAATTAAAAAGTCAACCTCAACTAAAAGTCTAAATATTGTGACGTCAGTGAAGAAGGTGTATGTCCATGAAGAATGTGGGAACATGGTATACTGTGAAGATGGTTGTTAAGGGGTCAATTTTAAATGTAGGTCCACTAAATTTCCAGTTACATCTCTAAAACGGCAACAAAAAATTGCACAATCGTCAAAGTAGAACACACTTTACTAGATCAGTTTTGTATGCTGATTTTAGATTTGTATTCAGTTTTTTCCAATCACATCAACTTTGAGTTATAAATAATGCTGGTTTACTTTGTACAAAATCACTCACATAAAGAGATCTCACCAGCTTTATTATTGACAGTTTTAGTCCCTTTAAAAATGAACTGCTTAAGGGCTCTGTCCCCTTTATGCAAATAAGTTGTTGCTGGCCACGCCCCATCCATCCCACGCTATCGTATTTACACATTAGAATCCATGTATTTAACACCATTGAAAGTGTTTCTTTCCTTCCATCTATTCCATCTGTGAATGTGGTTGGAGCCTGTATGGTGGCCAGGCTGAAGGAAGGAATGGAGGGAGAAAGACAGAGCGAGAGGTACACTCGATTGGACAAAAGTATTGGGACACTTAAAACACGTGAAAAGGGCAGAAAACATAGTTGCTTACCAGTCCTTTATGTTCAACCCCGAAAAAGTGAGTTTTGCATAATATGTCTCCTTTAAGATCGACGTTGTGCTTTCGTCATGAATTAACCACACACACAAAAGAGACTGCAGTCAATGCCGTCCCTGACATAGAAATACCGACAACTGGGGTTAAATTAAATTATGTAACGCGCTATAACATCAGATAGCATGAAAAATGTAAGTAGCTTACAAAACCTAGAGGTGCTAGAGAAAAAAAGCCCTAATTTTAGGTTTGAAATCAGCATGAAGAGCAGTACAAAACCCACACAAATGATCTCAGATGAAAATGACCTGTTGAAAAGTCCCATGATCCACTGCAAAAGAACAAGAGTTCAATTATGCCGATTATCAAACCCTTGCTAATATTAGCATAAAAATGAACCACCAGGGGTTAGCCTTAATCTGTGGATCCTAATCTCTGTATTTGTGGACAATGGGGGATTTTGAAACAAGAAGTACCTCAGATAACGCTGGGCCCCATAAAACTAACTCGCACTTTCCAGCCTGAATAACAGTCCTGAGCTAGACATGCCTTTATAATGCCACTGTTTAAAAAAATCTGCTTTAAGCCTTAAGAGATCTCTCGCTCTCTGTCTCTCTCTCAAAACGTAAGATCTGTGTTTTCCATTTGATCTGTCTCAGTTGTTGTGGATGCATGTTTGTTTTGTTTGATGAACTTGTATTGTGGATGCAACACAATTTTGGATGTGGCTCTCTCTTCACTGTTTATTTTTTATCGTGATGTGAGTCATTACATTACTTTTGTAGCAATAAGATTAGATTAATTCTGTAGTTCGTTTTTCATCTATATCCACAAGCTAAAATCAACTGTCAATACACAGATTAAAGTTAATACTAAATGTTCTTCTTTGGGAGGCAGTGTTGCCTCCCCAGACCTCTGGAGTATTTGGGGAAATAGTATTTGTTTTTTGTTTTTTGCCAATTAATATACTACCAGTGCATATATCCCCGTTAGAGTCACACTGTTGTATCTTTAAAACTTACAAACATGAACAAAAAAGCATGCATTCATGAGCATATTTAAAAAAATATGCAAAAAAAAACCCTTCTAGCACCTAATCCTTCAAAAACAAATTCTAAACATTACTCAATTGGGAAAAGCTACTCCTAAAAAAGAAGCAGAGATATGCCTCTGGATGTCCACTCAAGCAATCGAAAGTTCTCAGTTTGCATGAACTATTTTGCTAGTGACATCTCAAATCTCTGAACCTGTAAAATAAATTCACTGCTAAGTAAGTTCATAAATATTTGTAGTTTTGTAATGCCCTAGCTGTCACAAAAGTGCTTAGCAAAGATCAGAATGAATAGCTTTAGTTTTCTGCATAACCTTTGGCACCTCTGGTAAAGAGAAGGAGCCAAAATTAGATTATGTCTGAACCAGATCCTTACAATTCTATTATAGTGTGGATGCACTGCTGAGAACCCGTGACACTGCCTTCAGGTCAAACTGCCCTGGACCATCAGAGCAGTGAAGCATATGCATGCTCAGAAAATCCACAGCCACTTCTGGGACACAGGCAACATACAGTGCATGTGACAGTGTATCTAGGCCATCAACAACTACAGGACATTTCCACCTGTTTATCTTTCTGAGGCCTCCATTCAAGTTGCACTGAATGACACTGAGGAACTTAACAACCATGTGCTCTGTCGGTCCATGGCTGATATGAGGAGGACTTTGCTTAGAGTCAATCCATGGAAGCACCTCAGAGGTACCCTTGAGCAAAATACTGCTCCCCAGTATTTTGCTATCCCCGGGCGCTGTGTTCCTGGCTGTTTGCTGCTTTACTTGGTGAATGGATAAATGCAGAGGAAGAATTTTGTGTTCACACTAGGGCTGCACGATATTAGGAAAACATGCGATATGCGATAACGTTGTTGAGTGTTACGATGGCGATATCATATGCGATAAGTGAGTAAAAACTAATGTTAATGTTTTTCTGCTTTGGATTTGCTGGTGACAGTCTCCAGACGCTCACTAGTCTATTCAGAAAAACATTTTATTTTATTTTTTCCTCCAAGCCACAGACCTTTACTCTGCAACCCGTCACTCCTGCAAGGGACATAGGAGAGAGAGAGAGAGAGAGAGAGAGAGAGAGAGAGAGAGAGAGAGAGAGAGAGAGAGAGAGAGAGAGAGAG
>JBBJLR010000034.1:2438176-2453534 GCA_037577145.1 Brachypetersius gabonensis
GTGATTGGTTGATTACATAATTGCATTAATGAGAAATTGAACAGGTGTTCCTAGTAATCCTTTAGGTGAGTGTATGTTTATACCGTAAACCCTGACATTCGTGGGGGTTACGTTCCAAAAGCACCTGCAAATAGTGACAAGAAAGCACATTTGTGATGTGGTTAAAATGCTTATTTTATAATATAAACCTTAAATATGCACCCAAAAATGCTTCTTTGCCCAGTGTTCATCTTTGGTATAAACAGGGTTAATACAGTAATATATTAATTTAATTTACAGTAATAAAAATAGTTTTTGTTGTGTTAAGAACAACAAAACGAAAATCACAATCACTCGAGATTAACCACGTTAACTGTTCCGATGCAGGAATTGTGGACTGGAGTTGCAGCCAATCTGCAGCTGCAGTCACAGGGCAGCGGCCAATCAGCAGCAAGGAGAAATTAATAATGTCCTTGTATTGGCGTTTTTCAAACCTCCCGTCTCTTGAGTACAGCGGGTATTTCGCCATCCCAACATGCTTTCTTTCTGTTCTCTGGACAGTACCAAAAATATATAATTTATTTGTTACAAAATTAGTAAATCATATTTTTTTTTTATAATTTAGCACAAAAATGGATGATAAATTAGCGGAGAATATCTGAGTATGTGTGTTTGTGTGTGTGTAGTGTCTAAGTATATTATTGCATACATATAATTACTTTATTTATTCCTTTTTTCCCTGTGCAATGCACTCTGCCCATTCCCTAATGGCCTGTTTTCACTGTTCCAGTGGAAGGAGAGGGTTTCACGAATAGTCCATCATGAAGCCTGCCTGTCTTTCTCTTGCACTTCTCCGTTTGATCAGCAGGTGGCGCCAACGTTCCGTTTAAATTTTAGATGTTGCGTACGAAATATTTAACTTTCGTTAAACAGAAATCGAAACTGATTTTGCTGTTTATGTGCCATGCATTTATTTTCCATTTATGAGCGAGAAACGTCTGTATCATGTCAGGAAAATACATATTCACTTTCACACAATACTTACTTCAGTTAAAGTGTTGAAGGGCTGGAGTTATTCTGTGGGTGAGAGCGTTATTCCCGGGTCTTCGTGTCCAACCCGGCTCCACCCTGCGCGGAGGGGTTTACAATCGGCCCGGGTGGGATTCCCCTAAAATGGAGGAGCTGGGCGCATTGGACCCACCCAGAAGGCGCAGACTGGCACTTTTTTCTGCTGCTCCACTCCTCCCTCCTGCCCTCCCTCGTTTTTCCTCCTCCTCGCCTCGGTTCCCCTCCTGGTCGCTGCTGGCGAGTTCTCCTCCCGCTCCCCGCTCCCTCGCTCGCTTCGGCATTTTCGCCCAAAACATTCTCTTTATTTCAGCGCGCAGCTTTTACCCATTTCGCATCTTAATTTAGCGAACAGAAAGCTTCTCTACGTTTTTTTTAAAGTTTGAACTATTTAAGACGGGTTCCGTTGTAAAGGAAACGCTGATATGAACCAATGAAGGCGGCGTAGCCTAAATAAGAGGGTCTTGGTTTTGCAGCGTTTGGTTTAAACAGCATATCTTCAACGAGGACCAGCAGGAGCGCTGCGCAGGTAAGTGTAGCTCCTTCTCTGCTCCTGCTCAGCCTAACACTTTGAGCTGAACGGCCCTGGGGTTTACGATTGGACTTATTAGACAAAAGCCCACTGTTATAAGTAATCTTTTAGTGCTCACGAAAAAAAATGCGCCATCAGGAAACCGCTCCAAGGTTTTTTTGACAGTAGCTTAGCAGGGCGCTAGCACCTCGGGCTAACCTGGCTCTGCACATGGCCTCGGACCATGACTCATGTTCTAACCACTTATTCTGCTAATGGAGGGCTTGCATGCTTTTTTGGAGTATTTTTACCCTCGCTCTGTACTCGGACAGGTCCCCCCCGAGCTGTGAAATGTGAGAGTGAGTGTTTTTGCCGTGTCTGTGTGTGTGTGCAGCTGTTGATCCTGTCACTAATGACATTGAGTGGCAGTGAATCAGGAGGAAACGGGGAAACCGCACAAAAGTCACTTGGGTTAACACTTGCCTGTAAAGGTTAATTTGTGGAAACACTTAAACAAGGAGAAATTGGGGAAAGGACTGTGTGTACAAAACCTTTATCTTTCATTTCTACAGCTATAAAGCTGTAAAACTCACAAGAGTGTTTATGTTGACATTTGCATGGCCAGAGCTGTAATTGCCAGCCATAAGGTAGTGCAGAAATAGAAATAGTCCCAACATGGTTTCTCATGTTTGAACTGGTGTGTGCTTGTGTTTATAACAGAAAGTAGATTTGAAGTAGTTTGGGTGACAGTGTTGGTGGAGGCCAGTAAGCCATCCTATTGTACTATTTGTCTGGTAGCAAATGTGTGTTATTTGTAAACTCCATTTTCTCTAGTCCACAGCCACATGTCTTCCTGGTTGTCTTCATTCTGTGAAGCACATGCTTCTTGCAGGCCTGCAGGAAATGCATGTCCTGACCAACAGGGCTGGACCTCTTGCTCTGTGGCCAGATTCAAGATGGCTGCACAGTCTCTCGATTGACGTCCGGTCTCCTGTGCTGTGGCCTCCTCTTGGTCCTGCTCCTGACGAACGCAGATTACATGTTTATAACAGTCAGCACACAGTGCCATGTACTAAAAGGTTAAATGGGGCAAGCCAGAGTCATGCAGGTGGGTGGGGCAGCTGTGTGTGCATGAGCAAGTGAGAGGCAGTTAATTCTGTTTGATTTCACACCTCATGATGTGGCCATGCCACCCCCCCCCTCCCCACACCGCACCGTCAGAGCTCTGTGCCACATCAGGCCAGAAGGGTGTTTGAAGAGCTTCTGTCCGTTGCCCTTTGTTCAAGTTCATTGGCTCGGGATTTGGTTTTAAGCCATGTGCCAATCTTAATACAATGTTATTACTTAGCCTGAGTCTGTGTAACTTGCACTGTCATTCACACCTACACTCTCGCGTAGTTTTTAGGTAGAACTTCTTGCTGTAAGCGTTCCCTTTGTCACACCCTTCCTCTTCGTCGACCATACTGATGCAATCAATCAAAGCAAGTGTGTCACTTATGGACTGTGAGAGCCATAATTAGTCTTTTGTTCTCTGCAGGGAGAGCATAAACAGGAAAACAAACAAACAAACAACCGAAAAAACCTCCTGCATGTTGTAACAGGATTAAAGCAGGTTACAACAGCCTGTTGTCATCAGCGGTGTTGACGACAGATGTGGGAACGGAGCTGAAATTCCTTCTTGAAGGGGAGAGCATGCTCAGAAATGAGGAAACAACACAGTGGTGCAGCACAAGTACATACAAACCCTCTGTTTCTCACACAGACACACACACAATGGTTACAACAGCCATGTTATTGCAGTGCCTCATTTACAGTAAGCCCACTGCAGGCCTGGACTCGCCTCGTGTCTCTCAGGCAGTGGACTTTGCACTCGTCTAGCTCACTCTCCCTCCTGCTGTGGAAACACTGATAAGAGTGTGGAGCGACGTTACTGTGCACACACACACACATGTCCTCGTTTCCCCTTTCCCCTGACAGGCCGGCTCTGACCAGTTCTGCCATTTGGTGTAAAAAAAAAAAGGCCTGGAAAAGGTCTTTTGCTGTACTGACCCTGCAAGAAGTAGTTCAGATATTCATAAACATGCCTGTTTCCTCCCTTTCACAAGGAGAATGAGGCTTATTTGAGTTTGTGAAGTATGATCTTGAATATTTCATGATGTGCACATTAGGAAATGACTATTGTATATTACTGAAGGCCCCTTTGAAAAGCTTGGACGCTTTGGTGAGCCCGTGTCTATATTAAAGCACATTGCCGTAACGGATTAAGCAATTTTTGTATTCATGTAATCTCACGGTTATCTTACTTTATTAGCATGTAATCTCACGGATAGCTTATTCAGCAGTAATTACCATCTGTGGTACCATCTTATTTATTTATTTGTCTGTTTGGAAGTGTGTTCATTTTTTGTTATCAGAGATAAGGTAACGAATTCTAGAAAGTCTTTGTGCCTGCGCTCTAATGGTTTTCCTTTTGCTCAAGGGGAACGTAGAAGACATTTCATGGCCAGCAATAATCATTAGGCCACAAATCCTCATATCCATTAATGGAGGATTAGTTAAATAACACAGGAGTAATGTGGTCTCACTCGGTTTGATTAGATTGTTGAACTGTCAGACTAGTCGGAGCAGAGAGAAGAGCGAAGCTCAGTTGGCTTGAACCTGTCATAAAGCCTAGCCCAGATTCTTAAGACGCTCTGTAAAACAGCATATCTCCTGTCATAGCTGCATGTTTCTAAGTGGATGGAGACTGTTGAAGGTTTTTGTGAATGGAGAGTGTAGCACTGGAGTAGGCTGAGGGGATTATAGATACTTAACCTAATTATTTTTCTCTCAGGCTCTGAGCTTTTTCCCTAACTCTCTCTCTCTCTCTCTCTCTCTCTCTCTCTCTCTCTCTCTCTCACACACTCTATTCTCAGTCTGACTCGTGCAGCTGCCAGCCCCAGTCTCTTAACCACTCCTCTTACTCACCTCAGTCTCAACTGTCTGGCTTCCATTTTATGCTCAGCTTTTGCATGTATCAACCGCAACACTCCTGTACTGATGTTTTCTCTATTTTTAATAAGTGACTTCACAGGGCATTACTGCACGAGACATGATGAATTCGCATTCATGCGGTACTGCTGAGTTTTGTCTAGGCCTCTTATTAACTGAGAATCATTTGTTTTATGTGTGATACAACAGACAAAATGATTCCGTTTATACCATCACACCATCATTATATGGACACTAATGTTTATGCAAGTTTACAGCCTTCAGTGCCAGTAAAATCTTATTCAACACCAGTTTCAAAACCAGATGTTCATTTGTTGATTTGTCTAATGTAAAAGAAGAGTAACACCGGTGAATAAAACTGAACTTAGGGGCTGTCATATCCAACGTTAATATCGTCTTTATTGTAGAATGCATTACCTCGTTATAGGAACACTGCTAGTTGAACAAGCTCAGTGTTACAGGTGGACATTGTGTCTATAAACAGGTGACTGGTGCAGTCTTCAGTTATACTTCAGCTAATCATTTTTGTTTATTTATTTTCCTAGTTTTTTTTTATTTTTACTAATATTTTTCAATGTTATAATGACAATGCCTTCAATGAAAATAGACATGAGAGATGAAATTAAACATTTATTTTAATTTTTTTTTAATGCCTCTAAAATGTGTCTAAAATTTTGCTGAGGTTTAAAAGGTTAAAGAAAACAAACTAAAGTAATTTTCAAAATAATTGGTAGATTACTCAATTACCAATACAACTGGCAACAGCCCTAGTCAACAGATGTACTTATATAAGAGTAATAATAATATAATAATAATAATAATAGCAACACCTTTTTCGACAGTAATTTGTAGATGGACCCTAACTCTGAAGCAGACGTGATTACAAACACAGTAGTAGTGTGTTACTCTAAATAAAATTTTAAATATCCCCCTCTCTCAGAGACTTTCAAGGCGTGAAGGTGGGTTGGACGAAGAGCGATGCGACACATGATATTACTTTTTAATACTATTTGCTGGTCTGTGGTGATGTAATTGAAACTTGAGATGGGCATCAGCCGATACATTTTCTTTGAATATTAGGTTAAACAAGAATTTACTCTTTTAAATGGTATGATGAACAAGGTTAAAAAAGATTTCAGGATCTCTGTAATGTGCAGAGTAGTATATTGTAACTGTCAATTATTATTGTTCACCTTTGTTTCAAGCAGGCACATCTAAGACTTAATCATACTAAAATAAAACTAGTTATTTTAACTAGTACTCTTATCTAAAATAGATCTTCTTGTAAGAAATGAGGCAATTAAAAGGCAGTCATTCCGTCACCAGCATAAATAATGAAAAGGTTCGTTTGTTTCTGTTCATTTAGAAACGGCAGTAGGAAGAGGGAAAGTAGTTGAGGCTGAATAGTGAAAACAAGACTTTGTCTAATTTTGTGTGCTTCCCCTTTTTGACCTTGCTGCCTGCAGTTTCAGTTCTGCTGGATAACCGGCCAAGAGAAGCTGCAAGTTAAGACCTCTGCTGCTCGTTAGGATTTCTGTTTACATGCCCAAGCAGTTTCTTTACCTCTTCCAACCAAAGCGCCTGCTTCAGATTGTGCAGCCATACTGTGTGATGCTCTCCTAAACCTTTAAATATTTAAAGACTGCTGGCCTTTGCACCAGCCTTACAGAGAGTAGAGAAAATGTAATAAAGCCCATGTTGGTGCAGCGTCAAGCAAAAATATGTTCTGGGATGAACTCGCTATGAAAGACAGTTTCTGAACCATCCAGTAGGGTTTGGCAGTATCCACTTTAAAATGGTTCTCGTACAGTGTTGTCTGTGGGATACGTAGAAGCAGTTTTGTCACTAATGTTCTGCTTCCTTCTACAGGAAAGTGTTGAACAGTGTTGCTTACTAGGTGTTAGGAGCAATTGGTAAACATTGATTTAGGTATCATCTGAAAACAGATGATACTTAAATCTGAGGGAGGATAGTGGAGTATCTGACGTTGGTGGCAAAGCTAAACCTGTGGCGTTTGGTCCTAAACAGTGTCACAATGCACAGTTATCTTTCTGACTAACTACTGAAACAGTTGAAAGGAACAGAAAGCCGAAATCAAACCTGAAGTGTGGTGTTTGAAGATGTAGCGTGTTTGTCAAGCTAACAGTAGTTCAGTTTGAGGCCGAATGTGCCACAAACCACAGAACAGGATCGATCTGACAAACAGGTGATCTGCTGTCACAAACATGGGCAATGAAAACTCGAGTCACATGACTGGTGCTGGTAATGGGGAAATGGTTTAGCATAAAGATGCATATTTAAATCTTTTAGAGCAACGGCCGGAATCAGGCACGTTCTGTGTGTGTAGCTCTGAGCTGTTTCCTATCAGTGAACTCCCACACCAACCATCCGTAAGCTCTCCTAAAATCTAAATGGATAGAATGTTTCTTTTTGTCTGTTTACAGACATTCAATAGAAATTTGACATAATTTAAAAATGATTCAATTTTAAAATACCAGCATAATTCATAAACACTTCCTGTGCATTTTACCCAACCCACCCACCATATTATAGCAGCTCATCAGTAAATAACGATGTTACACTTTCTGCCTGAGTATTCCCCCCGGTTTGCAGAGGTTTGGCTGTGTATATAATGGAAGAGCTACATTCGGATTAGTAGTGGGCAGTTCATCCATTATACTGATTTAATTTATCCAAGAGTAAATTAAAGTTTCGTCATTACTGTCATACAGGTATGCTTCAGATAAGAACAAAACATGCCTGAGTCTGCTTGAACACAGCACAAATAGTACAAATACCTTGCACTGATGTGTTGCTAGGGACTGAAGGCTAGTGCACGCACGCACACACACACACACAGACAGTTACACTGCAGAAAAGCTACACAAGTCAGTAGTGGTAAAGTCATCAACCAGCAGTGTCTATGAAACAGAAGTGTCAAACACAGGCTCAGACCTCGCTGTGATTTGCATTTTCATGAGACCGCAACAACAAACATTAGGCTGAAAATAACTCTTAAACTCAGTTTAGGAGTAGTTTAGCATTCTTTGATTTGTTTTTAAACATTTCGCAACTTCATTCTCAATTTGGATTTTAACAAACACAACATTAAACAGAAAAAAAGGTAATGTTTTACTTGTTTTCTAGTGACGTAAATGACACACATTGTTTACTGCTATCTCTTCAGTTCTACTTTTGGTCATTTGCACTATGAAAATGATTTCATATAACTTTTCATATTGTTAAATGTGTCGACTGGTATCCTACACAGTTCACCGTGATATATACTGAAGTGTTCAGAAATTTTATTCCGATGTTTTTCTCGCCTATATCGGCCACTATCCGATACTATGCTGATAGACACTGTGCTGTAGGAGGTGAGCGATATCCGCACACTTCCGTCATTCGCTGATATATTTTTGCATGTTTCATGAAATGTTGCGCTTGCGTGTTCCAGCCCAAAGTCAGTGGGATGACACTGCAGTGCAGTGCAGAAACATGAGTGCAGGCGGTGTGCCTGTGTTCCATGTGTCCTGCAAAGCTGCAGTAGCCATGTGGTGGTGGCGCACGGCCCGCTTGCGGCTGAGTGGTGTGATGAAGGTCACGCTAAGGAGCTGTAGTGTTACTGGAGGGGCGCAGTGCGCTGGGAGTCCTCACCACACTGGCTCTCCTGTCCCGACCTCTGCCTGCTGACTTCTGGACTTTTCCCCTTTCTGCTGCAGACAAGCATAACCACATGCAGCACAGCTCCCCATTCGCCAAATATCAGTCAAGACTAAATATCTGCCTGATGGATGTGTTTCTGATTTTATTCCAAAATTATCGCTTCTCTAATCTTAGATCCACCTCATCTTTTCATAGCACTTATGGTGGTCTGTGCCGTGTCATTTAATGCCATGTCCAGTAACCCATCTTCTTTGATACATTTTTACAGAACTTATCTGTTAAGCACTTACAGGTCTGGTTTAGAGCTAACTTTTGTGTCCATAGGGTGTGTTTACATTTCTTGTTTGGCTCCCTTGGATTTGGGCCTAAGCAGAAAATGAAAGTTTGTGTAGTGCTTGCACTGACATATTTGACTTCGAAGCAGAGGATGACTACGAATGTCACATGAGTAAAAGTCATTGTTCATTGGACAAATTTTATTATGCACATAACTGGGATCATATCCAGCCAGGGTTCGGATCCATGCAGTACCGAGTTTGTAGATTATATGTGTGTCTTCTTTTATTTTTCTTGATATTCTGTATAGATCTTTAGAGACCATGTGTAAGTTTTTCGACTGGTAAAATCACTAAAACATGGCCTTGAGTGGTTTTTTGCTTTTTGGGGCTAGGCATTATGCCACAGTAGCTAACAATGTACTATTGTGAAGTACAGTATGAGAAATGTAGTAAAATCATTAGTAATAATATTTTTGTATTATTCTTAAATATTACCGCATTGTAATCATTACTTCAGGACTTCACAGTCATATAGTGGTCCTCAGTTTTTTCCCACCAGTTTTTGATCAATGATTAGGGCTGGACGATATGACTGAAAACTGTATCACGATATCAGTGTTTCATATCGGTCGATATCGATAATAATTGATATTTTTTATGACCCATTTAAAATAAGGATCAGGAGAAAAATATATTACATTTAAACGTTTTTATTTTAAACTTAGCCTTCCTCTGATCATAATCCCCTCAGTTATTAAGAAACTCATATGTTCTTAAAAAACTCTTAAAAGCATATTTTGATGTGTTTTACATTTCTATGTTTAAACAAAAATATAAATTTGAGCAATGTGAAATATAGTGTCTTATATTGTTTTTTTCAGCACAAACCAAGCAATATGATGAACATATTTGTTTTTTTACTGTATAAACATAACAGGGCAAAAATTAGCTTTTTAAAATATTTATTCATTTTTTTTAAAGAAATTACTGTCAAAAACACAAATACAGAGAATTTTTTTTACAGCTTGAAATTATAAAAACACTTCTTCTAAAACAAGATAACTTAAAAACTTTTTACAAACATTAGCCAAATAAACATTATTCAACATACAAGCAAGTGCACCACAGGACCCCCAGTGTTCAGATAGGGTATTAGATGTGCAGAGCTGGTGCGCACTGGCCAGCCGCTGGAAGAGACTGAAAACACACACAAACACACAAAATTACACTCAGGTCACTTATTTTATATCAAATTACAAGCAAGTATATGAAAATTGTACAAACAGTTCACAACAGACTCAGTCTGGCTGGGATCCATGCTTTATGTGGGCTAGCTCCATGCGCTCCTCATGTTCTCTGTCCTGCGCAAACATGTTTATATCGTCTTCTAGTGGAAAAACACAGCTTCAGTGCCTCACAGACGCTCATTCTGGGTTTTAGACTAATTTTCACTGAGTTATATTTGATTTTAGAAGTAAAAAAAACCTGATAAACAGCTCTTCCATCTCTCCAGTCCTCTGTGCTCGCAGAGTAAACACCAACACCCCCCCCTCCCCTCGTCCCTAACCCCTCTACCCGTCTACTAGCGGTATTTTTCCATGTTATTTAAATTCTTTTAACTTTACTTCTACGCACCACAGGAAGTCCAGACAAAGGCTCGGGATGACGTCTGAAGCTTTGTGATTCACAAAAAACGGCAGAACTTCCATAAAAGGAGTTGTTTTGCTGTGCTACAACCATTTATGACAGCTGCGTTTCCGGCACGGATCCAAACTAGCAACCAAACTAGCTTCTCAACCTCTGTTTTCTTCCGACGAAGAATAAAAAAATATAGAATGTTTTATCGAACACATTTTTATTGATATCGATCCCGGGTCTATCGCGATACATATCGTTATCGTTTTATCGCCCAGCACTATCAATGATATTGTAGACTTAGACTTCACCCATCCACATAAAACTTGGCGTGATTGTAGTCCCACATGGCTGATGCAGAGTGTCCCTTTCATGATAGTGCCTCCTAAAGTAGTTTAGACACAAAGCACGTTTTGGCCTGTAGCTTGAGAATTGTTTCACAAAACATTGCAGAAGTATTTAGTGGCATGCATTACCGCATGCATTATTCTTTTTTTTTTTCTTTTTTTTTTTTCCATTATTCATTATTCTATAACTCATTGCGATTTGTTTGTGAAGTAGCGCCACCTCACGAAAAACAGAAATGCAAAAATCATTAGCTAATATCTTGTAATGTAAATAATGGCCTTATGGAAATCACTCCTAAATTCTTTGGAACCATGACAAATTTTGTTATTTTTTTTCCAAAAGGATTGCTACAGCTTAAGCAAAAAATTTGAACTTTGGTGTGTTTACACTTGGCTATATTTGCTTACATCTCCTACTGTTCCATTTGGCTCACTCGTCAAAATGGCTACCGATAACCAGTCCAAACTGAGAAGCCAATACTTGCGTGAATGACCGATCTTAATAAAATGTTGGAGGCTGATTCATAATGATGTAGAGATGCTGTTTATACAATTGCAAGCAAATCAAAACAAAATCCTATGACCCAGTATAGTGTGTGTTCCAAATTCGTTCTTAAATCCTTACAATAAAAATACAACAAAGTATGTTGTATCTCAAAGTATTATTACTACAAACATTAACACACTAAAGCATAAAAGGCCATATTACATCATTAAAATGTTGCTCATGTTTACAGTTTCAGCAGTCAGCATATCACACACAGCAATCCAGTACACAGTTTTTATTCCAACATCGGAAGAATATTGTCACTTTGCATATCACCAAATTCAATATTGAGATATTGTCATGATTTTATTGTTATTGTTTATTGTCTCCCGGGTTTCAGCAGAGGCTATGTACTACACCAGGGTTGCACCTGCTTAGGGGGTCTCAGCCCACATAATTTTGCACACACCAGAGTTTTAAAAAAATGTCTTTACTTACTCTTAATTAATCTCACTAACAAAGCAATTGCACCAGGGGTTGTTTTAGTTTATCCTGCACTGTTGAATAACATGTTAATTCATATTGCGCCAGAATAGTTTCATCAGAGTGCAGTTTTAGGAAGTGAAAAACGTTCATTTATGACATGGTTTTCTTTATTATCTGTGTCTATTATAAGTATATTAATGTTTTCTTTAGCCAATGAAGAAATATATGTATTTCGTCAGTAATAAAGCTTAGAACTAGAGGTCGACCGACAATCGGTCTTGACGATTAATATGTGGAACACGCGTGACACTCCCCCTCAACCGGCACCTGTGGTTAGCTTACTGCTAACACTGTAGCCTATGGTTAGTTTACCGCTAACACTATAGCCTACAGTTAGCTTTCTGCTAACACTGTAGCCTACGTTTATCTTACTGCTAACAATGTAGCCTACAGTTTTATATTTTTATAAGGAAACCAACAGCATTATTAAAGACTGTATTGATTAGATGCGTTGTCAACTAACTCTCTCTCTCTCACTCACTAACTCGCTACAGCATTGTTGTATTTAAAGACAGAGTTGCTTTCACAATGTAATCGTTAGTGGCTTGTTTAGTCTTGCTGTGAGCTGTGAAGTTATTTTTTGTTGCAATCACTAGATTGATTATTTGGCTTGAAAGTGAGTCTGTCAAGACACATTATTATCATGATTATTGATTATTATTTTATCTTTAACAAATGCGTTCAAAAAGTGTTCAATAAATGTTTTCTCAAGATTTTTTGTAGAATTTTTAAATTGGATAAGCTGGTGTGGAAAATGAATAAATATTAGGCTCAAAAAAAAAAAAACAGCAATCAGCCGACCCTAATTTCTAAATATCAGCATCGGCTTCGGCCACATCGGTCGACCTCTACTTAGAACTTAAAGGCACCAAGCCTGTCGGTGTTCTTCGTGGGACAGTCAGAACATATCGAAATGTTCAGGTTTGTGTCAGTTATACGACTCTTTTAGACGACATACTTGCTTCAGTCCAGAGACATGCAGGGGCGTATGTTTCAGATGCGTAATAGGAAAATGTTTCATTAATTATTCACCTGTTTTACTGTGACCTGTTCATAATTGGGTGTGGAAGGGAGCTGGGGAAAGTATCACAGTAGTTATTATTACATCTAGAGCGAATAAATACTGTCACATTGATCGGGGAGATCGATAGCCTGACTCTCTGTGATTAGCTTGTTCAGCGAGGTATTTGTTGTGTGTGCACTGCTTACATCAGCATGCGTTACGCTGCCTGGGGATGCAACCTTTACATCTGAAGGCTTTATCAAAATAATGTTTACATTAGGACAGATGTGTGCTATGGATAACTTGCATTTCAGTGTGTGTCTGTGTGTGTGAGAGAGAGAGAGAGTTTACATTTCATACTAGTTGAGACAGGCTTTGGATCCTTTTGTGAATCCTTTTAGTGAATCATTCTTAGGTGTAGCTTTCTAAGTGTCGTTTTATTGCGTGTTTTTGGCTCATTCAAACCTCTTGACTGCTTGTTTGGGGTCAGGTGTCACAGAATGGAGCGCAATTCCTAAACACAATCTGTTTCATACAGACAAGTCATCCCCCACACCGCTTGTGCATAGATATTTATTCTGCTGCATTCCTGAAGGTCACTGCAATGTGAAGTGTGTGTGTGTGTGTGTGTGTGTGTGTGTGTGTGTGTGTGTGTGTGTGTGTGTGTGTGTGTTTCTTTGCTAGTAGCTCAGTGACCTTGTAGAGTCAATACACTCTTACTGTTTCCAGACTCTTGATATTTACGGTCCTCCTTACAGAACTTCAACAGTGACACAGACACACACACACACACACACACACACACACACACACACACACACACACACACACACACACACACACACACACACGGACACTCTCATGGTCCCTCCTCACCACATTCTTTACGTTACCATCTCCAAGTTGTAGGGCATCATGGTAAGAGAACTTCACACAGCTGCTGGTGCGTACGCTGCCTATCTGAAGACCGCCCTGTGAGTTGATAATATTATTAGCATCAAACAAAAGATCCTTTGTCTGCTGTCTTTGGTGAAATAGAGGAAATGGTTGCTGTGCAAAATGCTAACATCATTAGTCGTCATGCCCTGTGTATCCAAATGTATGTACATTTCCCTCCTGTTGTTGCTCGAAAGGAGCCTCCCCAGTCTTTCAGGAGGATTTAATGATTGTTTTTCTCTTGACAGCTTGTGTGTACATTATGGCATCCATATGGTGTAGCGTGAAGCTGGTTGCAGCAATGAGCCTCCTGGTGTAGACAAAGTGCTTTTTCAAGGGCAGTGAGCAGGGCAGGCCTATCCCACTTCCTAGCCGTCCTGACCTCTTCTTCCGGTTTGCATCTCGTCATTAATTATTCAGCCTACTTATTCACGTTGTGACACAGGCTGTCTATTTATAACCACCCCCCACGCCTCACGGGTGTCTGTAGCTGTTAGCATCACACACTATAGGTATGCTTGGGGTGGGGGGGTTTCAGGTGGGCTGGTGCTGACATTAGTTTTGGGGACAGGAGTCCTGTGTTCCAAACGAGTGCAGTGGCAGGGGCTGTTCAGGTGGCACTGCGAATGCCCCAGCCACACATACCGTTCACAATTCACTGCACAGTTCACCTGCTGTACATAGAAATGAGATAATTGGCCTTTTAGAAATGTGTGTGTGTGTTTGTGCAGTTCTAGTCAGTTCTAGGCAATATATTATCAGCATACTTGTTTTTAGTTTTAGTTGTTCAAGTGTTTTGCTAATTACAGGTGAATCTAACCCAAATTTCTACAAATTTCCAAATATCGCAAAAATGAATAAATCAGCCTTCAAGACTAAATTAATGAAAAAAGTCTGAAATACATTAAAATACAAAAAAGTGCTTGATGAAAATACTGTGTGAGTAAGTTTCTTCTCTCTAAGCAAGCTGATTATACTGTGACTAACTGCTGAGTAGGCCGACTGTGACGTATATTACTAAGACTGATATGTATATATATGAACTCTGATTTCATTGGCTGCCTCATGCTCATAAAGTCAAGTTAAGCTGAAACACTAACGTGATTGGATGGGGCTATATTCTTGTATGCTTGATGGGTGCAATTTGTTGTTTGTTGTGACATGACAAACAATACCATTTAATCAGGCTGTTTTTGCCCTCTAGCTTCAGGGACTTTATGAACTGAAAGGTGAATAGTGCATTTTTGAAAGTCAAATTCTTTTGTATTTTTCAACAACGCATCACAAAGCAACTGTCCGAGCCCCCAGTAAGCAAGCTAGAGGTGCTGTTTATGTCCTGCATTGAATTATTTGGTAAAAAGTACAAACAATTCCATGATATTCCTGTAATGCTGTATTATCTGATGACGTGATATTGTGGACCATTTGGAAAATACAATAATGCAAAATTAGATCAGTGCTGTCCAGCACTGGTTGCAGGGGAGGTGGAGCTGAGGTGCAGAGGGGGATGCTCTCCCCTGAGAAACCCGAATCGATGACACTGTAGTCCAGGTGCTGCAAAGTGGGAAATAGAGCAACATGTGCATGGAAACGAAAAAAAAAAACGGTTACTCTCCTCTGCTTTCTCATTTCATTTTGTCTTGTGGTGGAGGTGTCTTTGTTCTGGAGTCTGAAAGTGGGAGTTATGAATTCAGTTTAAACCCCCCACCTCATCTTTATCTCTCATTTTCTCTCTTTCTGTCTCTTTCTTTCCCTCTGTGTCCTACGCAGGCACACACATGCACACCCTCTCCCACTTCACTGCAGTGCTCTCCTTCTGGGCTGTCTGTCTGCACAGTCACACACGCGCGCACACACACACACACACACACACACACACACACACACACACACACACACACACACACACACACA
>JBBJLR010000034.1:2460315-2517828 GCA_037577145.1 Brachypetersius gabonensis
TAGGCATAGATTCATTTTTTTCAATCTAGACTAAACTCACTGTAATCTTGGAATTGAATTCTCCTGAAGGTCTGAAGCCCCACCCCCCCAAAAAAAATGATCCCAAACCACCCTAAATATATAGTCATTATTCTACTATTTTTAAATTATATGTCCAAACAATTATATATCCAAACAAAAAGACTATGAATTGAAATGAAACATAATACGTCTAGCTATCATTATTGAATTAAAATGATGTACTGGCTGTTGAGTTTCACAAGCTGCGGCGTGTAGGCGGGAGGAGAAACTGGCCTGGTAGCTGTTTTGGCTGTAAAAATATTCTGAGGGAAAAGATTTGGGGTATAAAAAAAGAGTTTCTGAGGGAAAAGATGCAGGGGTAGGGATGGGAATCGATAAGAAATTATTGATGTTGTCGCCATTATCGATTAAAGTGTTACAGAATGAGCCTGTTGCCTTAAGAAAGTTTGCATTCTGGGTAATAAAGCCTCTAGTGAGGCTGGGAGCTGTAGTGTTTCAGTGTGAGGTAGCGCGGGAGTGTTTGGAGTTTTATATGGCCGTTCTGTGAGTGACTCTCGAGTGACTCTTTTTTGGAGAAAGTAAATAATTGCTCCCTTTCCAAGGGAGGAAAGAACAGACCCTGCTCCCCATAACTGTTTTATATTTGGACCCGCTCTGTGGCCGAGAGTAACGAGCCAAACACGCCTGGCTAGCAGGCGCTAAAGCCGAGGTTGAGAAGGCAACAACAGTATAAAATACTTTTTTACTGATCATAATTTTGTGGACAGTAATAAGCCCTGGTTAGCCACAAATTTAAATTGGAAAAGTTAGTCGTAGGCCACTTTCAGGTTCGAAAGCAGCTGTTGTATTAGATGTCAGAACTTCCTACAACCCTGGGGACTAAGCCCCTGTTGTCTTTCCATCCTAGTCACGTCCCTGTTACACGTCCCTGTTACACACCGGTTCGAAGACTCATTATCGCACCCTACAGTGCAACTCGGCTAGGTATACATCCGCGCTAAAATATCAAGGTGAAAGTCATCATAGCTTGTGTAGTATAGACCCAACTTCCAACCCAACTTTGTGAATAGATTAACGGCGATATTTTTTTTATCGCCCGATAAGAGTCTCACGTTAACGCAGCACATTAACGCAGATAACAGCCCACCACTAATATATATATAAAGGCCTATATTACATCAACACCACAAATTTGTAGGTTTCTTTAAAATTTGCCATTTCACATCTCAACGCATCTGAATTATGCAGATAAAAAAATCTTTTGAATACCACTTCAACTGTTGCATTTTGTGGATTTCATTAGTTGGCTTACAAATATGTGGAATGGCAGAAGCTGCCTCCTAACATAGATTTGCACCAGCTGTGTTAATGTGCATCTACTATGTATCGCCCACCCTAATCTTTATCACATCACCAATTACTCCTGACTACTGTCTGTCGCCAGGGGCCGCAAATCAGCTGTCAGACCCACCCAACACGCACACATACACAACCAATACAAACATACGCCCTCAGTTCCTGCTGCTACTGTGGTCTTTTGTTGATCTTGTGGTTTTTAATTATAACCCCCTCATATTACTCTATCCATCTCTGTCAAGTGTATACTCGCTCCTCAAAAGGACTAGGAAAAGCCCCCTTTTTCCATTCCATTTTTCCTCTGTCTGCTTATCTACTTCACCTGTGCATGTTGTGTATTAGTCTCAGGCTGTGTGGTGATTGTGTATCAGGCTAATGCACCAGTACAGAAACTCTTCTGATAAAGCTTATGGGAAAAAAGAGGCAGGCGTGCTTCATTCTCTTTAAAATTCAGCCAAGAGCCAATGCAATAACAGCTTCTACCAGAAGAGGCATGAAGGAATAAAGACTGAGGATGAGGTGTAACGCTGCTCCTCATTGGCTCCTGATGCACTCAGCCTGATTGCAAAGTGTGTGCCGATTGGCTGTCGCCACACTGAGAGCTGAGCTGCTGCTGTCGCTGCACCCCCTTACCTTTCTTTAACCATTAAATGTACACAAAATTCTGAACTGAGTTCACTTCACTCAGTTAGTAAGTGCTTCTTGAAGGTCTGTTGTATTTGACATTGACTTTGGCCTGTTCCCACACACTCTGCTGATCAAGTGACGTAGCACTCCTTCTCTCTCTCTATCTATCTATCTCTCTCTCTCTCTCTCCCCCACACCATCCCCCTCACTCCCTCTCTCCCTCCCTCTATCTCTTAATCAAGACACAGCCTGCCCTTTCCTGTGCATTGCTGCCTGCCTCTCCTCTGCACTCTTCCTCTACCTCTCTTACTCTTTTTTTTCCTGTCGCTCCCTCTTACACGCTCTCTGCCATGCGCTTTTATTCTCTTTCTACCTCTCGCCCAGTCTATCCCCAACTCACAGGTTTGCAATGTAAATAGTTGATCCTCTAAGCGTTGGCTTTGTTTATTTTCACATTTTTTTCTTTATCTGCCATTTCATCCAGAACTTCATATTTTGCAAAGGTTGCCACATTTGCCTTTTTTGTCTGCTTTTAAAATCCACCAGCTTTTTTTCTGATTCTTTTGTAATTTTTGTAATTTTTCTTTCTTGTTTTTTGTTCTCGTCGAAGGACAGGTTTTGCTTCGAAGTAACAGAGGGAGACGACAGAGGGCTACAATGAGAAGAAGAGACGAAGGGAAAGCAGGAAGGACAAGAATGCGACTCAAATAGAAGACAGAGGACACGCATCACCACGAAGTGCCTGGGCTGGATGCTGCAGCAGCCTCTCAACACGCACGCTTTCTCCCACGCTGCCACCCCCCCATCTGCTGTCTCCCGCTGCCCTTTGCGTGTATGTGTGTCTGCGAGTGTGCTTGGCCTTGACTGGGGATATATTTCACCCTGACAAGCAAATAGTCAATCGGCCCATTTGCTGTTTCTTGATCCTAGCTTCTCCCCCTTCTCCACCCACCCCTCCGCTGGTCAAATTGCCCCGTTAATACAAGGACAGTCGATTACTTTCCTCTTTTGGACTTAACAGCTTTATAGTGCCTCTCTTAAGTTGTTCAGCTTTTTGGTCTTTCGTTCCAGACATGCGAGCATCTTCAGAAGGCACTCTGATTGCAGCAGTGGGACAGGGGCATTTAGGAGCTTGAAGGTGGAGGAAATGCGAGGTACTTTTATGTGGAGGAGGAGGGGTTTGTTTTAGGACGCACAGAGCCCTGGAGGGAGAGTCTAGACAGAGGGACGGCCGTCATAGCCCAGGAGACCGCACCAGTCTGCTTTTTTAGTGCCTCAGTTTTCATCAGCGGTCAAGCACCTACTGCAGTATGCCACAGTGACCTGCCCCAACCTCAGCATCCTTCTACTGGACACACCTTCTCTCTGTCACCCCTTCACCCCTGACCCAACCCGAGACCCAGACTAACCAGAGAACATACACAACATATGGAGAGACATTCTTTTTCATTTATTTTTGTTAATTCACCATTCTTGTGCATGTCTTGTTATTTTTGCCTGAACGCAAGTGTTTCCTGTGCCGTGGCACAGTGATTTCTGCCTTGGCACCCCCAGCCCTATTCCTGCAGAGATTTTTGCTTCTCTATACACCCGTTTTGACATCCTCTCTTCTGAACGGCCCCATTCCCCGCCCTCTTCCCATCTCCCGCTCGCCGAGGCCCCGCCATGGCCATCAATGTGGCCATGGGCCGCGACACTAAGTGGCTGACCCTGGAGGTGTGCCGCGAGTTCCAGAGAGGCGCCTGTTCACGCTCTGACACTGAGTGCAAGTTCGCCCACCCCTCCCGCACCTGCCACGTGGAGAACGGCCGCGTCATTGCCTGCTTCGACTCCCTCAAGGTAACCCAGACACACACGCTCACACAAATACGCAGTCACTTGCGCACACTCCATTTAGCTTTGCTGTAGAATGTGGAGCAGTTGGATTGTATCAGTAATACACACATCAGAGGATGACTGAAAGCATGCAGTTCTATTTCGCATACACCCTGGATATTTCTTTCAGCTGTGCTAACACCTCCAGGCTCTTTTGCTGAGTTGCTATCCCTCTCTTGCTGATGCCCTGAAAAGCAGTTTGTGTTTGTGTCAGCCCTAAAACCCTGCACCCTTGTGTGGTCTGCAGCAGACCTGGGTCAACTGCATCTGCAAAAAGCCAGATTAGGCACTTTATTCACAAAGTAAACAATGCAGCCTAACAAACCGACTGCATTGCAATGTTACAAAATAAAAATTGTTCATTATCTCGTTAGTATATTGGATATAGCTGAATGTTATATTAAAGTCTTCAGCACGCATAATAATGTTTTGGAATCCAGCCGTGCTGTGCATTAACTTATAGGTCTTTAGTATATCAATATTTAAACTGTGATAAATTGTGTCAGATTACATTACAATTTGCTTCCCTGTAGTACTGTAGTACTGAAATAGCAGTACAACTGTACAACATACATTAACATATTTTATCACAAAGAAAGCATAATTAATCCTCTTAAGCCTTTAGTGGATATAGTGCAGTGCAGTCTATGAAATGTTTATTACTTATTTGATTTCTATCCGGATAGATGTTACTCAGCAACTTAAACCTTTCAGTGTGAAATAAAAATATCAGTAGGTAGAGAGAAAGAGTGTGAGGATCACTAGCAGCAGCATTTTTAAAAATGTTCCCTCATGGGTACTTCATATTCTCATCACAACTAAGATAAATATCATTCATCACGTACTAAGACAATATTTTGACCATATCACACCACTCTCGTTGTTGCTTGATATTTCAAAGAATGCGATCCATACTTCCATTGGAAATTATGATGCCTAACCATTGATATGGGTGCTTATTCAGCAAATCTAGCACTTCCTGTGCTCTGTGTTGCTGATCTTTAACAGATTGCACTGTCAGGCTTCATATATAAGGATGCAGAAGATGCATTTCTGTGCCTGATTTATGGAAGAGAAACAAATGGTTTGTTTAGCAAACAGTACAGTAGCATTACTTTTGCTGCTATCACAGCACACTAGATATGCGAGTTCTGTGGAGAACCCAAGACAATGCTCTCTGTCTGAGTGCGCTAGCTGTCTCCAGCCTTATTCAGTTTATTAATCAGACATTTTTCTTGCTTCTGCAGCCTAAGTCAGATCTCAGGAGAGAGACATAGTGTGTGCATGACCAGCGGCAGCTAGGGCTCAGTATACTCTAATCCCAAACCCCCCGAAACAGCATTAGTGTTGTTAGCCCAGTGTGGTAGTCTGGGCAGCGCCTGGATTACCGTGTGAAATGGGATTGTTTTTTGAAGGTGGAAAAGCAGTCAGCTTCACCAGCTGCAGCCTCAGGGTCACACAGCGAAGGGAGGGAGAGAGGGAGGCAGATGAAGGTCAGGCCATGTTTCTGTTTATCAAGCCATAACTGCAAGGTTCCCATGCAAGGTTCTCATTTGGTATCATACGCCTAGTCGCCAGTCAATCCAAAATAGGGTTCCTACTTTCTTTGGTGGATTTTCTGTAACCTGTGCTTGAAATTGCTTGCCTTAATTAACTATAAACTTATAAAAGGCTGCCTGGCGGTGTGGGTTTTAATCATACAGCTCTATTCATATTAATAGTACCCATTCATTTCTCTGCAGACAGGAACCCATTCCTCCCCCCTCCTCCCTCTCCACCTCTCTGCTAATTTATCGACATCCCTTAATGGCTGCCCCAATGTCCTTTCTTCTAACTAGTGTCTTTTGCAGGAGACCCTTCTTTATCCATAAGTCCAGGCTTGCTTGTGAAATCGAAAGGATGCATGAATTATGCAGGTGCTACTCTCTGCAAATGTGCTCCTGTCATTACAATTTTTGCTTTCTACTAACAGATTTCTCTGTTTGCACACGGAATGAGTTAAACACCCACTTCTGCTGGCAAAAGTCAGTGCCTAAGTGCTTGGCTTACTTTGACCAAGACAAAAATGAATTGCCTGGACCGTAATGCTTCATGCTCAGTGCTGAATTAGTTGTGCAAATAATCAGCTCTTTACTGAAGGATATACCTTTCACAAAGTCTTGAGTAGCATGCATGGCAGAGAATAATTTTGGTTCATTACAGAGTGATTCCCTTTTTTTTTTTTACATTCCCTCTTCTCTCCTCTTTCCCCCTGCAACCAATGAGCAGTGAGAAGACAGTATGAGGCAAAACTTCCTCCCGGTTGCTGGGCGCGTTGCCATAGCTACGCGGAGGAGATCCCTGACCCAGTGCATCCTGCTTGACATGACTTACAGCTTTTCATTTCTCTCTTTCTCTCTCTGCACAGGGAGGAAAACACAGTGATCAGTGAACTTCTCTGCCAACTGTGTAGAGTAGTATTTTTCCTTGCTTCTGTGTATTCATGCAATGTTGGGATGATAGATTTCTGGTAGCATAACTGTGCAGCGCGCCCATTAATAATGTAGGTTGGCGCTGTCGCTGTGTGTGCTGCTTTTGACAGTAGTGCTGCCTTCTCCTCTGTGTTTTGAGTAGTTCACCCATGTGCTCTTGTGGGACAGTTTGCTCATTACTAAACATTCCCTGAACACACATTTTACTGCTGATGCAAACATTGCTATGACTATATATACATGTGTGTGTGTGTGTTATTTCCCTGTTTGTCTCAAACTACTCTGTGAAACATGTTGCAGTGATTAGCTGACAAAGCTGATTAGTATGAGTATGGGGAAAAAAAGACATGTCCATTAAAAAAAAACAATATAATGTATATTATATACAGTCATTCACAGATTGCAGTACACTTAAGGAAACGTTAGGGGTAATATGATATCTGTTGTTGTATTGCAGCAAATAGCTTAGTTTATTCCCTTGGTGGCTGTCTCGCCAATGCCAGTCATAAAACACGAGGCTCCTACCTAATCTCCAAAACAATAGTTAAGCCACTGTTTCAGAAATGTACTTAAAATCTGATTAACATTACATATAAAAGTTTGTGAAACAAACCGTTATGTACATAAATCCCCCCCCCCCACCACCACCCCACCACCCCACTTACCCTTTTACTGTCAAGCAGGCATGAACTGTTGACTGGGTCAGTGAGGCTAGCACCCGGGCCCTGACTGGCAGGGGCTTGGGGCAACCTTAGATCACAAAGCTTGAGGTGGCCCAGATACTTAGGACAGTAGATGTAGATATGCAGACGTAAACCTTGCATATGTCCAGTGTACCACCCTCAGGTTTTCTGTAATTATGGACTTTGTTGCAGAATTTCAAAAGGGATGTTTGACATGGTGTTATGGTGTCATTTTTTCACCATTTCATGGCTTGGATTTGATTCTATGTTCAAAACGTACAAACAAACTGTTATTTTACGTGAATTCAAAACAAAAAATTGACAAATTTTCAACATGCACTTTGTTAAATCTCTTTAGGTCTTAATTCTTAGTGCATTGCTGTTATGCCTGGAGGTCTCCATGATCCATCCCTGCCTGCACGTTTTGTTGAAAAGTAGGACTATAAAACTACAAGACGTACAGTACTGTTCCACGAAAGAAGAAATCTACCATAAAAACAGAAAACGTTGATTGCACAGATGACACTTTACTGTCAGTTGTAGCCCTTGGTACATTATGTTTTGAGAAGTTTATTCTGAGATGTGGTGTGGTGAGAGACACGGCTCCACTCATGTTTTGTCGACATTACCTGTGTGTGTGTGCGCACATGCATGCAAGTGGATGCCATCCACACTACAGCAGAAGTCTTCTCTGCTTCCCCACATCAATCACCCCCACTTCCATTACCTGCAGCTAATTAGGGCTCGGAGCAAAGGCACCTACACTCATCTTTCACTTCCAATCCTGCTGCAGCTGCATCATTGTTACAACCTGAGCAGAGGTTGCATGGGGACAAAGAGACCACTTCTTAAATGACCTCACATAGCAGACATGTCTCATTGGTATGGAAGGGCAGCAGGAGTGCTTAGTCGGAACCGTCATGGCTGGAACGTTTTGATCGGCTTTTAAATGAAGTTTGGTTTAGACGCTCTGTGATAAACAGCTCAGCTGATGCTGTAAACTCCCCCAGTCAAAAGAAGTGCTAAAATTAATAAGATAAAGTCATGGACAGAGAGCGCGCCAGAGAAGAGAATTAAAGTATTTGACAGAGTCTTAAAGATTTATTTAGTTTACACGACTGCTGATGGGTCAAATCTCCTTGGTCTTAGAGGTGGATGACAACCCTGAGTCTGCCGGAGAGAACTGAGCTCTAATTGATCCAGCTCCTCCCACCTACCTCCTTAATTCAGAACATGAACGGCAATCCTTACATGCACCCAGAATGACAATTTTATTACTTGTTGTGCTGTACAGATGATTTCTTTTAGAGAAATCCTCTAATAGCATTAAGCTCTTAATGAACTTGGACCTTCTTTTTTCAGCTTTCCATGATGTGGTCTTGCAGATTGTGACAATGTGACAAACCAGATCATTGCTTCGGATTTTAGCGTCAGTACTGTTTGGCTGTAGGGGTGTGTGTGTGTGTGTGTGTGTGTGTGTGTATGTGAGTGTGTGAGAGAGAGCGAGAGAGAATGAGTAAAGGTGTTTGTGCTTGTTGATCTGTGCAGGGTTAATAGAGTGCAATTTATTCTACAGGGCTAATGAAGTTACTGTGAGTTCACTGAATTTCTGCCTTAGCTAATCCTGTGCTTAAAGGCTGTGCTTTTGTGCTGTATGGCTCATGAGGCTTGAAGACGTGTTTTCCTTAACACTTTATAGCCTGGCTGCATGGGAAGTCTGTAATTCTGGCAATCATGAATGGGAAAGCCCCATATGGGGAAGCGTGAAACGGTAACATGTGGTTCTGTGTATATATAGAGGAAGGCCAATAGCCAAACAAGGACTAACCACTGTAAACCAGTCAAAGTGACAGACAATGTATGAGGGCATGTGTAGCATGCACTGGCAGTCATAAGACATGCAGTATTTTTGGATTAGGCAGCAGTTTTCAGCAGGAATGCCATGTATTATTGATTACAGATAATTGCTTGAATTACTACAGCAGTATTTGCATGATGAGAATTATTACAATGTAGTAATTTTCCAGTGAGACTACCACTGTCATGACTACTCTACAATAATCGATTGAAGTTTATGTGCTCAATAAATCAGTTTAGTAACTGGTGTGCCGTTTCAGTGTTAAAAAGGATGTCATATACTAAAGAGGGTTTATTGTTGTCTTCTGTGTGCATCACTGAAAAACAGGAAATCCACACTAGCAGGATCTCATTAATTCAGACAGCTTACTGGCTAACAAACAGTTATTCAGAGATAGGCTTTATTGTAAAACAGCAGCATACAAAGTGAAAAATGTATTTTGAGTGTGTTACAAGCTTCAAACGCTTTGTTCAAGCTTAAGTAGAGCACTGCTTGTTATTGTTGTAAGTCCAAATTTATTGTTTGACCCAACAGATTACTCAGTTACAGTAACCTCCTGCTTATATGTGGTTCAGCAGTTGCGATTTCAGTCTCTCACGGATTTGTTCTGAGAACGAAACGTATAATTGTTTGCAGAACCCCCCACACATATGCGGAAACTGCATGTATGTGTTTTGTGATGCCTGGGCCTCGTCCTTGTACTGGTTGTTTATGTTTGGAGGCAGCGCTGAGCAGCGGAGGCTCATTCTGTTCAGGTGCATCTGATTGCCTTGGTAACTGCCGCGCCCAAACTTAAGCAACCAGCACAAGTATGATTATTATGATGTCTTTGGTATAAGCAGGTAAATTCAGTAAAAAAAAAATATTGAATTTACAGTAATAAAAATACAGGACTTCAAATAGAACAAAACAAAAAACACTCAAGACGCTTCATGGAGGAAATTCTGGACTGCAGCTGCCACAGATACGTCACAGGGCAGCAGCAAATCAGCAGCAAGAAGAAAAAAATAACGTTCTCGAATTGGCTACGTCCAGGCCTTGTCGGCCATGCCCCCTCGTCCTTGTACCGTAAGGATAAGAATGGATACAATATTTCTAATTGTAAGGCACCTGAACCTGTACTTGGCCATCTAATTTCATGCATATACCTAATATAACACATTAAAATATGTATATTAGGTCCAGACATTGGTAAATGTAGAGATAGTGATTATTGGCATAATCCCAGCTTTTTCGTATCAGTGTCTAGTGAATTTCTGATACTCTTGTGAGCCTTTATTTATGTTTTATATCTTCCCGCTATTATGATGGGGTGGTGGATCTCATACATCCAGGGAAGCCAGTTTTAATTTCATCCTCTTATTTGTGCGAGCCTTATCTCTCTGTCACCCAACCGCAGCTCCTTTTGAATTCGAAAGCTGAGTGCCAGTACTAATTCATCATTCTACCTCTCGGCCCTCTCTCAACCATCTCTCTTCTGCTATCTTTCTCTTTTCTCTCGCTTCTCCTCTCAGGGCCGCTGCACGCGTGATAACTGTAAGTACCTTCACCCCCCACCGCACCTGAAGACCCAGCTGGAGATCAATGGCCGCAACAACCTAATCCAGCAGAAGACAGCCGCAGCCATGCTGGCCCAGCAGATGCAGTTCATGCTGCCTGGAACTCAGCTACAGCCCATAGTGAGCCTACCTTTTATCTTCTGCCTTACCGGTACAGGTACTGGCTGAAAAGTAGCAAACAACATCCCCTTCTCTTTTCCCTCTCTCCCTCTCTTCTTCACCTTTTCTTTTTGTTCCTCCATATCAGACCTCATTCCCAGTATCGCCTTCGTTGGCTGCCAGCCAGAGCGTGGCATTCAGTCCCTACATGGGCCACATGAGCCCTGGCATCGGCCTCATGCCCGAGCTGCTGCCCAGCGCCCCCGTGCTGGTCCCGGGGAGCCCCACCGGTATAACCATGGGCAACGGAAACTCCACACAGAAGCATGTTCGCACAGACAAGCTTGAGGTACTGCTCTGGGCATGGTTCTTCATCTCATCAGTGTGTTGTGTAACATCAGAACAGTGTGCCAGCATTACATAATTGTGTTTGGAGGAGACATTGGTTAAAATATCTAAATGACAGGGGTGTAAATATTCAGCTGCATTGGTTTTGTAGGGCTTTAATAGATTGCAGCAGTAGACATTAACCTGTGCTATTATTTTTTTGCTCAGAATAAAATCCCTTGGATATTTTCGGTCTGAATTACTTTGTTTTACATCTATAATTATGCAGAAAATTTGGATTTTTGGTGGAATTCCTATATAATACAATAACTACTAAGAATGATACAGTAACTACTAAGAATGATAAGAAAAGAGCATGTAGGGTATATAGTTGTTAGAGTGAGGGGTAAACTGGTTGGGTTCCCTGAGTTTAAGGGCCTGACACTGAAATATTTTGTGTCCTCAATTTCCCTCGCTGATTTGATCTTTGTCTCAGGTGTGCCGGGAGTTTCAAAGGGGAAACTGCACACGTGGTGAGAACGACTGCCGCTACGCACATCCGATGGAGGCAGCCATGGTGGACGGCAGTGAGAACTCAGTCATTGTCTGCATGGACTATATCAAAGGCCGCTGCAGCCGTGACAAGTGCAAATACTTCCATCCGCCAGCACATCTGCAGGCCAGGATCAAGGCTGCCCAGCACCAGGCCAGCCAGAGTGCCGCTGCAGCAGCCATGGTGAGATGCAGCCAACACCACCTACCATCCTTCACTTTTTAGTCCCACACGGTTTGGCATAACCATCGAAATTGAAAAAGTTAGATATAATGTGGAATTTCTGCTTAAAGGGCCCGTATGTTAAACAACTTTTTATGCTTTTCTTAAACAAATTTTAACTTTGAAATACCGTTCACTCTTTAGCCCACACCATTACCTTATGGTACATCATTCAGTTGAATGGGTGGAGCTAGATTATAGTAGACTGAATATAGCATCGATGTAACATTGGTATACAGAGTATTTCATCTTTCTTTTTGAAAGAGACACATTTACATTTATGGCATTTATCAGACGCTTTTATCCAAAGCAACTTCCATTCTCTAACTACAGGGGACAGTCTCCCTGGAGCAACTTGGGGTTAAGGGTCTTGCTCAGGGACCCAGTGGTGGTGTGCTAGAGGTAGGATTCGAACCTGTGACCTGTGGTCCGGAGGCAAGTATCCTACCACTAGGCCATCACCACCCTAGACACAGTAAGAGGCAGCCACTTAGAATGGGCTCATTTGCATATTTCGGTCTGAAGGGCACAGTAATAAAAACAGCTTGCTTTATTCAAAGATAGTGCTTTGAAAATAAATCATGACTGTTTTAGCACATAGACAAAAATATTTAGAAAATCAAATAAAAGTGAACTGCAAGGAAAAAAGACAAGAAAAATGTAGGATATAGGTCCTTTAATGAAAAAGACATTAGGTTATGATTGCTGTCAATGTGTATACTACACATTGTGAATATGAAGTCACAGCTTCTTTCTCCATTCATTAGAAAATGATCTGTGATTGCCCCAAGGAACAGACAACTAATCAGTATGTGCGTTAGCTAATTCAGCAATTACAGTGTGATATTCAGTGGGGGAGAGCGGTGTATGAAAGTTCAAGAGCTACTTTCCACATACTAATGCAACAAAGGTTTGATTGTCAACAGTTTCTTATCAAAGCCTAATTTATGCCGTGAACTTTAAGAACACTTCATATTACACATATAAGCTAGTGTTTGATATTTAAAGATGAAGATATAAGATGAAGATGAAGGTAGATGAAGGTACATATGTATTTATAACTCAGTTTTAACAGATCCTTTGAATGTGAGCATGAGAAGTGTTTAATAATTCAGAGTGCCTGCAAGTCTGTGTGTGTGTGTATGTGAGTGTCTGTGTGTGTATGTGTGAATGTGTATGAAAAGTAAGAGAGAGAGAGAGGCAAGGAATGAGAAAGAGTCGAAGAGGCTGGCCCATTGTCTTCCTAGTGATGTATAGAAACTTCTCGCTCTATGATCAGTTACACAAACTGGCTCTGCAGTGCAGGTGCAGGCAGAACTGAGGGAAGAAAGGAGTGAGAGAAAGATAAAGCGTAGAAAAGGAAATGGTGCAACAATAGCTAACAGCCTCCCCCTCTTCTGCATGCAGCTGTTTTGCTGCAGTGTGCTCTCCCTCGCATGACATGAGTGCTTGCTCTGTGTCCTTTGCAATTCTTGCAGCTTTTCAGTATTGCAGCAGTCAGTTTTTTGCACCGTCTTCTATTATGTTTTAACTGGTTTGTTGAAGTGTTGTCATGCTCTACCCTTTGGGCTTCCTCATTAGCTTGCTGTAGTTTCATTTTGTTTTTAGCCTTTTTGCTCTAATTCAGGCCTCGCTTTCTCTCCTCATGCTGTCCATTGGACAGTCGTTCATGGACAGAATGATGTTTGTGCCCTCTGTTGTCCTAACATCCTCTCTCTCTCTCTCTCTCTCTCTCTCTCTCTCTCTCTCTCTCTCCATCTTTCTCTCTCTCCCTCTCTATTGCTCTCTCTCTCACACAATTATTCACTGAAATTCCATCAAAGCTGACACCATCCCCACATTGGTTACAGTCTTGTGTGCCTTGTGTGTGTGTTTTGTTTGTCTGTCTTCATTGATTGGTTTGCTGCCATCATGCGCTCACTGCCTGCTAACCCAGCCGCAACCTACAGCGCGTCCTCTGAAGCGCAACCTGCAGCCAACCCCTGACCTGGTACTTTGACCTCTCTCCCTTTTTTCATTTCCTATTGACTATTTTCCACTGCCACGCACTCCTGTATACTCTGTGCTCATTTAAGTACGACTTTCAAAAGCATAATCATAATGAAAACAAAATGAAATAACCAGCTTGACTCAGCAGAGTTACGCTAAGGCTGCACAATGAATTATTTATGCTGCAGATCTGGCTTGTGGAGTTTCCTAATTGCAAAAGGATTTAGTTTTGTTTTAAAATATCCCAATTAAGCTCAGCATAGAGCAGAAAGTTGTGTAGCATTAGGATGTTTGGATACCTGGAAGTAAATGCTTTTGAGACACAGTGCCAGGAGATGTTCTAGCATAGTTTGCAACATGTGATGAATTTGGCCATATGGTGCAGCACTAAACAACATGTATATTACAGCTTGAATGAATGTATCATGCTATACTGCCATGCTTCTTCAGTAAAATATCTTTAGTACGCAGCTTGTTGTTATGCAGATTAAATGAAGTCAATAAGTTATTTTACAAACACTGTCTTTGAGCATAATGCACAGGTCACAGATGCCAGTAACAACAGAGCCAGCATTGAATTATTCAAGTGACAATATTTCAATTTTAATTATCGTTGCACCCGTAATCTTGTCATAACCGGGTGATGTATCTCTTCATGTCCCTCTCCCTTGTTGTCTTTTCTACTCCACCTCTCTTTTCCCCCAAGGCCCTGCCTCCAGGGACCATGCAGCAGCTACCAAAGAGGCCCACCCTGGAGAAGAATAACGGGGCAGCAGCTGTTTTCAACCCCAGCATGTTCCACTACCAGCAGGCTCTGGCTAGCATGCAGCTGCAGCAACCAACCTTCATCCCCACAGGTGAGCCTCTGCAATAGTGCTGTCATCTACTCAGACTGGGCCAGAATCTATGCACACTCAGTCCAAATTTTACTTCATTAGTTTAGAACCGGAGCTGCAAGACTAACTGTTCTTGAATCACTCAAACCACATCCAGCTCTCCAGTAAGGTGGCACAGACTAACTGTGAGCTTTCTAAATTTCAACATGTAGACACTGCCAGCACCCTCTTCAGCCCTGGTGTTGTCTAAAATGGCTGGCTGTGAAATTTTGTTCATTTTTATAACCACCAGTTAGACTAAAGCACTCTGAGCAATTCATTCCTCCTTAATTAAGAGCTGGCTGCAGTTTGAATAGGTTATTATTTGGAGGTTGTATTTATGTAAAAGATTTATGTCTATTGACTTCATTGTTGGTAACGTTGGCCTCGCAGTTCCAGCGGTAAACTAAAGAATCACAATTTGAAAACCAAACTCGGTCTTGACAACTTTGGTAAGGGAAAATTGTATCAGTTAGGTTTTTTTGTCAAGCTAATCCTTTAACATTTTCTCACGGTTTAACTCAGTTGCAACAATATGAATAATGACTAAAATTAGGCCCAGCTCTTTCCTTGCTTGCCCTGTTTCTCTCTTTTAGCTCATGCAGTTGGTGTCTCTTGGTAGTCCACTCTGCACTAATCATGTCATGCTAATTGGTCCCCTGTAACACGCACACTGAGCCTTGCCATTTCTTGGTGCTCCACAGCGTTACGTACTGTGCTTACACTCAGGTGCTAGACTGTATACATATAAGCTGACAAGACAAATAAGATAAAGAGACCAAGCAGTCGTCATATACTTAACCCAGCAACATTTTAGCACTATAGTCAGTCCCCTTCTCCAGCTTTCTCCTAATGGTTCTCCTCATGGACCCTTAACTGGAGTGATCCACGCTTTGCAGCATCTTCGCGCTTTGTGTCTTTGTCCTTTGTCGAGCTTCCATGTTGTCTGGTCACCCACGTGGCCCTTCCTGCCACACTAACCTTGTTGTTTTGTCTCGTCCTCATGTCGCTTCCTCTGCCCTGTTTATTCCCCTCTTCCCCTTTTGCTTCTCCACCCCTCCTCTTCCTCTTTGCCTTGGGCTCTGTGTGCATGGCGTGCCAGGCTCGGTTCTCTGCATGGCTCCATCTGGAGGTATTGGTAGGTTCCTCATAAGTCACTCTGCTCCACAGGTTGTGTCAGAGGAGTGAGGAAGGCGAGAGATACCCATTAAAAAGCTTTCATATCTCTCATGCAACTACGAATAACTAAACAATAATAACATTAACAAAGGGATATTTTTAAATAAGGTTAAATAAGGTAGCAGGGTGGTAGAGTATAAGTGAAAAACATATTACAACAAGAATACTTCTCATTCTAAAGTCTGGTTGAGCCACATTCACTGAAGCAAAGCACACAATCGCATATGACCTTACCATCAGTTGTTAACATGCCAACTTAGTGAAACCGTCGAGTTCATTATGGTATACAAGAAACATAGTTTTTCTTGGCAACCACAGCTACCGTTAACATGCTGCATTTCTTGGCAAAATAATTGTTAATTGCAGTTGATGAATTTGACCATATTCTACTTTTTTTTTTACTGTAATTCACACTCTTTTGTGGCTCATTGCTTTACTTACATATCTCAGAGTTTTTAAAAGCACATTAACTTTCTGCATTTTTATCATTTGCGGCCTGTCTTCTCAATCTGCGTGGAGGGGTTTGAATCAGTGCTGAAGAGTTTTGAATAAAAGAAATATTCAGTAAACAAGGCAACATTTCAAATAGACAGCAAAGCCCTAATCCTGTCCTCACTGTCACATTATTTGTCTCCCACCTGTCTGCTTGCTCTGCTTCTTCTCGTTTCTTCATTATTTTGGCTTCCTGCACAGCTTTTACGTTTGTTTATGTATGCGTGCTTGAGTATGAAAGTGATGGCACAGTCTGGGCACTAGCTAGGCTAAAGTTAAACCTTTTTCCTAATCCATTAAGAGTGGTTCCTGTTTGTTTCTTTGTGCTTCTTTTCCTCCCTCACCCCCCTCAAATCTGTTGTAGGGCTTTTCAAACCCCCCGGCCCATTGGCAGAGGGCCGCTGGGAGAGGCGGGACTGGAGCAGCTGCAGGCCCCCCCACAGCCGCTACCTATCAGGGCCTGGACACACTGGTGAGGGTAGAGCCCAGGCCCCCTCCACCCCCCCTCCCACACACACACACAACCCACGCACACCTTACCCATGTACTAATCATATGGATATATAACCCTGCCGCCATTCACTTACTGCAGTGTGCAAGCCAAAGTCTGAATCAAGGTCCCAACCAAACTAAATCAACCTCACGCCACAGTGTGTTTCCCCATAGATGCTCTAGATCCCCTTCACAGTTGGGAGTGGCACTACTTTAGTTTACACTAAAGTTTGAATTACCCTAATATTCATTTAGGTGTGGAATTACAAGCCCACTGGCCCTCTAAAACTAGATTTTAACCAGTGTGTGTGCCTATATGTGTGTTTGTATGCGAGGGGAACTGTGTGTCTGTATTTTGGAGCATTTTGCATTTTGGAGCATTTAGCATCTTTGATGCTGTCTCGGTTCATGTGTCATGCTCTATTAGTTTGCCATTTGTCATCCAGTATAACTCTTAGCTCACGTAAGGAGAGGTAGTTCAGACTAATTGTTCCGAAGGTTATACATGGTAAAGTAACACAATAGTCTTTCTTGTGAAGTGATTTGTTTAGTCAATGTTATGTGTTAAATCAAACAACTGTATTCAGAACAATTTTTTTGACTCTATGTCTAGACTACATTGCTGTTTTTTCCGCTTTCATTTTATTTTACTTTCGCTTTCCTCCAACACTTGGTGCAGCTCCATCAAAATACAATAATCAGATATATCTGATTGGATTGTATTATTTTGATGACTTGTTTGATGTCATGTTTTTAGCACAGTTAGAAGCACAGTTATTTCATAGATGATATTGTCTTAGCAAGAAGTGCTGTGCAATGAATTTCAGTAGATGTTTCGGTAACACTTTATAATAACAATTTTGGAGGCACATATAAACCTAAAAACTAGTATAAAGTACAAAACTGTTAGTAATGTACTCAAAAATAATTATCATATCATCTGTATTTAAAGCTACAAATGATTCTAAGTGGCTTATTACATTAGTTGGTGTTCTTAGGGTTCTTTGAGTTTCAGATATATTGCAGTGTGAAGTGCATTGGGCTTTCCCCATGCTCCATCTTAAACTGGCAAAGTCGCATAGTGTGACAGTGTGTGAAGCAGCCATTAATACAAATACCCTGTTCAAATGGAAACCGAGGGTCTGGTAGTCGTGGGATCAAAGTAAGCACGAAGGACAGCAGATAACTAAGGCCAAATTACACAGGCACTCACCAGCAAAACATCTTTCAGCACTCTTCTGGCTGTAGAAATACAAAGTGTGACACTGACCCTGGTGGCAGATAGTGGGTGGACTTAGAAATTAAATCCACCACTCAGTGTGAAAACGTCTGTTTTGACAGAGGAGCCTCTTTATTTGTGTCACTGAAGCAAATAAATATATAATTTATCTGACGGCGGTCCATATCCATCCCTCAAAACTAGAACTAGCCATGACAAGGAATGGCAGTGTGCTCATGAGTGAACAAAGCCAGTTAAAACATTGATTTATGTATTTATGGCATGGGCGCTGGAGCCCCCCCCCATTTCAAAATCCCCCACTTTGATCTCAGATTAAATTAAGAAGGAGAAGGAGTCCAAATAGATGATGGTGTAGCTGGGGGCCTGGTGGTCGTGGCCCCTGGGTAGTAGGTTTAAATCTCAGGATTATTAAGGCACCACTGAGATAACACTTGAGCAAGGTACTGTCCCCACACACTGCTCCCAGGAACTACGTTGCTGGCTGCCCACTGCTTCTCTTGAGTGAATGGGTTATAAACAGAGAAAAAATTCACACTTTTCACACTGCATTCCGTGCTGTGTTGTGTTCACGTGTGACATCAATGGCTACTCGGATGACTGGCAGCCCCCAACAGTGGATTTTACGATGAGTGCATGTTTGAAGATGCCCTCCACCCTTAATGGAGGTACTTATGAAATGATGTGGAGTGAGAGATACACTACCCACATACTCACAATAAGAACAAACAGCAGTAGTTTAAACTTGTCCTCTCACAGGTCATAAAACCTGTATGCAGGCTGATGTGTAGCCTCACTTAACCCATCGCCGTACCACACTGGTCTTCCCACCTGAGAATGGAGGTCTTTTCTGAGCTGCCATGCCAAAAAGAGCCATCAGCAGTGGAAACTCTTATTAAACTGTCAGGTAGCCTCTAATAAAATACAGTGGTTAAAACACTGAATCGCGTGTAGGGTTTCCTTGATGGAGGTGCTATCATTCACAATCACGGTGCTTAGTCATGGCAATGAAGAATTACTCCCCAAGGTAGTCAGAGCCAGAAAAGCTAAAAACTTAGCGCTGAGGAAATACACCCCAGTGTCTCAGCTGAAGGAAGATATCAAGGGGTTCCCTGATAGCTGACTCTAAAACTGCAGATTAGAGCAATGAGAAAGTGTTCTCTAAGCCTATATAAATGTCACTACATGGTCCCCAGGGTCTCATTTGTGAATCTGGACTCAGGTGAATCAGCACCAGCTAGAGCATGGAGTCTCATTCAGAGAAACCCTTAGAGAAGTCTGCAAGGGCCATGGGATCTGCAGGGGCCATGCTGTTCAGGTGATAATAAGCTCGGTTTTGGCCTGGATGCTAGCATTCTAGTATTGCATCTGGTCATGAGTGTAAGGAGAAGGACCCACAGACACATACGAGTGGGGACAGGCAACTGTAGCCTTACAAGGCATAGTTACATGTCACAGTGCTAAGAAAAACATAGTTTTCCTATCATTTACACATTTTTACTGTTAGCCACGTAGTAGCGGTTAGTTTCCAGATTAGAGCAAAATGACAAAAGTACCTACTGTAGCTTTGCGAAGCATTTTCTAAGCATGAGGTACAGATAAGTTGTCTTGGCAGTACTCTGCTTCCGAAAACTGTTCAACATCATCCATGTCCATCATGCCCCAGCACTGTAGTCTAAGCTACCATTAGTCTATAACCGAAGCGTTATAGTCTAATGGTAGCTTATAGTCTACTGGTAGCTTAATGCATAGGATGTTGAATGACTGTTGTCTTTATCATGTACTTGAAAATATACCTTACATGCCAGAGCAGGGTTTAAAGATTTTCAGTCTTGATTCTTAAACAGGAAGGGACTTCTGCTTCTGAAACATCATTAAGAAATGAATGTGTAGTTAGGTCAAGGCCTGTCTGACACAATCTATAGATTATAGCTTGTGACTGTTACTCGGGCTCAACAGCTGCAGCAGGATAAGTTAACCATGGCATAAGAGCCAAGTTAACTGTATGTAGGTGGTGCTCTACCTGAGAGGTAGCAGTTTCCTCAATGCTAAGGAAGTCAGGCATCGCCACAGTCAGAAGCTTTCTTCAGTACTCCAGTAGTAGCTGCTGTAGTGGAACTACTTTGACAAAGGGGATCTAATGATAACAGTTTGATGCAGTAGTGAGTGCCCTGGAACAGGAGTAATAATTTATAAACCAGTGGGAAAGGTCTAAGCTATCAGTGAACTAGTGCAATTTAAACACGTCAGTAACTGATCTGAAGACTCCTGGGGGTCAGGGTAGGATTCTGAAGCGCATACAGAGTTACCATACTATAGAGAAGACATTATTTTGTCAGATAAAGAAGAAAAATTATATTGGTGAACAGGATATTTATGTTACTGTGTTACACATTATTACACTTTGACTTTTTAGGATAAGGCCCTGTTTACACTTGGCATTAACATGCTTCCTGAGTGATCTCATCTTAAAAGTACATCTTAGAGATACATTGTGATGCGACCACTAAAACCATGTGTAGAGAAACCTGTGACTTCATAAGATTTGTGGTATGGATGCTAAAGTAACAGTCCAAACATGTACACAAACAATGGACTGTCTGATGACAAGATGGACATAGTAATTGTCCACAATACCCTTCTTTCAGTCACAAAAACACTCACAAAATGTTGGAGATGCATTCGAGACTCATGAATATGTTAGGTGTAAAAAGCTACACGTCTCATTGTTCATTTTTGATCAGATCTCTGCCAGCAATACCAAGTGTCAAGAGTCTAAGAAGGGGCTAACCTGAGGTCTGTTGTGCTTTGTACCACAGTTTTTAATCTACACAGTAATCAAGATCAAGATCAAGATTCTTTATTCGTCACATGCATAGTCATACAAGTACAACACGCAGTGAAATGTATCCTGAACCGCTCCTTACTGGCTAATCTTGTAGTCTTTACCTCATCTCTAGTCTAGAATCTGTAAGCTTTCATGATTATTTGCTAGCTATTTCCTTAGGTTTGTACACTTTTTGTACAGTTGCACCGAATACATATTTGTAGATGTTCAGTCTTAATGGGTTTGTTCATCCCTCTACCAGAAAAAAACACTAAACAAGAAATCGTGCTGAAAGTGACAAAATGGGTGTGACAGTTACTGCGAGAGCATTCTGATTTAAAGCTCATTATTAAAAGCACATACTGATAACAAAACAGTGGGTGCCTTACAGAAATCCCAGTCATAAAATGTGCAAATTAAATAGAAATGACCATAAATACTATAAAAGGTACTTCAGGTACTTAGTAAACTATTTAGATTCTCATGAAAAATAATTTGTCTTACTTCATTGCTTTAGATACTCAAACATTTAATATCATTTGACATTCAATTTAATGTGACATTTTAATAGAAGATCATTGAATTAATTGAGAGATTCCGAGCACCAGCTAGACCACAACCAATCTTGATTAGTGCCAGCCCTCTTGATTCTAAATATTGGTTAAATGGAAACTTGCCATCAATGTAAAGTTAACTTTACAACAATCAACAAGTGATCAAAAATAAATTCCAATAAAAATAGGAATATAAATGTGTTGTCAGTGTGAAAAGTGTTACAAAGCCCTGTCTTAGGATTTGGGACACCAGCAAATTACAGTAAGTGGTTCTTGGAGAAAGTTTTGAACAGTTTGGACTCTTGAAGAACCTGCTGGCCTACAAAAGTTCCTCCATTATGACTCATCTGGAAATTAAAAAAAAACCCAGACCTAAGCAGCTGCAGTCCTTGTTCACATTAGATAAGGTCAGCATTCATGATTCCATTATTAGAAAGACATCTGGCAAGAAAATGGATGATTGACAAGGTGAAAAATACTGCTAACCATGAGGAACATAAAGTCTTGTCTTACAGTTGCCAAAACTGTCCCCAATGGAAGAACTCCACACCAACAAACACAGATAGTAGCATGTTAATGTGGGAATTCTTTGGTGGTTCAGGGCCTGGGTGACTTGCTAAAACCAACAGAACCATGAATTCTGAAAATCTCAATCAGAAAATCCTGCAGGAGAATGTTCTGTCGTCATTCCTTGATGTGAAGTCTGAGCAGAATTGAGTTATTCGGCAAGACAACATTCTGAAGCACAATGGCAAGTTCACCTTTGAGTGGCTCACAAGAAAATTAAGGTTTTGGAGCAATTTAGTCAAAGTCTGGACGATGAACTGATAGGCAGATCATAGGTCAAGCCTCCCCCCCCCCAGTGTGGCTGAACTTTGAAGAGTGGGCCAAAATTCTTCCACAGCAGTGTGAAAGACAAATCTCTAGTTATTGGAAGTGTTTGGTTGCAGTTGTTGCCTCTAAAATTGGCACAACCATTAAGTTTAGGGGGCAATCACTTTTTTCTCATGAGTCATTCAGGTATTAAATATAATTAAATAAATGAAAACCTATGCTCCGTACTTCCTGGTGTTCGTCCTGTCTCATAAGTTTTATGAGCATCTAAAATCATTATGAATAATAAATATGCAGAAATACTTTGTGACAGTAATGTAGGATGTATTATGGACATTGTAAATAGGTTGTCAGTTTAAGAAAGTATGGTAGGTGTCCTTGAAATAATGTCAGGTAATGTTAAGGAGGCTCATAACCATCTAAAAGTTATTTGTAAGATTGTATATAGCTGCAAAATATAAATTAAGCAAACCTATAATAAATGATTTGCGTCCATTGTTATAGATAACAGATGACTCAAATTATCCTGGTTATAAAGTGTTACCTTTAAGTTTTATTTGCATGTGTTCTTGGGTGAAAACATCATCTTGGCAGAACATAAATGCTAGTTGCCATGACTGTTCCGCCTGTTCCTCTGGCATATTATGTCATGGTACTCATAACATTCCTCCTCCCCTCCACCTCCCCTTCTCCCTTGTTTCTTGTCTGAATCGCCTGAAAAAAGTTCCCATGATGCACGGTGCCACCACTTCCACTGTTTCGTCGGCTACGACCCCAGTCACCAATGTTCCTTTTGCCGAATCAGCTGCCTCCAATCAGGTTTGCCCCTTCATTTTGGCCTCTTCTATTTTCAGCTGTTGGGCATCTAGCTCTGGTCCACAGACACTACAGTTAGTATTTCATATGGAAATCTTACCAAACGTGTTACCAGACAAATATTTCTGCATATTTATCAAATAATGATCCTATTAATACATGGCATAGGCAGAGGGAAGGTGCTTTACTTTATTTGTCATGTATACATCCACATTTGTTGAGTTTGCAGTTACTTTTGCAAGGGAGCTTTGGCCTTAGACTACCTGAGCGAGCTGTTTGTGTTAGTTAATCCTGGCTGAATTTGAACCCTCTGTGGACCAGAGAGGAGCCTCTGTGTTGCCCAGTGTCACCCTGTCTCTGTGTTTTCACCTCTATTCTGTGTCTGCTCACTTGTCTCCACTGTATGTCTGTCCTGTGCATAGCTACATCTCGTATGCAGTTAAAACATCAGTGTTCACAGTCATTCTTTCTCTTATCAGTTTTTTAAAAAACATTTTTTTTTATTTTGTCATTTTTCAGTGTCACTCCCTGTCTAGAGATACTGTCACCGGAGCATATGCAAAAAAAACCTTTTTTTGCAGAAGCTCACCCTCCGGCAAGGATTGAGGTTTGAGTCCCAGCTGTGCAGTTTGTTGTCCGTAGTGGAGTTATCCCTCAGGATGGAGTCGGTTGTGCTCTTTTTGAGGGGAAAACACTCAAGGGTTTTTCCTTCATCGTCGTGGTGCCCGGCACTAGCCTGGCAGGCTTCTGCGCAGCTGCATTGCACAATTGATCTCTTCTCCCTATAAATACCGAATGCTATGCTGCATGGTCAAATATGCTGACATCAGATCAGTATTTCTTCAAGCTTGGAGTCCCTGGTGCTTGATAATGAAGTAACCCAGATCTACAATTAGCTACAGCTGAACATCAAAAAACATGGAAAGAATAATGGCCCAGATATTCAGAGCCTTTGTATTTTACAAGTCCTACTTTTTAACAAAGGCTTTTTTAATTTTACCACAATTCCACAAGAAACCACAAGATCTGCCTGAACACCGTTGTAGAGTGTAGAGGAGTCAGCATTAATTTCCTGTCCTTTTTTCTTCTCTAGTCAAATAATCCCCTGAAAGTCACAAAATCAACATTGTGTTGGAAGTCAGCGTCTCGCTCGCAAGATCAATGATGTATTACATCAGGATATTGCCGTTTTCTTCTGTTTTTCCCACTGTTGGACAGACACTAATGTTCAGGTCCTGATAAGAACATTTTGATTACAGTTTTTATGCAAAACTAGTTTTACCTTGCCTCCGACATTTGTTTGCTTTTGCAATACTTGTTAGACCTGTCCTGAAACACAACTACATCTCAACCATCTTTTGTCCTTCTTTCTTTTCCTTCTCTCTATCTCTCCTGTCCTTGTCTTCCAGTAGACCCCGCCGAGGTACTGACCACTGAACCCATCAACCTCCACTGCATTCCTGTGGACTCCCAGTTCTGTCCGGTCCCAAAACTTCTGGTGGCGGCCCCCATGACTATAAACTCAGCAAGCCTCGCCCACAACCTCGGTTAAGACACCACCATCAGGCCCGCCGCCCATACAGTTCCCACCACACCGCAGAGATGTGAATGCAACAAATGTGTGCCTAATCAGTGCGCCCTCCCAGGGGCAACCCTTTCATCCTCACAGTTGACATGGACATGACATGGGCAAAAAGTCAACAAAAGGTTTGTTGATGCTAAAACAGGCAATACTTAAGCTTGGACCTACAACTGTTTTAGGAAGCATGCCATCTCGATGCACGGAGACTTGAAGAGTGTGCGGATGCTGAATCTGAGCGCTCTTTGAATTCACAGCCATACAAGTACACAGATTTGTAGAATCGTAAATGCACACACACACACACACACACACACACACGTACAAACACACACTGTTGAGTACAGTGCATTCTCCTGAAGTGACACTGAGGTCTCAGACCATGCTTAATCGATCCACCATGAGAAAGTGGAGCTGAGGCTTGACATCACCTGACAGCACATATGACTCTGCAGGCGCATCAACAGTTTGCATGGAGAACACAAGAATGTGATTGCTGTGCGTGTCTGTGCACAGGGCTTACCGCAGAGAGAGGAGTGAATGGGAGTTCAGATTGCTCTTGAAAAATTTTTTTAGATAGCTCTGGTGGTTTTTTTTTCGTTTCGTTTTCTTTTCGTTTCTTTCTGATAAATCGATGTATGATTTCTGTTCGACAGTCTGGAATATATTATTAATAGAGAATTGTTCATACCACTTTAACTTCATGTTGTCCAAATGGCTAATTAGTTAAAAGATCATCCTTGTTTGTGCCTTTCACGTTACAGGTGTGTGAAAGTCTTTTCCCAACTTCGGCCTAGATTTTCAGTAGACTAAAAACAAAATGAGTATACACTTTGTAGCCTTTAAGAGTCAGCGTGCTATTCTTCAGTCCATCTAAAAATCCACTTTTCCTTATCCTTAGGAATTGATGTCTGTTCTCTGTCATTCGTGTGGTGAAAGAGTATTATTTATTTAAGCTAAGCCTGATGAGCTGGACTGCAGACTGAAGTTAAGTGTTATTTTTTTCCATGCATGGATTGTTTTCCACACCTTTTGTCTAAAGCCACATGGTCGTTGGAAAACGAGGGACAGTGGCTAGGTAGATTGTCATGCCTCATACTTCCATTTTCTAAATGCGAAATGCCTTAAGCAGAAGTGAGAGTGCACTGGCACAGTGCATAGTGCAGTGCAGTGCGCACTGATCCGTAGGTTCTGGTTACAGCCCTATAGCTGGTGCTGCATTGGAGGTCTGATAGATGTCTGTAGCTCAGGATGAGTCTGATCAACATGCTGTGAGATGGAGTGCCAGCGCAGCAGCTGCGGTCGTCGATTGGAGTAGCTCCATTTCTAAGCCCAACTGTTCCTCTCTACCCAGCCACGTCGCAGCACATCACTTCTCTCCCTAACCCTGTCGCTTATTTCTGGTGATTTTCATATATTAACAATCAGTAAGGTCGACTCGGTTTATCAGAAACATTGCAAAATGATTGCTGGAGTCTGCTACCATAGCGGTCTTTGTTTTGTTTTGTTTTTTTCAATGCCGCAGACGGTCTCTGCCAGAATCCTTGGCCCGACCCTCCTACTGTGTGACAGTCTGTTTGTCTCTACTTATTGCTTGGCCCTGTTTGCTACATCTCACAGAAACATGATATCTTGGAACTGGCCATACTGTAGATAATCCTCAGCATGACAGGCAAAACACATCTAGTGGAGTTTTATAGAATATTCGTCCTTTTGGGCGTGATTTGCATGTCTTCAAATTAGAGATGGCACTATATCTTTTCTTTTCAAAAGCTGATAGTAAACCCTTGGGCATTGTCCGATACCGATTCGATGCCATACATATAAGAACTACTAAGCTTTAAAATGAACTATTTTTATTAAAGCCCATCCCTTGAAGGGGAGTTCCATCTTAACCATTTCTGAATAGTTAAATAATTGAGATATAAACAAAGTCATTCAAATTGATCAATGATGTACTATTTTTTTTTTACAGTGGTGCATGATAGAAACCAGGGGTCTTGATTTCTACAACACATTTCAGTTCCTATCCAACACAACCAGCAAACCTACATGTGCTTTCTGAGCATGTATATGCATTATTAAATGTTTAACATAACCTAAAATTTAAATAAATGCATGCATTTTAGATGTTGATAATGATGTTGATCATTTCTTTCATTTTAATTATTACTATTTTATGTCTTTGCCATGGATAGATCGATATGAAATATATGTGTTAGGTTATTAACACTTAAAACTATTGCCTTACCTTTTATTAACTTTCTGAAAGGGAGATTTTAGAGTACATAAACGGTTCAGATATCTGCTTTCTATCAGCACTGAAAATTCGGACTCAGTTTGTCTAGAAGGACATTTTACATCAGCCCACTCTGAATGACTGTTTACATCTTAGTGGTTTAAACTTTAGATTTGTTCTTCTTTTTTGTTCCACCTCTGCTGTTTATGATCCAGAATATTCTAATGACATCATCAATTAATCAGAAATTACAAACCAAAACTATATATGCAAGATCCACTGGCACTGGACTGGTATTGTCCAGTCTTTAACTGTAATCTAGTTGTTTTGTACCGAAGGCTGCATATATTGCAAATGCATTGTTTCATGTGCCAATGACTTCCAGACCTGAGTCAATCTGTGCCAATCACTGGTGAAAGGAAGGACTACAGTGATTAAAGGAGCAAACTAAATATGCCAAGGCCAGGAGCAGCCTGATTTGATTGAAAATGCCATTTCCCCTACAATTAATTCAGTTATTTATGTTGCACTTTCCTCTGAGCCTTCCATCTTCCTTAAGCCACCTCATGCTGTTGCCACATTTGGAGGGTCCCTATGGCCACTTTCCATTGTATCCATGGTGCCCCTGACCTGAAGACGTTTGAAGCCATTCTGGCTTGTGTTAGAATTACCAATTTGCTTGCAAATGTTGAGCACAGTGATATTAATTTAATTATAAAAGGCCACCTAAGGTTTGAGTAGAGAGCAAGTTCGTCCCCCTGATTGTTTAACCACCCGATTGCGTGTTCGATCTGGATGTTAGAGGAATCACTTGCTTTGTGTTTTGTTTGAGATGATCCGTGACAGTTTTCGAAGTTTGATTTCAAGTCTGTTTGCATACCACATCCTTTTTTATCAAAAGTCAACAGACTCTAAAACTCGAGAGCACAGTCGCCTGTCGGCCATTTAAGCAGTTTAGTGACATTGATTCTAACAGAGAACATCCGAACGCAGAGGTAGTGACATCCGAACGCAGAGATGGTGGATTAGCTGTAGCTGAGGTGCTAAAAAAGGACCTCGCTTACAAGATGCCACGAAAGGGCCTTATATACATTTGAATGTGATAATTTAGGACAAGGAGAATGTCATTAAAGTCAGAGGATGCCTGTCTCACCTTCCCTTCTCCTGAATCAAACCACATGTTTCAACATATCAAGGGAGCACAAAGCTCTCGATGCCATCCACTGTTGATTTACTATACAAACAAGAGTCAAAGGAGGACTCACAAGGACCTTTTCGAGTTGTTGCTGTCCTTATGTAAAAAAAAAATTAATAATAACTGTTTGGTTGCAAAGGAAGCCTAGCCACGCTGAGGGGTGATTTAAAATGGACGAACTCCGTGTCCGTTGAGAGGCAAAAACCTCCCTGGGAGGCAGGTGTTGCTTTCTGTCTAGAGTAGACCATCACTCTCTGCAGGCCAAACTGCAAGGGCACGTTTTACTAGGCATAGATTAAGGCTCATCCAAGACTAAATCTGATTGTCAAATTTAAAACAAGAATCATCGACAGTTTCATTTAGCCTTAAGCTTAATCTGTGTTTGGAAAACCGACCCAGAGTATGCTATGCTTTACCATGGTAATATAATAAGCATGGAGCACTTAAAGTCAGTAGAGAAAACTAAGGTCAAATGCAAAATCACAGCAAGACAATATACTGTGTTATTGAAATACTGAATATCTGTGTTGTATACATTTTATAAAATGTTAATGTGTGTTTGGGGATGTGGGTGTGTGTAAATGTGGGCAGTTGTTTAGGCAAGTACTCAGCAGTTGATTTTATGTAATGGATTATTTCTTGTAGTTGAATGAGTCTCATTGCCTAGCCAAGGTATAGATCCCTCTCTCTCTCTCTCTCTCTCTCTCTCTCTCTCTCTCTCTCTCCACTTTCTCTCTGTCTACTCTCTCTCTCTCTCTCTCTCTCTCTCTCTCTCTCTCTCTCTCTCTCTCTCATATCAAGAGTTATGCCTTCTCCAACTGCTATTCAGCTGGAATCAACAAAATACTTGATTAAGAAAAAAAAAATATGCCTCCTTTGGGGCTTTAGCATTTTAAGAAAACTCACTTTTTAAGAAGTGTGTATTCATGTATAATGTAGTTAGATGATCTTACTTGTACATATTACTAGTGCATCGTCATTATAGTTTTATCACCATTCTAGTTTTTATCACTTGACCTTAATGTCATTTTTAATGGTACTCATTTTATCTTCACAAATGACGTCACGTTATGGTGTGTTTGACATTTTGAAGATGACCTGTCCGTTTTAGTTAGCCTGATCATTAATGAGTTCATATCAGTTGCTTGTTATCCAGCATAAAAATCTCATCGCATGAAATGGAAAATAATCTGAATAATATGATTCATAGTTTGTGCAGTTAGTGGTTTAAGAAAAACAAAAAACATAAATATCTCTTTCTCTCTCTCTCTATATATATATATATATATATATACATATATCTATTAATCTACACATTTATATGTATTACAATGATAGATTCATTGTTACTTGATAGTACGTTGTTGTTGCTATGGCAACAAAACTACAACATGGCTACCTTTGTGAATCTTAATTGTGAATTTTTTCACACTTAAATTGAAATAATGTACAAGGTTAACTTATTCTGAAAGGGAATGTGTAGTTAGCTTATCTTGGATTAAGAGATGATTGCCTATTTTGTACAAAAAAAAAAGAAAACAATTTAAAGGTGAGATACCTTTAGTCCAAAGGCCATTTGGAGACGTCATATGTTATTTCTGTTTTTATGATTTCTTATTTTTCTAAGAGGGTTGTTGTTATTCTGCTTGATAAAAAGGAAAGAAAAAAAAGAACATCAAGAAATCGTTTGAACTTTAGATCGGATCTGTTGGGTCATGAAGGTGTATCGTAGTACGGAAAGGGCTGCCTGGACCGGTAGACTCCAGAAAGGATCTTAAAGGAAGACGATCTGTATGTAAATCTTTTATTCGATGATGTCAAGAGCAGAGCAGTCTGTAGGGCGTGGTGAGCCATATCTGTCCCCTCTAGGTAAAGTCTCATTTCTACCCTCTCTGGTCTACCCAGACCGTAGCCCAGCTGTGCTGGGACCTGGTAAATCCTGCTGTTTCCCCATCAGTGTACGAATGTGTGTTCTTCACCTTGTTTGCACTTATGTACATAACTGAGTCAAAAATATTCAGAATTTATTTTGAATATACATAGAAGAATGAATATATATATATATATATTAAAGAACTGGTTCAACTCAGATGACTGTATTGTTTGGAATACAGGTAAACAGCTATCCTTTTAATAGGTTGTCAAAGAAATGCTGTTTTTGAGGGATTTGTCAAATGTTCTGTTCGCTAAAGCCCTTGTTCTGACCTTGAGCATGATACTGCTTGCTGATAAAATGGGGAAAATTTGCCGACAGATGCTTTGTAGTTTGTCATAGTTTACAAAAGCATATCACACTGAGTACTGTGGCTGTCTATATCTGATCCTGAAGTTGTGTGTCAGAACTGCTAGTGTCTGAGCTGTAGCGTGTCCACTAAAACATATGCAGGTAATACATTGCTGTATCTAGAAACCAAAGAAAGAATTCCCTGCTCCTGTCTTTGTTTTTCCTTTTGTTTTTTTTTCTTTTTTTCTTTGCAGATAATGAATTTCCTTTTCAATTTCACTTGTTCCTCTGTGCTTATTGGCTATAATGGCCCATATTCTAATTGGTTGGGAAAATGAAAGCAGATTCAAAATGGGTCTGCATGGGATCGCCTCCTGTGAAACAGGCTCTGGTGGTGCTCTGCCCCCTGCGGGTGGCAGAGTATAAGATGATTTGCTTCTCGCCCGTGACGTGGGCCGACCATCACCCAAATCTCGGACACACCGCCAACTTCAGGGTCAGACTATAGCAGGAAAGCGCTGCAGCTGGCTACACAACGTGAGGACTTTTGGTTACACTTTCTTGGATTTGGTTTATGTTTCAAATGCTCACGCATTCCCTGAAAAACAACAGTAATTCTGAAAATATCTCACTGCATTCACTCAGTCAAAACCAAGATGTTTCACGGTCAAGCAGTGACTCGCCAGACAAAAGCCGCCGTCTGAGAAATCTTGTACATTCTGTGCTCTACAATTGCTTTGGAAGCCGATAATTTTGTTGCCATGGCACTTGTCCTAGTAGTGAGGGAGAGACCGAGTCTCCGTAGGTTACTTACATATCGACGCACCTTTGGGCCACTTTAAGGTGGTCCTGAGCCTTCTGACTGTAAAGTGAAAGGTAGCACTTAGGACTTAATGCAGATGTAGAATTGTCAAGTCCCAATTCCCAGAACATGCTGAAACTGAATGCAATCAAAGGACACTTTTTACCACTGTGCTTGGTAGAGGAAAAACAACTCAGACTCTTCTGCTGTCCATCCTCCTGTGCCTAGACATTCTGTGATGTGAAGACAGTGCTTTTCTTTCTTTCTTTTTCTGTTTGTTTTTTTTTTAAGCCATTGAAACCAATGAGACCATTTCTCTGTTGTGACCCATATCTAATCATGTCATATTTAAGACTGTGTGTGGAAACTAAACTAACCTTGGATTGTATTGATGTTTTGGAAATAGTCGATGGAATTGATATAGAAATAGTAAGGATTGTAAGTTTATATTTATGTTGTACAAATGTTATGGATGTTGTACATGAAGTCTCCTGTCGAGACTGAGGTTTTGTCCCTTTAAGGGCATCAGACAATTGTAGATTTAAATCGCTGATGCCAGTGCATATAAGTGCTATCTTGTACCTGGAGCAGTTAAAAGAATGTCCACCTTGTTTCAAAGCCATATGTACCAGATTCCTCTTTCCCCCACTGTAGGACAAGACATAATTGAATGCTTTGACTCTTTATATGAAATGCTTCTCTTTCTATTTAGTGTGTTGTGCTTGTATGTGCTAAAAAAAAATTGTGCTTCTTGCCAATCCCTTTTACGATTCTATTAATGTATAGAAAATATACATACTTATATGATCTCTGTTCTTTTTGTTTGACATTTTAATAAAGCACTTGAAAAGGTCAATCGCAAGCAGTGGTTTTGTCTTTCAAACTGAGGGCTCTCTTCTGTTTACACTTGATGAAGACAAACAGCTGAGGTTTAAGGCAGGTAGATGATGACCCCACAGTAGACAGTTTTTAGCCTAAAATTTAGCCCCATAAAATAGAAATGTTTTTTCATGTGTTTATCTATGTATGATCTGACATGATTAGCAAACGTTTCTATACTTGGGGGTCTTGGGGATCTAAAAGCAATGTTTGTGGTGACCCGAGGGCCAAAAAGCACAAATCATATGCCAAGAAGGTTGGTTTCAAATGAAAAATGTATTTCAGTACATTTTATTTTCTTGCGGAAAGACTTATAGAACTACAGTAATCAGGAAAGTAGAAAAAAATCCTGCGCACGGGCCAATTCGCAAGCAACTATTTATTTATATGTTTCGGACGTAGACCTTCATCTGGCATTTACCTGATGAAGGTCTACGACCGAAACGTATAAATAATTGCATGCGAATTGGCCAGTGTGCAGGGTCTTTTTTCTACTTTCCTGATTAGTGACACCTGGTCCTTTCCAAAGCATCTGTCTGAAAAAAAGGTATACAAAAAAGTTTCCTCAAGTAGAACTACAGTGATTAAAAGAGAATAAGTTATAAATAGCACTGTTGTCTCACTAGGTAAGGAAGCAGGGTTCACTTTCTGGCTGAATCCTCACAAGCCAACCCTTTATAACTGCAGCAGTAAATGTATTAATAAACAGATACAAAAGTAAAGTGGCTCCTTATAGCAGTCTGTTGGAACAATACCTTGCTCAAGGGTACCAGTCCTGGGATTCAACCCTACAACCATCTGATTGCTGGGGCAACTCCTTAACCAATTACTCCTCCAGCTGTCTAGTTGTTAATGAGCTGTCTTTGAATATTTTGTGCAGTAAACTGGCTGCAGTTGTGGTGTCTGCAGGATTGTGGTTTATTTTCCTGAAAGCTGGAGAAACTTAAGCGTGATCGCCTCCGCCCTCTCCTCGCCCTGACCAATCAGAGGCGCTTCCCTCCCGAGAGCCAATCGCAGATTTTTCAACACGGTTTTACAAAAGAAAAGTAGCAGCCATGTCTTAACAGCGGGCAGGGCGCTGCGGCTCGGTTTAGACAACACTGCCCTCGCCATATACATGAAAACGTGAGGCCAGAGCTGACAAAGGATCAAATGGGCTTTCCGCCCGACATCCGCTGGTCGATGTGAGGTGATTTAGGCTGGCCAGGAGCTGGGAGGAGGGAGAGGCCGGGAGAGAGGAGGGTGAGGAGGGAGTGTGCGGGTTTCTGTTAGACACTAACAACGGCTCCCTTCAGAACCTGACCTGTTGATTTAAACGAGAACTGGCTCGTAATAAAACGCCTCATTCACCAGACGAAAGCGCTTAACTATTATTCGTTTGCTTATTTGTTTGCAGCGCCAGAACCAGAGAGTCGAACTGGGGATGCTTGTACGGGGTTTGTTTAGCTTAGCCTAGCTTAGCTGCTAGCGGTGTTTGTTCCCATGGCCGCAGGAATGGCAGCAGCACAGACCGCCTTTAGCAGCTTTCAGCCCTAGCCTGCGGATGGACCCTACTGGAGTCTGTGTCCAGCGAGTTAAGGAGCCATTTCAAACTCTTCCCTCAGCCTTGTTTGCAATGAGCCCTCTTCGGGGAGGCGGCGAGCCGTGTGTGAACCGATCCGGGCCGAGTGTGGATGGAGCCGGGGCGTTTCGTGGTTAGCTAGCCGGCCTGGCTGCTAGTTTCGAGCACATCAGAAAAGAGTGAAAATCAAAGTTTTGCCAGTATTTTTATAATCGCTTTCCTGCTCTTTTGGGTAAGGCTTGAGTTGGTGACTGAAGAGGGTATATTTTAGCAGTCTGCTGCCTACTGTATGTTGGGGAGGAGGTAAAGTCCAGCAGGCCGAGGTTGGGGGAGAGTGGTGCTCCAGATGAAGGAGTATAAGGTGGTGGTTTTGGGCAGCGGCGGCGTCGGCAAGTCCGCGCTGACCGTGCAGTTCGTCACTGGGACCTTCATAGAAAAATATGACCCCACCATCGAGGACTTCTATCGGAAGGAGATCGAGGTGGACTCGTCCCCATCCGTGCTGGAGATCCTCGACACTGCTGGGACGGAGCAGTTCGCCTCCATGCGAGATCTCTACATAAAGAACGGCCAGGGCTTCATCCTGGTTTACAGCCTTGTCAACCAGCAGTCCTTTCAGGTGAGCCCCTGACTTTAATGCATTAGGTTGACGTTCATGTTGGGCAGTTTGGAAAGTAGATTTTATTGTCCGCGCCACGCCTTTCAAAATACTGTCGAATGGTGTGAACATAGAGAGTAGATCTATGGCAGTTTAAGGCTCCATTAGTGCAGAATATCCTACTACAATTTCAGGGTGGCAGGCCTTAATGTAACTGTGGCACAATGTCAACAAGTGGTAGCAGTGAAATGTCTTGGAGAATTCATCTGTATTCTCTGTCTTCCCTGTGGCCCATCAGGATATCAGACCAATGCGAGACCAGATAGTGCGGGTGAAGCGCTTTGAGAAGGTTCCCCTGATTTTGGTGGGCAATAAGGTGGACCTGGAGTCGGAGAGGGAGGTTGCAGGATCTGATGGCCGAGCCCTTGCACAGGAGTGGGGTTGCCCATTTATTGAGACTTCAGCCAAGAGTAAGACCATGGTGGATGAGCTCTTCGCCGAGATTGTGAGGCAGATGAACTATGCCACTTTGCCCGAGAAGCAGGAACAGTGCTGCACAGCCTGTGTGGTGCAGTGAGGGTCCTGGCTTTACCACAATCTCCCGAGGTATGAGGCTGTTGCTTTAACAAACCCACACTGGGCATTTGTGACAAAAATCTAGGTCAACCATAGGGGGTAACTTTATTTACTTCCATTAAAATATGTGCAAACTGTATATTAGTGGTGTCTCTGTTCAAGATTCATCACACAATGGTTATATTCAAAATGAAATGTACAGCATACTGATGTCTTTTACAAAGTGAGAGAGGCATGTATTGTAGCTCTGTGTGTATAATCTAAGCAAGATGGCACTTTGATTTAGGAGAAGAGACTGTTGAGAATAGCCAGCTACTCCAGGCAGGCTTTGTTCTGTTATCAGTAGATCACCCAAAGAATGTGGCATGAAGAACAAAACTGCCTAAGCTCAGCGTCAGCTTGGTGAAGCGTAAAACAATCTAGACTAGTGTCAGGCATATGCGAGCAGGGAGATTCCCAGTAAAGAAAGAGGAAAACACCACGTCCTGAATGACGATCGGTGTTCCAAAAAAACAGGAAATGGTGGTCTGCAGAAGTTCTCTATTGATGCACATTGTGTTATAAATGTTCACATAATTTGAAGGTAATATTTATATAAATCTTAAAACAATTGCCTCAATGTTTAAATTGTGTATTATGGGATTATGTTGAGTGGTAAGTTTTCTGTAACTTGTCTCTGATCTTTTTTCTTACCTTCACAGATTCAACCACATTCAGAACTTTTGTGTTTCAGATATGTAATCTTAAATTCTCATGTTTAGCAAATTTGTAATTCATTTTGACATGTAAACCCTACTACTGCTTTTTCAATAACTGACACAAGTGCCTTTTCATTTTTCCTAGCCACACCACCTGGCAGGATGCCCTTTTTGAACCAGTGTCTGCTTCAATGATGTTTTGACCCCATGAGCCACACCAGTGCCACTGAGCCCCCTGAACTCTGAGACTGATGTCATCTGACAAGGCTTGGTTTAGCTGCAACTAAAGCAGGGACATTGAAATTTCTGACTTTCATTGGTGTCTGTATTGTAGAGCACATATGTAGTACAGTATATATACAGTATACTGGGCTTTTTGGGAAACACATGATGAGCATCAGTGGGAGGGCAGAGGACTTTGGAAACGGGGACATCTGTGACAGGGCTATTAATATCTATTTTCTTAGAGGGGGAAATGGGTTATATATGAGCAAGACTTCTCAAGGCTGTAAAACCACTGAAGGTGCTCAGTTGTACATCCCCAGGTTTTCTTTTTAACATTTTAAGTTTGATATCTAATTTTAAAGTGATAATAGCCATTATACAGGTTTGAGACCTGGACCATCTAACTTTTTGTTTTCTTTTTTCATCATTTTTTTTTTAAAACTACAGTATGTATGCTTTTTCTCATAATAGTCTATTTATTAAAATCTTTAATTACAAAGATGGATACATATTGCATTTTATGTTTTGTTGCCTGTTTTGCTTTTTTGTGACAACAGTATGCATTGTTTCTGAAATGGAGCATTAATGACGCCTTAAATGAATACAGTCTCAAACTTGCGTGGAGTTATTGCTTCCTGTACTTTTACTTGTGCATATATGCGAAGTCGTTTGTGGATTCAGAGACGGTTGTAAATTTGCAAGAAAAATTCTGAAAAAAGTGAAAAACAGACATTAACTGGTGCTTTTGAAAAGGGATTAATCTACTGATGATTTTTTCTGAAAATACTTAGTACTGCTAACAAAATCCCATCAGTTTGGTGACTTTTTAGGTTTGTGTAAATTAAGATTCAATCATTCCAACTCCTCCTTTCCGCTGTTGCCGTCTCCATCTCCTGTCCTCTGCATCTTCCTCTCACTCCAACTGCCTGCATATCCTCCCTCGCCATATCTGTAATCCTACTAGGCCTTCCTCTTTCCTTCTTCCCAGCAGCTCTCTCTTTAGCGTCGTTCTCCCAACATACCGAGAGACTCAACAATGTCCGAACCAACACAATCTCAACTCCGGCTTCTACAAAAGTTCCCAACTGGAGCTGTCCTGATATACTTGTTCCTGATCCGGTCCATACTTGTAACTCACAATGCAAATCCTATCATTTTCATACAGCTAAAGTGACTAAAATCCAAAATGGCATTCGGTGGGCTTCTAATACTGCTTTTATGCACACTTCTCTAAACAACCTGAGGAACTGTAACAGCTGAGCTGAAATGGCTGAATTCCAGTAATATGTGTGCCTTCTTCACTTTTGTATGTCAACGTAGGTGAAAAACTGATCCTGGACCTGCTGAGTTGAATCTGGGAAATCACCAAACTGTTGGACACCTGCTCTCCAACAGCAGATCTCTTCACGCTGGTCTGACTGGAGGCGTTGGTTCATAATTTAGAAAGTTGGCTGGAGATTTAAAGGAGGGTTCTTTTTCGATTCTTGTTAGATGTAGACTTTAGGAGAAGTTACTATCCGAAAAGCCTGAAATCGTACAGCGTATGAACTCCAGGGCAATCCTTTGGCCATGTCAGTATTTGGGTTGAATATGCTGTTCGTACTACAAAATACAGTCCTGTTCCACAGTTCTATTTGATTCCTCAGTCCAGCAGATGGCGCTCTTGACCAGTCTGCCTGACTTTGCAGATATTTGGTAGGGTTTTTTTCCAGAATTTTTTTCCCCAGCATATTTGACTTCCCATGGGCAATCGAGCTCTTACGTAAATCTTAAGTAAATACATATATGTGATTCATTTTAAATCTGATCTCTACGCCTTTTTGTTTTATTTTTTATATATTTTGAACAGTGTAAATGCGAAGAATGTACCCAGTATCCTACAACAGAAATAAACATAATTTAATTATCAATTTACGTCTATTGACAGTGTATGGTTGATAAGCAATAAAACAAACCAAGTTAACACAATGTATTAGAATTCTTTGGGGACTTTTATTGTGAAGGGGTTTCTTGTAGAGAGCCGCTGTCCCAATTGTGCAGTTTTAAACTGGACCGGTGTGTTGTTTTGTGGTAATAACTTTGAGAATAAGACTGACGCGATGAAAACAGTGTTCGTCACAGTCGGAACAACCAGTTTTGATGATTTAATAACCAGAATGACTTCTGAGGAAGTCGTAAAGGTAGTGTTTACACTTAAGACGGCTATGTTAGCTAGAGCGCTACAGTTCGTGTATGAGAGCCGCTGTATTTTGCCTCACACAGTGCTCTTACTCTTATTGTTTCTCAGGCTGTAGTGGGTCGAGGGTACACGGACGTGGTTCTCCAGGTTGGCCGGGGCTCGTTTGTTCCAGATCCTCAGAGCTGTCCGGGACTGAGGCTCGACGTATTCCGTTTTAAAGAGTCCATAGCAGAAAACATCCAGACGGCTGACCTGGTGATCAGTCATGCAGGTGGGTGTCTCTCCAGGTCTCAGCACTTATCCCCCATACTCACACTTAAGTCTTTTTGTATCAAATGATAATTCTTGATTATTTCTGAAGGTAAACGCAGCCTAATTATATATGAGAAGTTTTTATATTAGTATAATTAAGCTGTTCTGTGGAGTGAAATAAAGGAGCTCCTTATAGTCACCCTAGAACACAGCATAGCAGGCAGTGTGACATTCTCCCTCTGCATTTAAACCATTCACCAACTGAAGCAGTAGGCAACCAGCGATGCAGTGCCCAGGGAGCAGTGTGTGGGGATGATACCTTCCTCAGTGGTGCCACTAGGAGTCCTGAGATTCGAACCCTTACCACCTTCTGATCTCAGGAGCAACATCCTTCTCACTATAACTAACATCATAGACTGTATCTGTGCTTTCGTCTGCCTAAATCTAACTTCAAGATCTGTTTTAGTGAACAACTTTAATAACCTTTATCCATACTGTTCAGTGGGTCTAATGCTACCTTTCCCACTCCAGGAGCAGGAAGTTGTCTGGAGGCGCTTGGAGCTGGAAAACCTCTCCTTGTAGTGGTCAATGACAAGTTAATGGACAACCATCAGCTTGAACTTGCCAAGCAACTGCAAGCAGATTCACATCTCCTCTACTGCACCTGCAGGTCTGAGTTTCACTGAAGAGCTAGTCTATATGTGTGGCACACAATATTAGTGTCTTTTGTTGTACTCCTTTATACACCAATCAGGCACCCATCAAGAGCTGAGATACACTCTATTGCCAAAAGTATTTGGATACCTGTCCTGCACATGAACTTTAATGACATTCTGTTCTTAATACATAGGCTTTAGTATGGATATGGCCTACCCTTTGCAGCTATTACAGCTTCTGGAAAGGCTGTCCACAAGGTTTAGAAATGTGTTTCTGGAACTTTTTGGCCATTCTTCCAGGAGAGCATTTGTATGGTGAGACACTGACGTTTGACGAGAAGGCCTGACTCACAGCAGTTCATCCCAAAGGAGTTCTATTGAATTGCTGGACAGAGAAGTGTAATTCGTCACTCAAGAGAACATGTCTCCACTGCTCTAGAGTCCAGCGGTGGTGTGCTTTACACCACTGCATCCCATATATTTATATTGCACTTGGTGATGTAAGGCTTGGATGCAGCTGCTCGGCCATGGAAACCCATTTCATGAAGCTCTACATTGTTCTTGAGCTAATCTGAAGACCACATGGAGTCTGGAGGTCTGTAGCTATTGACTCTGCAGACAGTTGGTGACTTCTGCACACTGTGCGCCTCAGCATGGGCCGTTGCTGCTCTGTGATTTTACGTGGCCTACCGCTGAGTTGCTGTTATTCCCAATTACTTCCACTTTGTTATAATACCACTTGACCACAGAATATTAGTAGTGAGGAAATTTCACGAATTGACTTATTGCACAGGTCACATCCTATCATGGTACCACACTTGCATTCACTGAGCTCCCGAAAGCAACACATTCTTTCATAAATGTTTGTAGAAGCAGTCTTCATACCTAGGTGCTTGATTTTATACTATACACCTGTGGCCATGAAAGTGATTGGAACACCTGAATTCAATGATTTGGCGGGGTGCTCCAATGCTTTTGGCAAAATACTGTATATTAGGCAGCAAATGAGCAGTCAGACATGATCAGAGCATCTCCAAAACAGCGTCCCTGCATATGAAATCGCATACTTCCCTACTATATACTATGCTAAAAAAAAGTAGGCGAGAAGTTCCCGGATGATCTCCTGCTTCCGGCCGAATTCTGTAGTAGGCATTTGATGGACACTGCACTATCCCATAAGGCAGCTGGAGAGGCGGCGTCATGTTTGAAAAATGGCGCAAAACAGAGACGCGGCTCTTTTCAAGTGTAAGTACCATAAGGAAAACGTTAAATTACACGTTCATTGTGGTTAAATTACACTTGTGAGAAAATGCTCTCTGTAAAGGTAAAAAATAACGCGTTGTTGTGACGACACACAACACGTGACATCAACACAGTGGATGTAGTACGTCCGAATTCCATTCATTCTGCCCTCATTCATACTGTATAGAAAGGGTCACAGGGTCATGAGCACCCAAGGCTCACTTATGCCTGCTGACAGTAAGACCTAGCACATCCATCTGATCCTACAGAAGAGCTACCTAACCACAAATTGCTGAAAAGGCAATGATGCTTACAGTGTTGCAACATGTTGTGCATCATAGTACAAAACTCTTCTGGCTGTTAATTAAGCACTTTGTTAACTTATAAGATTAAAACACATGTAATCAATATTATTTTATGGTGAAGCATTAAGAGGTGCAAGGATGGTGAAAGGCTTGTGTTGAATATAGTATGTGATACACAAAATGCGCATTTCAAACTGCTTCAAAACGTTTAATTTGGAGTTCCAAGGAATCCAAACTTTTGAGATTGCCTCATTTATTTGTATCATCATTAGCAAACAACTCCCCTCCTGTAGCTGTGCTGCAATGGTCTCTAGAGCAGGATTTTCTGGTTCTGATGAGCTTCTGATCATCAGGATCTTCTGATGATGTATTTTACTTCTATTCACACTTACTGCAAAATTCATTATTTTTTGTTTTCTTCACAGATGTGTATCTCTTACCCCTTTTCCTCTTAATTTCAGCACTTTACCTCAAATGCTCAGGGACATGGACCTGTCCGCTCTGCTGCCATTCCTGCCTGGTCAACCTCAGAAGTTTGCTACTTTTATGGACAAAGCTATTGGACTTGTTTGATGTTACCACATCTGTACCACATGTTTAAAGGTCATAATAGAGACTGCACACTGAACAATGCTGTCTTGGAAAAACCTGACTAAGGGAATCTAACTAACTCAACATCTTGGGAAATTGATATATCTAAGATGTTTGGTGTCTGTGATTGTATGTAAATATTTTTATTTAACTTGCTGTATCTTTTGAAATCTATTCCATTAGCCATGGCTTACTGTCATCCCTTCTTTTTTTGAAGAATTAATATTAAAATGATTTTTGTAGCTAGTTGGTTTCACCCACCTTCATTTCCGTCTACGTAGCATAGACGATCACATGGGAGGAAGCTGTTAACACAGAAACTTTGCTGTGTCCTACATCCTCTTGGCTAATTTCAGTAGCAGCGTATTGTGTGAGCTCTCTCTAGAGAGCCTCACTATGAACCATGGGTTTTGTACCAGCATCAGAGATTCTGGTCAGTTGTCTTTTACTCCTCATCTTTTCTCAGAGCGCTTGTTCCACTGCTAAGCCTCTTAATAGTAAGTACTTAATTCTTCTTAATTGTTTAACTTACTGATAATTGAACAGTAATAGTTTCTGTTCGTTCTGTGATAGTCGTTCTGTAAATAACTGATGTAAAAATGGTTTTATATATATATTTATATATATTTCACAATATTTCTTTAATAGCTGCTTTGAGAAAAACTGCTCTTAGAAAAATAGGTCTGGAAAGTTTGAGGGGGTTTTCCCTACAGTCACTTGTGTATGTGGGGGCGTTAAGAGCAGTTCCAGCTAAAGACCTTTACAACCTGTCTTTTATTTGGTAATTTTCTTTGGTGTTTTCTATGCATGTGTTGTCATAAGGAGGGGTGACACTTATTTGCTTGTGCAGGAGAGAGCTGTATCGGTCAGGACTGTATCACATGCATGGTGATCAATATGGAATATGTGGAGTGCAATTGGACCAGATTAACAATGCAAGATATTAGCTATAACTTCAGCAGTGCGTAAGTTACCTCTACTGTCTACTACATCGTAGGATTTCTGTAATTCATGATTGATGGTCATGTGGCTACATGTTCCCTTCTTCTTCAGATTTCGGAATGAAGAATCGTATCAAGAATGTCCAAAGTATCGACAGCAGAATGGTCAGAATGTGGGCTGCAGGATCCCTTTCCCAAATAATGCATTTATTTCTTTTCATACAAAACTGACCACGGGTAGAAACCAGTCCGTCTCAAAAAAATACAATGAACTCACAAATATAGGTGAGAGAAATATAAAGGAAACCTATATGAAATATCTTTGTAAGCCACCAGAACCTATTCAGAGCACTTTGGCATTTGCTATGTATTCTACAAATCTCTGGAATTGTACATGAGGGATAGAACACATTCTTCCAAAAGACATCCCCTCATCCCCTCATCCCCTTTCTGAATGATATTGGTGCAGAGCACTGTGTAACTTGCTCACCCAAAAACCTCCCATAGCTGTTCATACTCATCAAACTAGAAGCAAATGTAGAAGGTTAACCATAAATGAATACAGTGCTTGTCTTTAGTGTTACATGTAGCCTCTCAGATTAATGGGCTCAGTGGTGCACAAAAGATAGGTACTGGCCTTTGGTAAAAAGAGACAAAGTCAGATAAGTCATACTTTAAGATATTCTTCAGTGCCTTTATGAGAACCGTACAGATTTGATTCACTCGTCTGCTTAGAGGGAGGTTCACTGCAAATCCAACATATTCTGGTACGTTTAACACAGTACTTCACCTCCATCATGAGTGCACTACTTGAGGGAATATCACAATTAGAATGGTTTCTCCAGTCTCTCCAGTACAGTTCCAGGACATTTCTATACCACTTTATTAGGTATACCTACCTAAGGATCTATACTCTTACATTTCTCTAGTTTCACTTAGCGTTTGACCACAGATGACGGATTAGAGAATGACTAACACATAATAGTTAAAGTGCACCTATGTCGTCAGCAGAGCAGACAAAAAGATAAGGATAGAATGTTGGTGTATGTAATGAAGTTTGTGTGTGTGTGTGTGTGTATGTGTTTATAAACCTTAATAATGAACGTGCTTGCAAAGATATGTACACATTTTAAACCACTACATCCCTGAATTTTCTTATCCTGCATGTACAGTGAAGCTAAACCCTCCGTACAATCTGTCAGCGGTGTGGACTGCTAAGAGTGGCCTGTGCCTGCATTGGGTACCCAGTTATGGAACGCCACATTGTTTGTCTTATAGCGTACGCTATCGGAGAGGTTTTGACGAATGGCAGGTAAGAAAAAAAGATTCTTAAAGAAAAATAAGGCCAAACATTGTTAAGAACAATGTATTTTATGACCTCATCCCTGAACCCTTACATATGGATTGTTTATTCTCATATAGGTCCACCTTCACCAAGAATCCTCTTACTGCATACCTTTTGTCTCAAAAGGCAATATTACATTTCAAGTAAGGAACAAATTGGGAATCCTTTGCGGTGAATCTGACATTTGGAGTGACTGGAGTGATCCATTACATTGGGGTAACTACACAGGTACCAGTGTTGCGATGCTCAGCAGACCACTCTCTTGCCTTTATTGTCAGCCTTATTATTTTATTTGTTCATCCATTTCCCAGTCTCTCTTTTTTTGCTTTTTTGAAGACGTTGCTGCACTGCCCTCTCAGTCTTGGTGGCAGTTGTGGGTCCCTGTCTTAGGAGTCAATGTTCTGATCTGCCTTGCTGTGCTATTATTCTACTGTGAAAGGTAAAAGCTTTAAGGTGATTTATGGATGAACCTCTTGATTTTTGTGGTTTATCAGTTAGATTTTTCCGAAGTTCTAATGTCATTAAGATGCTCATACACATCAAGTGCACATCAGATCACTTGTATCTACTCTCATTGTCCATTTTTATCAGCTCCTCTCATGGTAATAGGTGTCGTGTGTGGTTTACGATTACAGACAGTAGCCCATCTGCTTCTCTGCATTATTTGTTAAACCCCTTTAACCCTGTTCATGAATTTTTTTAAAGTCCACATGTCATCGTTATTTCAGTCATCGTTCTCAGTACAGCAGTGACGCCAGCAGGGTAGTGACATGTTGGTGTATATGAATTGAACTCTGCCTGCTGGTGGCCCTTTGGGATTCGGAAAAGTTTGTCCTGTGCTGCCATGCATACTGAAAGTCTTCCCTCTCTGCACACAGGATAAAGGTGCTTCTTGCGGTCCCTGACCCAAGCAAGAACCTGCAAGATTTGTTCCAGAAACATAATGGAAATGTTGAGGTATCTACAACCTGTGACTTGTGTGGACAAATGCTGTGCTACTCAAAATAGGTTTTGATTTCATGGCCTAACCTCCATACCCCTTTTCCCAAATCTCTCTCTCTTTCTCTTTCAGAGCTGGGTTTATATCTCCAGGGAACTGAAGGATGCTTTTGAGCCACACTACACAGAGTCTCCCTGTGTTGTGTGTGAGCCCAGTCCCACTCTTCAGGTGAAAGAGTGTAATGAACCTGTGGAGCAGCCACCATCTTAACTGTAAACTGCTGATTTGTCTTTATTTGATTCTCAAGGATCAGTGCTTGTGTATAAGTATGTGTCCCTGATTACAACATATGAGATAGGAATAAAACATTGTAAAGTAAAAGTAATTTTTGGTCTTTAAATGTTTGTTTTTTTTCCCATTTTGTCCCCCCCATTAATAATAAATGTTATATTTGAGTATAAATATACCTAGTTTGCTTCCATTATTACGTGCTTGGTGCTGCTTTAATTCACCTAACTTTCTACATGGAGTCTTGAGGATCGTCCAAGCATTCACCCAAGTCTTCATTCCGCAATACTAATTGGCCATTAATTCCGTTTTTGTTCCGCATGTTTTCTTTGCTGGAGTCAGGTACACTGAACAAGTGCCAAAACATCTCTTTTGGAGGAAAAAGAGACCAATCTCACCAACAGCAATTTTAGTAGCTTGATCTTGAGCTGACAAAGACAAAAAATGTTACTTGACCTTCAGAGATAATAGACCAGATTCTTGATCTCTCTCACCTTTTCTTTTAAAGAGCTCACATTTTTCTGCATTTCCTTGAGGTTTTCATTTGTATATGACCATTTTCCAACCTCTCGTCATCATTTAGCATTAAACAGGCTGCTGTTGCTACTGTCCCTTTAAGTTAATATATGTGGAGTTCTGTTCTGATTGGCCTCTGGCTGAAACGTCCTTGTGGATGAGTGGAACTACACTGCAGCAAATAGAATAGGTGGATATACATAGATGAGTTGGTTTTTAGTATACTGACTGTTAAAAGCAAAAAAGGCTGCAAAATGATCATGCAGTGATGTACAGACTGAGAAGAAAGTGGTGGTTTTGAAACTAGATGGCCAGAGCTGCCTTGGCTTCATTGCTTTCACTGACATGACCTCACAAACATAATGACATCACTCCTCTCACTGTCGGGTCATCTCTTTCACAATCACACTGCTGCAACACACAGCAACCAAAGACTGTCCCGCAGGCACTGTGAACTTGGCGTTCTCAGACCGAACTGCTGTGATGTTCATTTTCATTAGACGTGGAGGTAAGAATCACTTTCACTGTCATTGCATGTTCCAGCAGAAATGTACCTGAGTGGACACAGTTGCTCTCATATTGACTGCAACATAACATTACACCAGCAAAAAAGTGTTGAAAGTGCATGAAAGAGTTTGGGTACTGAACTCCAAATCAGTGCTCAGAGAATAAAAGTTCTTAGTCAACGCCAACATTTCCATCGATGTCCTGGTGCAGAGCCAAGCTTTTTTAACCCTGCAAATTCCCAATTTTTCAACGAATTACATGGAACTAATTGGAAACTGAGCTACAGGAGTGAAGGGTTGAGGCCTCAACCTGCCCACCTGTCTTTTTTATATTGAGACACATCTTAACTAAAAATGAAGAATCTTTGAGAGGAAATAAAAATAATCGTCTGTGTCTGAACAGTGAGACATTAGAAAATTAGGTTCTGAGGGCACAGAACAGAGTAGTTCAGCACTCAAGGCCTCTAAGGGTTTTAAAGTTTGGAGTTATTGTGGTCTTCATGGCTGGTGTGGCTTAAGACAAAAGGTCACAAGGTGCTGGTGTAAATATTTCAGGCTCCCTTTTAATTCATACAGAAGACTGGCGGTGGTGTCCACTTACATCTGTGGCAGGTCATCAAGGGACATGGTCTACAAGCTTTTTCTCACCCATCACGAATGGAACGCTTATTACCACCAGCAGATCGGGGTTCATGTTCGGCTTAATTGTGCTCCACAACAGGTCTGTGGGATGGAAGAGCAAAACTTACATGTATCTAACGCATTTGACACCAGCCAATCTCTCTCTCTCTGGCTCTCTCTCAAGACAAACAAGACAATCTTCAAAGATTATTTCATGAGTCCCTCTTCGCAACTGCTATAATGCTTCCCCACATGCTCTGGACTCTGAGGGTAACTTGATTTTCTATAATAAACTGCATAAAACACGAATGCCCTGCAGTGACAAACAGCTTTTGTTTTGAATTTGGTTTAATTACCTTAATGTTTAAGTTACGATTTATAGAAATATTTGAACTGCAGCTGTGTAACTGTGTTCAAAGGGAACGCTGCTGTTAAAAATCATTTGTGTTTGCAAAACAAATGTTATTGCACATTTGGTCATATCGCAGTGCTTTTAAAAGTGCACAATACATTACCTTTGAATCAATTATTTAATTTTACATAGAAGGATGCGATTAATTGCGATTAATCGCAGAAAACCATGTGATTAATCGCAACTACAATCGCAATTAATTTAATCGCAATTTTATCATGGGCCAGCATTAATATAAATATATAATTATTTTTTTTTAATTACAGTTGAGGCCAAAATTATTACCCTCCCCCCCCCCCCTTATGAAATTAGACCATTAACAAGTGTTTGTTATTTTGGAAACAAATACACTATAAAAAGCAATGTCTAAGTTTAATTAGGATATTTTATCGATATACTGAGTTGAAACAAAAAAGGGCAAAAATGAGACATCCAAAATTGTTAACCCCCTGGTCATCAATAGTCCATAGTGTACCCTTTCTGAGCCACAACTGACAACAATCTCTTAGAGTAGTTCTTTACTAGGTTTGCACAGGTCTCCTGAGGGATTTTGGCCTATTCTTCCATTGCAAATTGTTCTAGCTGATCTAATTTGCATGGTTTCCTAGATGGATATTCACTTTGAGTTGGACTAATTTCGATGTATACTTTGGGTCATTGTCTTGTTGGAAGACCCAGCGATGACCTAAGCCTAGACTACGAGCAGATTTCTGCATATTCTCCCTCAAATTGTCAACATAATCTTCTTTTTTCATAATGTCATGCACCCAAACAAGGCTCCCTGTGCCTGAGGCTGCAAAACAGCCCCACAGCATGATGCTCCCACCACCATGTTTAACTGTGGGAACTGCGTTCCTAGGGTTGAAGGCCTACCCCTGTCTTCGCCAGACATAAGCAACATCCACGTGCCCAAACAATTCCAGTTCAGTCTCATTATAACAAAGCACAGACTCCAAAACTCTTTACCTTTACCTTCTAAATGTTCACGGGCAAACCTCGGACTGTCATGTTCTTCTGGGACGATGGCCCTAAAGCCTACCACGATGAAGAACCCTCACAACTGTGTTCCTTTCTTTGTTTCTTACAGAATTTGTCTCCTTGTACTTGACAATAATGCAACGTACAGCAGTTCTAGACACTGTGAATGGCTTGGAAATGGCAGTGTAGCCTTTTCCTTATCATGAGCCTCTACCATCTTCTTTCTGAGCTCCAGACTGATTTCCTTTGTCTCTGACATGGTGAGTAACAGTAGTCCCTCTCATGTGTTTAAGTGCCCTGTTCTTGGAGTCTTTTTATGCTGATTGAATGTTGTTAAGAAGCCAATTGACTGTACAGGTGTGGTTTCAAAGCTGATTACTGTAGGTGTGTTTTGAAAGCAAACATTCACATGGGACTAATATTTTTGACCACTCCTTTTTTTTTTTACTTTATTTGATATAAAGCGAGCCTGAAAATGTATTTTATGTTACAAATTGTACCAAAAGCTACCAAATAGCACTAGTGAATGTTTGATAAGTTTCGTCAGTGCTGCAAACATTGGGAAGAAGTTTAGGAAAATGTTCCATAATTTTGGCCTCAACTTCAGAGAAAAAAAAAAATATATATATATATATATATATATATGGTTCACTCTTGTGTGTGTGCGTGTATTAGTGTGTGAAAGAGAGAAAGAAATGGATCTAATAATAATAAAAACTGTTCATTTCAGAGGTACTACAAAATCAGTCTTGAAAAGGTTCGTCTGGTTCAGCTCCATGCCTTGGAGGAACACAAAACGGCGGAGTTGGCCCAGCCAGCCCATCAGTCCTCATGTCCTACTACACTCATTTCCGCTCTGCCCTTTTCTTTTTACTAGGTCACATTTTATGCCGGTGAAAATTACTTCCATTACAGTCCATTGCAAAAAATGCACATTGAATTGGACTGAGCATACAATGACAGTGTTTATAGTTATCTTAATAAATTGCATCACAGTATGTCTCAATATACTTTTCTGAGCATATCATGACATCATCAAGGAACACTGACCTTCTGCATGTTTTGTTCAGCGAGTGAACCACTGATGATCTGTAGCAATAGTTTTCTTTGAAGAATCTTTTATTCCTACTCATCAGATAGTGTCCTTACCTGTGTTGTGAACATTTCTGATGTATTGTGATATTACATTATCCCGCCTTATTGAAATACATTTGTCACAAATGTAGTTTTTTGATGAGTGGTGTGAGTCTGGTTGTGTGCAGAGGGACACTGAGGTTTTAATGAGTGAAAAGGAGGGCTAGTCTTTGCATTCGGCCCCACAGGTTAAGGGATGAGGACGAGTGGTCCCTGTAAATGCCCCTCGTGAAGAATCGCACCTCCAAACAGGAAACAAGAGGATCCGGTACCAAAGTCCTGTGTACACACACACACACACACACAAAGTCAACTGAGTTTGAAATGAAATGCAACAGCACTAACAGCATTTAATTCATTCAGAAAAATGATGTGTAAAAATCAAAAAAGGTTATTTGCTAGAACCATGATTCTACTTGTATTTTACTTATTGTACTTGTACCTATTATTGCCTAACACACAAAGTAATATATGGACATTTGATAAAATATTCATCTATCCATCTATCTATCCATCTATCTATCACTTATTTTTCAGTGGAACATTTCTGTGTTAATTAAGTTTAATTTAGTAACCAGGCTGACTTGTCACCTTTGTTGGCACAGGCTGTTTGTCTGCTGTCATGACGCTGTGTTCTGAAACACGTCTGGCGTTGTTTGATGGTCCCTTGACATTTAGTCAGCAATGACGTCGTCCCGCTCGGCTGTGATTGGTTAGTATGAATACCTGTTACCAAGCTTTTCTCAGCCCCAGAGAAAATTGATGAAAATGCATAAAGTGAGTTTATATTTAGACTGGTGTAGGCAAAATGGGTGCAGTCGCACTAACATTGAAGCCTGTTTTCTATTTGGTTCCAGACGCCCAGCCTGAATGGCTCAGAGCCTAAAGGTGGGAGTGAGTTCTGAGGAAGGCAACAGGCTGCTTTAGATGAAGGCCTTTGTCTGTTATCTGTGTCCCATCTCCTTTCTCACTCTGCTTAATGTGGTTCGAATTTATCGTAAGAACTTGATCACAAGACCTGGCTGTGTGAGTGTTTCGCCGCTCTAGACATGTTTTGCACGGTGCAGAATCACTCTGTGTGGGTGGAATGCAGCTGTGAAGCTGCGAAAGAAATGTCAGTTAGTGGTTTAATCTCCTGGGCTTGTGGTGTTCTCTCAGAACAGTTTCTGTCTGATGTTAAATTTGGTAGCTTGACTCTGTCTGTTCGAAAGGCTGTATAGTATGAAATGTCGAAAGCCACTGTTGGGGTAAATGTGAAAGAGACTAAAGGAGCCTGTGAGATAACAGCAGTAAGCTGAGCCAGCACTACACCAGCCTGGAGCCTATGGCTGCTGGTAGGTCTGGGGTTGAAGTGAAACGTCTTGTTTCTGCAAAAAGGAAATGAAACATACATGACAAAGATATTTACAACTTGCCATTAAACATGGGTTTACTGATAGGACTTCAGCTTCAGTAAGAAAGTTAGTAAAAGTGGTAGTTATATTGATAATATAAAAGACTTTCAAAATATTTTTCATGATATTGGAAGTGATTCTGCTTCTGTGATGTGTTTTATGAAACGCTCTTGCTTCTCACATGAATAAGATCAAAGCAAAGGCAAACCACAGCTGATTATAATATAAACAATTGTAAACCAAAGAGAGAAGCACTCATGTTCAGTTCAGTCCAGTCATTATCAGTAATGCAGTGGTATATGAGAATAAGGAAGAGAGCAAACCCTACCTAGTCTCACTTGTTTACTGGATGTTGAGTTCTGCTGATCTATGGGAAGTAGCATGACGTCATGTTGAGTTTCAGAAAATGACCAGTGTTGCAGCATCCTGAAACATTCTCTGCCTTTCTTCAGTCAAAGCCACCTCCAAACATGGGTTTTAAATTTAATTTTCAATGTCATTTTGTAATTTGTTATCCCACTGATGGAAATTGCCCCCTTGTGGTAGTGCTCATGAAGGTTTGCCCCCCATGGACTCAAATGGGGTAACTGGTTTTTCTATTGCAAACTAGATCAAATGGAGTGGCAAATAGCTTTTATTCTACATAAATATTAAGAAATATTTTAACTGCAGCTATGTTAAAAGGAACGCTGCTGTTAAAAAGCACCTTATTTGTTTAAAGTGCTTGCAAAACAAATGTCATTGCACCTTTGTTCATATAGCAGTACTTTTAAAGTAAAAGTGCGCAATGCACAACTTTTGAATTCATTATTGAGTTTTGCATATAAAATGATTAAATGATTAAATGTGATTAAATGTGATTAGTCACAAAAGATCATGTGACTAACTGTGTTTGTATATATGGATGTATGTATATACATACATATATATATGTGTGTGTGTGTGTGTGTGTGTGTGTGTGTGTGTGTGTGTGTGTGTGTGTAATTGTTCTTGTAGTATATGGATAGATATATAGATGTATAGATAGATAGATAGATAGATAGACAGACAGACAGACAGACAGACAGACAGACAGACAGACAGATAGATATAAAATTAAAATATGTGTCAGTGATCATGATATATAGATAAATAGGACTGTTACTGGTGCAGCAGTTTCTCAAGGCTCACAGCTCTGGTTACTGTAGGCACCGCTGTTATACCCAACATAATAACATACTTCAGCCATAAGTCCATTAGAACACTGACCATTAAAGCAGTGACTTGGTTTAGACAGCAGTAATGAGTAAACAAGCACATTTTTGAAAATAATGAATGAGTGTTCTTTTTTTTGGTTTAAGGTATTAAGTACACCACTGATTTTACTGTAGAACTGTAAATCTCCTTTTCTGAGCTTTAGAGGCCTGTATGTGTTTGTGTTTGGAATTCAGCACAGTCTCTTTTCTTCAGCATTCACTGCACACTTCGGGTCACTCTCAGTACTTATGATTCAGTAACTGGCACTTTTAAGAGGCCCATGCAGGGACTGCTGAATCAGTTGCTTGTTCTATGTAAAAGAGGGAGAGAGAGAGAGAGTGCGAGGGGGAGACTGAGCGAGACTTTTATTCATTTTGATGCCGATTACAGTGCTTCCCTGTTTCTATCTTTGAATTGTGGCAAAGCAGGGTTTCATCTTTTACCCTCGCTGTTTCCTACTTGTCAGTTGTTTTCTTTTAGTGTGTATATATATATATATGAAATTCAAGTTTGTTCAATTAAATGATCAGGAAAATGTACTATGCCATGTTGAATGTGGTGTGAGGTTAGGGTGTGCCATAGAAGTTGGTGGAATAATTAGCCCTTAATTACAGTGTGGTAGTGACATTTCTGGCGCATATTTGGGCTAATTTTATTCTTGGGCTACCCTTCAAACACGGCTCTACAATTGTAGCTCTATAACACCTGCAATGTCAAACAACACCTGAATCTATTCCCCTGCCTTTTTGAGACTGACAGCAGTAGCAGTGAGATTTTTTTCAGTTCTGTTAAAAGTCAAGACAGATTACTACAGATTCTCTTACAGATTAGCCATACAAAAAGCTCCACATTATAAGACAACAGAACACAGAAAATGCACAGTGAATATATATAAAGGGTCTATACAGTAAGTGTATATTTATATACACTATATATGAGATACCTGACCACAAACTGGGACTTTAATTGCTTACAAATACCTAAAATGTTTAGAAAAAATAACTGTTTTAGAACAATTTACTCTTGTCAGAAATAAACAAAAATATAACCTTTTGGTTGTGATTTAGCTCATCATGTCTCGTGTCTGTAGAAAGAAGGTTTGTGCATATAATACCAAGAACACAACACCCACAGTGAAGTAAGGAGGTGGGAGCATCATGATATCAGTGGAAGCAGGAGTGGAGCCAAACTAACTCGACTGTTTTTTGTTTCTTTTTAAAGAAAGTGAAGGTATTTGCATGGCCTTGCCAATTTCCTGACTAGAATCCTGTAGGAAATTAATGGAGGATTTGCCAAGAGGAATGGGCCACAATGCTGCGAATGTTCATTTCTTCTTACTGTAGAAAATCATTTTTTGTGGTGTCTGAATAAATTTTTTTCTTTTTGTTCAATTTTCCATCTTTGTTTATCCTTATAAATGCAATTGTTTACATTTACGGCATTTATCCGACGCTTTTATCCAAAGCGATTTCCATTTTCTAACTACAGGGGACAGTCTCCCTGGAGCAACTTGGGGTTAAGGGTCTTGCTCAGGAACCCAGTGGTGGTGCTGAAGGTGAGATTTGAACCCATAACCTCTTGGTCTAGAGGCAAGTATCCTACCCACTACACCCCCCCCCCATTTATGTTTGTCCATATTTTTCATATTTATTAGTACAAAGTACAGTACAAAGTACAAAGTATTAGTACAAAGTCAAAGGACTGCATGTGTGTAAATCTGAACGTTTGCTCTGGAAGTAGATTAAATAACAAAAACAAAAAGGTCTGACTACTTGTTTCCCCTCACCTCACTGTCACTACGCAGGTTCATTTTGTTCTCCAAAGTAGAAATATTGTGTCACTGTGTACCTTATATGATTTTATTTTTAAAGAAAAGAGGACAAGAGCATATTTGTACCTTTTGATGAATTTGAACTAAAAAAATAAAATAAAAGGCCTGGAGTTAAGGGAGCGCAGATGGTGTTGATGCATAATATATTATATTAATATAATATATAATTTAATATATTTAAATTAAATTATAGTACAATTATATTCCCTAATTTCAGTACCTTTTTTCTGTGAGTTTGTCTGTGGGCCACAGTTATCAGTATCGCTTAATTACGTAACTTACATAATAGTTTCATAGTAGCAACTGAATAAGTCAAAGTAGTTGCTGAAAAATACGTCTTATGGTAAACTGAATTACAATCCCTTCATGGGGTTCAAGGGGTTAATGTTTTGATTCAGTATATTAAAGGATAATTGTGTAATTGTCCAATGGATGTCTCGAGGATCTTGGTCTAGAGAAACAACCCCAGTTTGATGGAGCAAAACTGAATGAAGTTCAGATAGTAAGTCTTTTTCTTCCTTAGACAACGGGACTATTTATTTGAGGTCAGTGAAATGACGGAATTAGTCCAGGCAGAAAATAACAAGGGCCAGGAGGGCCTGTATTAAGAGTTCTGTGGGAAACAGCCAGAGTGTTTTTAATCTTCAAGCTCCTGGTAAATAACGGTGAGTAATGAAACTGACCTCCATTAAAAATGAATGTTTTAGCTTGAGGTTTCTCAGTCCAGTCCTTGGCGATGCCTAGACTGTCCATAATTTTGCGTTATCTGAGAACCCAGCGCACTTAAACCTAGAAATTCTGTACACTGACTCTCTGAAATAGTTGTATTGATTGGCATTGACTTATATTGTTGGTTTTTTTTCTCAAAAATTCCACTCTCAGTATGATAGACTGATCATAATAAAATGTCCCATCCGTTCTCTGCCTGTGAGATTAACATGATTTGTTTAAGGGCAAAGCCAATAATAATACAGAGGAATCGCTTCTCCTCCAGGCTGCCAGGCCATGCTAACAGAGTGCTGTTTTGTGCAATAATCCAATATCATACCATAAATACATTACCCAGTCCGATTGTTTTCTTAGACCTTGTCTCAGCTGGGAGGGATGAAATTACAGAGAGATACTGTAATGGATGTTGGGGCAGCTGTCCTGACCTATGGCTCTGCCGTGTGTGTGCGTGTGTGTGTGTGTGTGAGATTCACTCTGAATTTGCAATTCATTAGGTGCTGCTATTGTAGTCCAAACAGTCCAAACATTGCCAATAACAGTTATAAGTTATTCCACCACAATATTATTTTCATGCAAATAATATCGTGGGGGAAGTGGACTGAGCTCTGACTTATTGTACACGATGTATACACATTTTGGATCAGCATGTTCCTTTAATGTGTTACCCCCTTTTCTCCTTGTTTGCATCAGCATTTTGATCCAGTTTTCTCTCTGCAGGCCATACGGCAAGATCAAGGCTAGAAATGATACCTTTGTGCATTTTAAACTAAACTCACTAGTTGATGTACACACACACACACACACACACACACACACACACACACACACACACACACAGTAGGGGCAGCTGGTGGCCTGATTTTTAGAGAGTTTCCTCTGCGATCGGAAGGTCATGGTTTTGTATCCCAGGACTGCTAGGGGCACCACTGAGGCACCCTTTAGTCAAAATGCAGAGAAAGAATTTCACATTGTACACACTGTGTGCTGTTATGCGTTGACGCATGAGCCACTTCACTTTACTCACTTAACGCAGAAGACAGTGCAGTCCCCTATATTCTCTCATAAAAAGCTCAAGATCAATATTTCAATAGATGCGTCAGGGTCGGTTTATTCAACACATGTACGTAAAGGGTAAAGTAAGCGTCGAACCGATTATTATCGAACCGCATTTAACATCGTCTGTGGCATGACATCATTGGAGGCCAATCCAGAGTGTTTAACAGGCAGGTACTTTTCAGCACTGTTATTGGCTCAGATGTCAAACACGCAGCTGTTGGAAAGAAGGTCAAATCCTCTCGCTGATTGGTTAGACGCGCCCCCTTTGCGTGTTGGTCCGCCTTTCAGAGGCTCTGATTGGTCAGAGCCGGACCGTGCTGTCAGTCTGCCGTTGTTCGCCCAGTAGTGCTGCAGCTGATGTCCGGACTTGTAGATTTTCCTAGCGGTTTGGCTTTTGTTAGCGAGTGAAGCCCCGGAGAGACAGACTAGCCGTCTTCATGCACTTACAGGGAAGAAAATGATCATCTGCGCGAAAAAAATGGACTATCACCTTGGAAGTCAGTGCCAGCTTGTCCAGAATCAGGTACATTAGCAGTGTTACAGCACGAAAAGTCCCCTAAACATTTGTTTTTTTGTCTGGCTAACTACCCAGCTAACCTGCCTCTTCTCAGGTGAACTCAGCAGGCTAGAGATGGAGCTGGCTTTAAAAGTTAACCGTCCTCAATAAGCTCCAAAACTAGTAACCCGTGTCTGTAAGGTGAATTGGCTCATTCATTCATTCATTGCTTATTTTCTTTTAAAACGACACCTGCGAGCTTCCCTCTGTTTTAAGAAGACAAACGTCTGAAAAGGAACTTTTTATATGTAACGACATCCCCTAATTAATATTGCACACTTAGCTGGAGACATTGTTTTATTTGCTGAACTTTGAATAAGTTTTTTTGTTGTTGTTAAAAGTAGCCAGATAGCTAACCTCAACCCCCTTTCGTTTGATTGCTAGCTAATGTTAGCTCGCTGGCTAATTAAGTTCCTCCGTAGCTGCAGTCAAATCCTGAACTTGTCTCAGCAGTGGAGGCTGGAGGGGGCGTTTGGTCTGCTTTTAACAGGAACATATCAGTAAATAATCGATATGCTTGCCAAGTTCAACATATTCAGTAAAATCCGCCTGACAATGTAGGACAAAAACAGCTCAGCTGATACCAGCCTAGACTAATCTGGATAACCAGTTGTCAGATTTGTTCATTTGTCTCCTTTTCCCCTCTGCATGCCCTGTTGTTTTCTTGATAACTGAAGGTATTCTCTAACGTAAGCTTATTGAGAAGGCAATAAGCACTAGTGAAAGTGCCAAGCCAGCTTACTGTTGTATTTTTTCAGTCTAAGATGTTTTTGCAAGGCAAGAAGCTGTACTACAGTATGTTTAAAGAGAAACAGCCCATTTTCATTCAGTCGTTGTCTCGATGAGTGTCTCACAAACACTGGCTTTTGTGCACCAGCAATCCTTTGTACATATGTCTGCATAACCTTACACTAAAGTGTTTTTTTTCTTACATTTTACTGCATCTGAGAGGAAATGTAAGAGGTCACCGTTAACAGGTTTTAGACTGTAACGCTGGAGCATGCACCTTTTAAATATTAGGTTGGATTTTCATTCACTCTTATTGTGCCTTATGATTTCCTTGTTTGTCAACTAAAATCCAAATGACCTCCCGGCCTAGATCTCCTTTAGGGCTAGTGATGGGTAATTTTTTGCCGTTGTTTGAATGAACATTGCCCTTAGCTGCTCAGCTCTTTTATGGGGCATTCAGATGAAGCTGGTAGGCTGGACAAATAGAAAGATGACTGTCAAGACCAGTAAATCTGGTCAAATGTAGCTTGTCTAAAAACGTACCGACCCATTGTGTTATGAAGCTGTTGTGTTTTTGTGCCTTTTGTTTTCCAGTTGTCTGTATTGTGTACCTCTTTTTGTTAGCATTTGTGTGCCGTGATGCTGATGCACTGCCAATCAAAGTTGTTTTTCTCCTCTCGAGCCTGCAGCTCTATCTCTCGCCCACAGGGGGCGTTGCGGGTGCAAACTTCTTTAGCTTTCAGAGGAACAATGGAGGCATGTGTCTTTTATTAAACTGTCAGTAATTTTCCTCCATTTGGTGCCCCTTTTCCTACATTCTGGGTAATGCACCTTATATAGACTATATAAGGTGCAGTAAAATAGTGTCGTTTTTGCAGTTAATATAAGATGGGCAACATTGACATGCTGATGACTCAACATGTATTTCAGAGTTGATGCTGAGTTGTTCATTATATCTGTGGTTCCTATATGACTCTTTAGACAATGCAAGTAATCAGAAGAGAGTGTTAATAAATGTTGAGAAAGGCGTGTGAAAAGAGACTGAACACAAGAAGCGATCCGAGTAAATTACATTACCCATCCAAGAAACAAATAGAAAATGCATGTTCCAGAATCATTCGACTCAATCTGTAATCACATCCTTTCTGAACCATGTGATTGCTTCATCAAGGTTCATTGTTGCAAGGTTCATCAAATTGCAAAATTAAACCACCACGGTATACATAACTGTGTTGCTGAGCATGAATACGTTCCACCTTGTCTATGTGTTGTTCTTCCTGTCTGTCTGTGTCTCCATATGTGGCTAGGCTTGTTTGTCTGTGTGGTACTGGCCTTGGTTTTGTCCAACCCCCAGCAAGCTGCAGCTGGCTGTTTTGTTCCCCTCCCTGGCTTCAGGTTGCTGATCCAAAAGAGTGTTCCCACTGTAGCAAGGGGTGTGTATGTGTATGTATGAGTGAGAGAGAGAGAGAGAGAGAGAGAGAGAGAGAGAGAGACACACACACACACACACACACACACACACACACACACACACACACACACACACACACACAC
>JBBJLR010000034.1:2517928-2551875 GCA_037577145.1 Brachypetersius gabonensis
CACACACACACACACACACACACACACACACACACACACACACACACACACACACACACACACACACACACGACAGTAGGGACACTTATGCATGACAAGGACGGACCCCTCCAGGCTCTCTGAGAATGCAGATTGAATATATGTCATCAAGCTCTTATTCTGTCCCCACATGTCGCCACTCATTCACTGCCCTCCAAAGCGAATTACACTGGCAAGACTGTCTGGAATAGAATTTAATTATTCCTGTTCTTTGAGTAGTAGCAATTGTTTAAAAAAAATGTGGTCTTCTCATACCTTAATACTTCTCTCCATTTTTCAGAGCTCTATTTTTAGGCCTGTACTGATTCCTTTAAATGGAGGACAAAAACAAATTATTTTCTCCTTGGGCTCTTATCTCATGATAAACATTTTACGCTCCTCACATTAGAATCTTCCAATGTATTGGGCCCTACTTTATGTTTCGCACTTGGTGGGTCCCATCGTTTCCTAATTAAGAGGCTTCTTTCTATCACAGCAGTGATTTTCAAAAGCAGCCCTAAAAGTGATACGAAAAATCATGATGCTCTTGTCTCTTTACCTGGGTCTTTTTCTACCAGCCACAGCGCCGGGCCTTATTCAAATCTCCCTGCCAGAATGCATTCAAATGTATTCAAATCCAAACAATGTTCGGTTTGTCCATGACAAGATGGATATGAACATGCTCCATAGACCTGCAGTGCAAGTTGCTCTCTATTTGAGTAGGCAAGTAGGGCAAAGCTTGCAGTATTGAAACTAAGCAAAGTAGCCAGAGACATTATTGATATAGTGGCATTCTAATTGTTGTTGTAATTGTTAATAATAACAGCAACAATAATAATAATAGTAGTACAAGTAGTAGGGGTAATTGTACTACTGATACTACTTGTTTGTTTGTCAGAAGAATAGTAACTGTAACTGATGAAAGTACCAACTTCACTTAAACATTCTGAATTTTCAAGGGACTTGCCAGGAGGATGTGTGAACTGCTTCCTGTTTCATATTGAGTGTGAGTAAGGACATGCCTGTGCATGTTGCTGATGGCTATAAAGGCTGTTTATTGATCGCAAATAACCAAATTTTACACCAGATAACTATTGTGGTGTGTTCTAAATGTGTTTTGTTGTTTTTTGGTCAGTTGCACTTAATTTGGGTGATTTCCACTTCCCTTTTTTTTTGTTTTACAGAACTTTTCTACTGACCACAAACACTGAAAAATGTACGTTTCTAGCTTCTGGCCTAAGTCCTTGTCATGAACACGTAAACACAAGTTACGATGTACTGAACTAAAAGTTGAATGTATCTTAATTTACAGTAGCCTGTTTTTCTGGGTCACTGCAGAAGGGCTGTGGGCGTTGGTACTAGGCCCTGTGACATGTGATCTATTTACCAGGGAAAGTGCCCCTGGAGACTCCCTGGGGAGAATGGAGTTTGAGCTGTTACGAGACTGTGAAGCTGACTTCTCGTTCCTTTATTAATGGCTAGTTCATGTGTGCCTCACTGGAAGCACCACTTGTGAGTTGCTAGCAATTAGTCTTCAGCTTAATCAAAATCTTATGTGGTCCTGTCATAGTACCACTGTTTACTCTCACATATTGGTCGACTTAATTGTGAGTTCTAGACATTCATTTAAAAGATAACCTTTCTTTAAAGGCGATTCGCAACCAGTTCAGATGGCTTCAGTCAGTGCTGCGCCTATAAATGGTGTTTAACTGCGAATTCATATATTGCATAGTGTTTAACACTTTTCTTCTCCCTGTAATGTGCCTGTGTGTTCTTCTGTATTAAATTGTGCTATTAAAAAAAGTCTAATTTGGCCATGTAAATTAAATTGCGAGGCTTGTATTTGAAGAACAGAGAGGCATGTTGTGGGCTGAGTGTATAATTTCATACCCACTGTTTGCACTATGCATGTGGGTGGCTGTTTTTTTCCCTTACATGTCTTTCACAGGACTGAGTATGGCGAGTGGCAAGACACCTGTTTCTAACGAAGAGATACACTCAGCCTCTCAACAGCTACTGACACATTCCTTTACCTCCGTTCTTCTGTCAGGGAATGTCATCAGCTGTCTTAAACTGTCCATTATGATTACATTTTTTTATTTATTAATAAATGAGATTTTTTTTTCACGCTAAATTCAGTTTCTCTTTTTTTTTTTTTTATGTGTGAAATGGTGCCTTGTAGAGAAACCTACTATGATTTCTTTATAATAGTGATGAACCATAAACAAATGTAGCCATTTGAGCCACTGTCCAGTGAAAGTACCTTCGGGGGTTTTAATATAGTCGCAGATGGAACAAAACCTCCGATCTCAAAATGTAACCTTACAGAATAAGGAGAATACATTTTTACTTTCAGTAGGTCAATAGAACAAATCAGTTCATCATAAAATTGTCACAGTATAAATGCCAGCTGGCATTTTCAAATAGGGGGAAAAAACAAAAATGGAGATGCAGAATTATGTACTGGAGTTTTCTGTCTGGTTTAATGATAACAATTGTGGTCTTTCTGGACGTAAATGTTCTGTGGGTGCTGTTTTTTGCTTTTGCGTGTACCTTTCTGCCGTGAATCTAATTTACAAACCTATTTCAGGACAAAGCTGCCTCTCAGAACGATCACAAAACGTTTGCAACACATTCATAACTTGTATGCTTATAACTTTGTCAGGTAGCTTTTAGAGTAAGGAAGCTCCTTTGGAAGCAATGGGATGTTTCTCTGCAACGTCTGACCGTCTTCATCTCAAACCATGCTCTGAATCACTTTATTTAATCATTAAATTATGAAGAATTGTTGTGAAATTAGTGGGATTTCCTTTTAAGAATGTATAAGAATGTATTTGCATTATTCAGGCATCTCTTATATGTATACATTCAGTCTGTACCTGCATCTCAGTGCATTGATCTCATGACCCCCTTTTCTTAATATGGTTTGAATAGGAATACGAACGCGGCTCAGTTAGCACTAATACTCTCCTCGACAAGAGACGTGGTGCTAAACTGAATAATGCTCTTTAATTCTCCTTTACCTGAGAACCCAGTCAGCTGCTGCTTGTGAGAATGTGGGTGCTTTCTTTCTTGCTTGCTTGTCTGTTACATAGAGATGCCATTTAGCTCTTATCTGTGCAACTGCTATCCCAGCTGTCTCGCTCAGATATTTATAACTGGCTGATTCTGGTCAGGCGCTAGATGAGCTGGCATGAGCTGGACAGTGCGGCGAAACTTCAGCAGTCTTCGTGGACACTGGGACGTCCATGTTTGCCAGTGTGCATAAAAGTATGGCTTAATGCTCCAGAGAATATGGACTGCTTAGTGAGATTTAGACCTTCCCCTTCATTTACAAGAGTTCATGTTTTCATCTGTTTTAAAAAAAAAACTTCATATGAGAAGTAGAACCCAGGATGTGATCAGTTCCACAAACTTGTGTAAATGGAAGCGGGGTTTGTTTTTTTGATCCTGATCGTCTAATGAGTCAGATTTTTATAGGCCAGCCTGTGTCTGCCAGTTGTCTCCGAGTTATGTTGCAAGACTGAACGCGATAAAATACGTGACAACATTCATGTGTGAGTTCAGTCAGAAGCCTTCCTTCTACCCCCCTCCCCACATGTAACTGACCTCCTTCCCACCATGACTACATGTCAGCCAGGCCAGCAGAGCAGTGGTTTACTCGAAGGAATAACTGCTGCCAGCACTGCTGTGCATTTGGCAGTGAAACATTTGGCTGTGAGAGGCCCTGGTCTCCTGTTTCACATACCAGGAAAGAGAGGCAAGACCCACTTTGGTTTTAGTTATAACAACCTCTTAAAATAACAGCTACATTTTTATATCTTTCATTAAAATGGTTCGTCATTTGAAATGGTTCTGACTTCTCATTGAAATTTTAGGCTTCCATTTTTTGCTTACTTAACTTTTCTTATTTTTTCAGCAGTCATTGTTTCCACTATTCCTGCCCCCCCCATTGCCATCCATTTATTTGGTATTCTGGTTCATTTTTTGGCCCTTCTTATTCTTTTATGCGTACTTCGACTGGAGTTCACCAGTTCGTGGGTGTGTGGGTGCGTGCATGCGGACAGATAGGGGAAGTGACTGGAGGGGGGTACAGGGCAGGATTTCAGTAATCCCCTCAGCCAAACACAAAGCCAGCCAAAGGCAGAACCAGGAGGCCACTGGCCTTCACGACTTGCACGAGAACAGGAAGACATGACAAATATTCTATTTCCTCAGCACTGCTGTAATGAAAAAGTAGCATGTTCTTCTCTTTTGTCTTGGTTGCGGTTAAAGGAACTAATTACTTAAAGCAGATGTCTTAAAACAAAGGTGTTTTTAGAAGCACACAGGATTCTGTCTTTCTCCACTTTCACTGGTCGATGTTTTCGGGTTGTATAGTCTGGCAGACTCAGTAGACAGACGCCTGTCTGGCTATTGTCTTGAAGACTAACTCCAAACTCGCCTGTTCTCACTGTGGAATATTTTCTTCTGTCTGACTTCAGGCTTCTAGGACCTACTGAGGAGGCCTTGTTTGTTTGTTTTTGTTCCCTTTCTCCCCCCTCTCACTCCCACCCCCTTACAAATTATTTGAAGAATGCTTCTGGTGGTATTGCTTCTATTTTCCTTCTCCCATTCTTTTTCAGGAGTCCAAGTGGATTCCTTAGAGAATGACTGAAGCTTTATTACCCACGGCAGAGTCGTGGCTTGTTACCGTTTTTTAAATGCTCCTTTTGGAGCCAGCCAGTGTGCAGCAGTCCAGTCAAAGCTGAGAAACATGGGCTGCAGTGGTAATGGAAGCATTGAGATGTCCTGTGTTCTGTTCGAGGACAAAGGATGTCAAAAGCACAGTAAAGGAAAAAAACAGTTTACAAAGCAATTGATCCTTGTCGAAAGCAGAACTGGTTTTCTTTGTTTACCAACTGGAGAAATTTGCAGGAGGTTCATCTAACCGATGTGCACCTGTGTTTGTCTTTGACCGTATTCTCTATGCCTGACTGACTGCCTCTTCTTGCCTATGCAGGTGATGAAGGTGAACTCTGAGAAGGAACGTGCCTCTCCATTGTGCATGAAGGCTCTGGCCAGCAGGGGGCGTTTAGACACAGTATCTCAGCAAATGGCCTCACATCCACAGTATTTGGAGAGCTTCCTGCGCACCCAGCACTACATCCTGTACATGGACGGCCCGCTGCCCCATCACTACCGTCACTACATTGCCATCATGGTGAGTGCAGTCATTGTTGTGACACGACTGTGCTCTCGTTCACATTCATGAAAGGAAATCCATGGTATCCACTTAATGGAGGCACTGCTTTGGTCTAGAAGAATTGGCACTATTCTTATGTACAATGAACAGACTTACATGTGAGGCACATATATACAAAGACCACAGCCCCAAATACTTATAAACTGGTGTAAGTAAAAAGGAAACAAGTAGACAAAAACACTTGTATGTGTATGGAGAAGTGATATCTACATTTTATGCATATGTGTGTGTTTCAGGCTGCAGCGCGGCATCATTGCAGCTACCTGGTTTCTTTGCACTCAGCTCAGTTCCTGCGAGTGGGGGGTGACCCGGTGTGGCTTCAAGGGTTGGAGGCTGCGCCCCCTCGCTTACAGCAGCTTGACCACATCAACCAAGTGCTGGCTCACCAACCCTGGCTCACTGCACACTCCCACATACAGGTAAAGTTGAGAGCACATTGTGTTCAGATACTCAAAATCAGGTTTACTGAGATTTATTTGATTTCTTTATTTGCTTATTTTTCACCTGCATGTTGTGAAGAAGAGGGACTGTAGAATATCAGAACATGTTTTTTACAGTACATTTTTAAGCAACACTCTTACTGTTTACATGCTAAATTAAATACATTGGGGGGAAAAAACTGGGACCAAAGAGGATTTATGATCCCTTCACCAATGTATGTGTGTGTACATGCACAATTACAGTTTATTAGCTAAACTGAACACATTGGGGAAAATAAACTGTGACCTGTGCATTGATTATCACATAGTTTGTTTGTGTTTTTTCCCAATATCTGGGGAAAAAATGTGCATTCAGTTTTGTTGAAAAAAATATAATATTCAGGTTGATTCACTGAAAAGGAATTAACTTTTTCACTTTGAAAATAAATAAAACATGTAATTTGACTGGGGGGTGTTTTAAACATTTGCATAATTACAGAGGCTTTCATTTAAACCTCAAACAAATTTTAAGTTGCAATCCTGTGTTATTTATCCGTAGTCGGGGTCAGCCCAAGATAGCACTTAAATGGAGCTATGTGATTTTTCTTTGTAAGCCAGTATCAGTATCACCGGGCTTTTATTAGTGAATGTGAGTGGTGATTCACAATGTTCCTAATGTTTTGCAGGCTCTGCTGAAGCCGGGCGAGCAGTGCTGGTCACTAGCTGAACTAGTCCAGGCCGTGGTGCTACTGGCCCATTGTCACTCGCTCTGCAGCTTCATTTTCGGCTCATCCTCTGAAACAGACACCGTGCCCACTCCGAGAGTGCCTCATGGAACACCCCCAGGCTACTGCCTGTGTGATGCTGCCAATGGCAACACGGCCTTACCGCCTACGGAGCGCGCGCCTCGCAGGAGGGTAAGGTCTTAATGCTCACCACAGCCAACCGGAGCTTTCTGAGGTTCCCACGTGGGTTGAGCTGGGTCTTTTTGGCACACAAGGCTAAATGTAGATTTGCTGTTTCATGTTTAGCGCAAACCACAAAAATGACTAAGCATCTTAACCAAATCTCGCATGAAAACTTGGAATACTGAAATCGAATAGCCTGGCCGTGCAGGAGACTTGAACTCTGTGTGGACTAATGTTCATAACAGCATTTTACCCCCTCTCTTGTGCAGTCTCTAGACTCAAGCTGTGAGCTGGCTTGCCTGCGAGAGAGAATCCAGAAGTCTCAGGAGGAGAAAGAGAGAAAAGGAGATCCAGTCCTACATTCACACACACTCCTGCATATAGGTAGGCTGTGTGTCACGGTTCATGATCAGATTCCAGTCAACGCCGCTCAAGTCTTCATGTTTACACTCAAGCATACATGTTTGTGGGGTTATTTTTATTGACGATTGTTCATTCACTTTTCTGCACCCTATCTGTCTCTGGATCAGATGCAGAGGAAGAGGAAGAAGAGATGATGTGCTCTACAGACCCCTCTCGTTTCGTCACAGACCCTGACTTTGGCTACCAGGAATTTGCCCGACGGGAGGAGGACCATTTCCAAGTATTCCGGGTGCAGGTGCGGACATTGCCACTGCATTAGGTTACAGCAGGGCAGCAGCCCAGTCTGATTTAGAGAAGCAATTCTACACTTTATTTACCCTTAACCTAAAAGATGAGCTTGGTGCTTACTGCTCAAAGGTCACATGGAATGTCCGTTCCTCTGGATTTCCTCAACACCAGACTCCACAGTGTACTTTTATTTGAGACTGAGTATACTCTTAATTTAACACAGGTTGCGGTTAGATGAATATGAAAGGGCAGCTGATTTATGAATAGTCTTAAGAAAAGTGGGTAACTGTGCACTATAATCAATTGCATATGTGTTTGTGTTCAGGACTACTCGTGGGAGGACCACGGTTTCTCCTTAGTAAACAGACTCTATTCAGACATTGGGCATCTGCTAGATGACCGGTTCCGGAGTGTGGCCTCTCTCCCCTCCCCCCATGACCCGGATCTCAAAAGAGCCATTTGGAACTACATCCACTGCATCTATGGAATTAGGTACAGTCACCATCTACAGTCACAGTCTCTTCAGTTTTTCAGGGTATAGTGTGCTAGTTTGCAGACCATTTGTAGGGGGCATTTGTCTGACGCCTTTATAGAGGGACTTACAGTCGTTAGTTACAGGGACAGTCCCTCTGGAATAACTGAGGGTTAACTGTCTTGCTGAAGGACACAATGGTAGAAAATGGGGGTTCGAATCAGGTCATCGGGTGATCAAGTGTTTTACCCACTAGGCTACTACCACCCAATTTAAGCTCAAGAGAGCACAAAAATCCTTTGCTCTCCCTCGTTCCCTGGGTGGAGGGCAAAATTGGGGGGTTGGGGGATAAATTTCACACTCGTAAATGTCTTGGCCCAGTTTTAGTCCTTTTTATGTACATGTAGTCAGCATAATATTCCCATTTTTCAACAGATACGATGATTATGATTATGGAGAAGTCAACCACCTGCTGGAGCGTGGACTGAAGCTTTATATTAAGGCTGTGGCCTGTTACCCAGACTCTACCAAGAATCCGATGTGCCCCTTGACTTGGGCCCCTCTCAAAGCCTTGGAGAAGGTAAACCTTATCAAATATATTTTAGATATGTCAGTTCAGAGTATTACCTATTATGTGTGTGTCTCATTTCAAATAGATACATGCTTTTCTTACACTTATCAGATGTTGAATGCATACGTATGGACTCCCGTGTCATGAACCTTTCTCTGTCCCTTTCGCCTTCAGGTCCATGTGAACCTGCTGGTGATGGAGGCTCGGCTTCAGGCTGAGCTGCTCTATGCACTTAGAGCCATCACTCAGTATATGATTGCCTAAGATACCAGCATTCGCATGCAGAGACATGAAAGGAGTTGCACAGTCACTTACGGTACAAGAGTCCTAACCCTGTGGGGAAAGGAGAGGAAAGAAAATGGACATTTAAAAAGACAGGGGGAGCCAAACAGAGACTTATGAAGAGCAATATCTCTCTTATCCATATCTCTTATGTGTTCTCATTGTCAAAGGTCACTTAAGTGTGACTCAAGGTACTGCTGTGAAAAGTCTTCAAGGTGATACTTGAAGGTGAAAAAACAATCTTACCCTTGCCCCAGTTTTTTTCTCAGTCTCTCTCTTTTCTTTCTCTTTCTTTCTTTCTCTCTTTGCATGTTGTTCCTCCTTCATTATTTTCTGTTCTCTGACCTTAACTCCTTAACTATGTCTGTGTGTGAGTGTGGGTACATGTGTGTGTACTTTTTTTGTTTTCTTTTTCGTTTTCTACTTTTTTCTGTCGGGATATCCCTGTTTCAGATGGTGAACGTGCAATTACCTTTATTCTATTATTGTTCTTGTCATTGGTATTTTTATTATTGTTGTATTTTGGCTGTTGTTTCTTTGCTAACTGGCAGATGGGAGAGGGCAAGAAAAAGCATACATTTGAGTTCTAGAGTATTGAGTAGTTAAACTGAGACGAAAACAAATGGCTTTGACCTCTCCCAGAATGGGAGTCTGTGTTTACTGAGGCTGAACGAACAGACAAAAGTTGAATGTTCAAAACCGTTTCTGATCGCTTCATTTGGGTTTCATTTCAGAACAAGGCAAAATAGGCAACATAGAGTTACACGACTAGAACTTTTAATAGCATTTTTAAGAGAAACAATACATTCAAACACCAACTTTTCTTGCAGCAGCGTCTAACTGATATTTCCCCACCATCAAAAAAAAAAAGACGTGCTTCATATGACTCCTATAATTATTGCTAGCTGTACTGCTGGCTTATCCAGCATTAATGTGAAGGCAGAAGATACAACTCCAATCTGACACATTTTACCCATTTTACTGCAGAAGTATCAAACGTTACCTTGCGATGTACACTTCGCCGGAGTTTAGAATAAGCTTCATTTTGTTTAGAGATTTTAATGTTGATGTAGGTCAAATGAAGAAATTTCTTTTCCAAACAAATCTGCAAAACCGTTCAATGATACTTTGCCATCTGTGATTTTAAATGCGATGAGGTCGAAGGTCAGCCTACCGCAATGCTTCCTGTAATTGACCTGCACAAATTGTTTCCTTGCACTGGACTTTTTGCACAAAAACCCCATAAGTGACCTGCATTGCCTCTGAGCAGCTGTAACTGTTATTGGAACAAATGACCCAGTGAGGCCTGGATTCACCGCTGCCCACCGCTCTGATGCCATATTTTCTTCACATTTTCTGCAGGTGGAAAAGGCCGAACTCGGTCGTTTGTAAGGTAAAGCCATGATAGTATTGAAGAGTTGCAGTTTTCCGAAGCTCATGTAGGGTACATTTGGCAAAGGAACATGGGCACCAACGTAGAATATTGTGTTGATTTTTTTTTCTTTCTTTTTGTTTTATTTATTTTTAAACACGATGCATTATTATACTTTGTCACTGTGGCTGTGTTCAATCAGTGTATAGTACTAAAATCAGACCTGTTTGGCATGGACTCATGACGGGCTACAGAAAGGAAATGTGAAACAATGGAGACATAATCGGATTTGATCGTCTGTCAACTTAGCCAATGACTTTTTGTTTTCATGTTTTGTTTTTGTTTTTTGACTTTTTTTTCTGCGGGAGGGAAGGCGAGGTGAGGTGAGATGATGGCGTGATGGTGCTGAATCTCATCAGTTTTGATGTTGTCTTTCAACTTTAGTATGGGACTGTTGTGGGAACTACAAAGTGCATATCAGAGGAACACAAAACCAATGGATGTATTTCAGTATATGCTAAACTTCTGGGCTGCCATCCTGGACACAGGTGCAAGTCTTTAAAAAAAAAAAAAAAAACAAGAAAAAAAAAGGACTTATCCATTGACTGCATGCTTTTGTCCAGAATTTCATGGACCTTTATGGATTACATCGGAGAGCTACAAGACGGAGTTTAAATAAGTGTGGTGCCTTTAGCTTATATCAGTGAGCCGATCTTGGACTGGTCTCTGGAGGACAGGGGGTACTACTGAAGCGCGTTGGAGGAAGGATTGGTAGCATGGGCCAAACTGCACTGCTCTCGCATTCAAAACAAACAAAACTGTAGCAGACAAGCCCTCGGAAGGACTTGATTGTGCTTCTCAGTACCAGCCAGCAGCAGCAGCACCAACCCTTGGTACCATCCAGCTGTTCTGCATCTGACGCGCTGTATTTTGCCTGTCATACCATCAGTATGTCAGGATCGATCACTCCCCTGTATGACATCAAAGAGCAACAGTGGACCCTCCTCCCTTCCCGTCTTTTTTGCCTTTCTTTGTGAAATCTGATGGCAGAACTAAATGATCCGTGGTGCAGACATGGAGACTGAAATACTGAAAGAGCATGGCTTTGGCCAAGTTGTTTGTTATTTACCACGTAAATGTAGGAATTATAAACCAACAAACCAACAAAAAAAATGTCAAAACAAGAAAAAGCAAGCAAAAATTCTTTTGTTTTCTCTGAAGTATGAACATATTTTTTCTATAAAGACATGCTATACAGCTTGTGTGTCTTGTCTTTTGATTTGCTGTTCTGTTCAGCAGGATTCGTTGGTTTATATAAGATTTATCCAGACTGATGTTAATGCTAAAATGCTTCTTCACAGTTCTCATGTTCGTTGTGCTGCGGCACTGAGACAATAGTGCCATCTAGTGGCAAATTCTTAACTCCCCGCTCATGCAAATGAACTGAAATGAAGCGCAAGCCAATTAGTGGGGCACATTAAAATAAATCCTGTTAGAGGCACTTGGTTGTAGCTTGAATGCAAGTTTAAGGCCCCGTTTTTCTCCTACCAGGTTTGTGTAGAGTGGTCTTCGGTCTCTGTATAGCGTCTTTCGTCCCAGGAACAGTGTTTACTTGAAACTTTCGTAGTCTAGCAACAGTTAGTACACTACTGTGTATATTTGTCAGTTATCTTTCTACGTTTGCTCATTTCAGTTAAGGCAACAGTCTGTCATTTCTAAAACTGTTCTGCTTCTTAAACAATGTCCAGTGTAGACTTTAAGGAGAATGTCACCCCTGTTCTGTATTCTGGGAATGAATAGAGCAAGAACGGTACACGCTGAAATGTGTTAACCCGAGAAACCCAGAGGCCCTCAAGAGTATAGCTTAAAATACCTCGAATTCCATTGTTTTGTTCTAGTCAGCACCTAAGAAACCTTCCCAAGTAACACCTTGGTCCATAATCAGGCAACAGAATTGCAGTCGCAACAAAAAATGCAGTAAGCTAGAAAAGCAACAACTGGCACCTTACGTTTCTAATATACTGAGCCCAAGTTATTAACCTATGAGTCATGTTTACAGACAACGGGAATTTATCTTAAAAACCACAATGTTCTTTTTCTCTTCACGGTTCCTCTATTTATATTCTTTAGAGTTCAGAGTCGTGTGGGTTCAGGAGCTTCTGTAAATAGGGAAAGGGGGACTAACAATGCAGAGAAATAAATAAGCCACAGTCTTTTCTTGTAAACTACAGTGTGCACCTAGATGGTGAGTGGAGCTGAGAATTGTCAAGGTGTACCTAATAAAGTGGCTTGTCGGTGCAGTGTTTGTAGTTTGTGCACTACAAACTACAAACACTGAAAGGTAGAGCTCTGTCTGTGAATTTGAGGGGTCCAAAGGTGTTTAGACACGTTCATCCAGCATTTATTCTGTAAATCAAATGCATTATTGAGTTTGTCTTGCCCAACATTTGCTGCAGTAACTGCTTCTATTCTTAACCCAACCACTGGAGGTGCACAAGCCAGGTTTTTAGTGCTGGCCCCAAGTTTGAGTAAATTTGGGAGGTGGGTCGGGGGTTATGGCAGGAAGGACATCCGAGTAAAAACTTTGCCGTGTCAAATATGCGCGGAACCTGAACATTTCCCAGGTTAACAACAACTGCCACCTGTACTGTTAGCTGACAGGGTGCTAGTGGAAACTGGGCTACTGTTGGCTGAAGAAGAGGGGAAGGTGTGTCCGGAGGTAGGAGAGAGGAGAAACAGTAGGAGTGTAGAAGTGGGGGTGAAGACTTTGAATGTGAGCAGTATGACAGGTAAAGGGAGAACGCTGGCTGATATAAAAGAGAGAAGGTTGATATATTGCATGCAGAAGACCCGATGGAAGGAAAGTAAGGCCAGGTTTATTGGAAATGGTTTCAAATTGTTCTATAATGGTGTGGATGGGAGGAGAATTGGAGTTGGTGGTGTTGTGAAGGAAGAGTATGTTAGTGTGTGTTCTGGAGATGAAAAGTGCGTCAGAGTGATGAGTGTGAGAAAGGATTCTGGAGTGTGTTGGATGAAGTGGTGGAGAGTGCACCCAAGGGAAGGAGCGTTTCAGAGCATACTTTAGTTGACACGTTGATGAAGGGGACAGGGTGATGAGGAGGAAGAGATGGTGTCAAGGAGAGGAATACAGAAGGTCAGATGGTAGTGGATTTTGTGAAGAGGATGAAAACATATTTTGAGAAAAGGGAGTAGCTCAGGGTGACATGTAAGAGTGGAGGAAGATCCACACAGGTGGATTATATAGGAGATTTGAAACTGCAAATCTGTGACCGGGGAGAGTGTAGCTATACAGCATAGGATGGTGGTCTGTAAGATGACCCCTGGAAGTCAAACAGGTTGAAGGAGGACTCAAGACAGTGATTGGGTGGCAGTGAAGCGTTGCCAGATAGCTGCGCAGCTTCTGCAGAAGTAGTAGAGACAGTTAGAAAGGTGACAGGAGTACAAGGAAATGAAACCTAAGGTAAAGCGAGAAGTGGCAAAGGCTAAAGCTAACGTCTGTTGCAAGTTGTATGAGAGATTGGAGACAAAAGAGCTGCATAGATTGGCTAGAGGGACTGAGCTGGGAAGGATGTGCAGCAGGTTAGAAAGAGAACGTTGGAAATGTAGTCACAGGTGGGGAGAGGGTGTTAAGCAGATGGAAGGAGCAGTGGTGGGACTAGTTCACAAGGAAAATGGGTGAGAGACAAGGCTGGAGGATGTAAAAGATGAATGTGGTGAGGGAGGACAGGTGTGCAGTTGGTGTGAGAGAGGAAGATGCAGAGGACAGAAGGAAATAGAGACAGTTGATCTACTGAGGCAACCCCTAATCAGGAGCAGCCTTTTCTTGGAAGGCTCTACACTAGTCGGTGAAACACTGATTTGACTGCATTCAACCATGTATCCAGAGAATGAGGTCAGGTAGGGATGATTATTTCTGGACCACAAACACCACTTTCACTCATCTCAGAGGTATTGAATGGATCTCCATCACTCCAGACACTGCAGTAAGTGTTGGGGGCTTTGTGTCTCTAAAGCTGGTGCTTGGCATTGGGTATGGTGACCTTAGGCACATGTACAGCTGCTGCAGTTTGTTCTATTTGCAATGTTTTCTATGGATATGATACAAGCTTTGTGTGCAACTGAACCCCTATGTTAGCTATGGGTGCATCTGTAAAGTGTACATATACACTAATTTAAGGGAGCATCTGGATACCTTTTGACATATAATGCACCCCAGTCTTACTTTGAAATGAGAATCACAACAGACAGTATTAGTTAAACTGATTAGATTTATTTCAGTTATCCTTGACTGTTTTTACAGTCACCTCTGGCTAACTTAAAGTAAGAATGTCAGGGGAAGGGGGGGACATGAATCAAAATAAAGCAATAAAGTACACATACAGTAAACTGGCTATGCACAATTCCCCAATTGTTTACACCCCACCTTCCCTCCATAACAAACAAAACTCAATGCTATCCATAAACTAAAATATTTCATCAAGTGGGATACTCAGCAGAATTTCTGAAGGAAAGAAGAGAAACTAGAAGAATGAATACTAAAAATGAGAATGCTAATAATATATGTATATAAAAAAGAAAAGAAAAATGATCTGGAGATTATGAAAACTTACATAGAAAGTCTGTGGCCCTGACTATTGGGATTTCTGGATTGTTCATTTTCCATCATCCACCAAACCCCTCAAATGAACACTTGTTAGTTTTCTATATCCACTGTCATTCTTAGAGGAAGAAAGAAAACAGAATTCTATAGTTTGTCAGTCACTTGGTATTCAAACCTTTAAGACTCTGCTTTGACATGCAGTTCTGTCATTTACATGTTTCTATTTTTACTTGCATGTTTAGTATGAACCTTTTGGTTCTAGTAATAATAATAAGCAGAGGCTTGTCTGATGGCTTTAGACAAGATAGTAAATATAAATGCAAATTTTGCACTAGATCCTGCTTGCCCAAACATAGTCTGTTGGTTTGTTTCTCCACGTTATAATGTACATTGTTCAGCACTCACCGTCATTCTCAAATCAACTATCACTACTAAACCACACAATCAATACATCATCATTCCCAACTCAAATGTACAGAACGCGTAGCACACGCACAAACACACATGCATGAACAGGGAAAAGCCCAAAAAGACCGGAGAAATTATGTAAACTGTTAATTGAAATACAGATCAAGAGCAATCGCCATAACAAAATAACACCATGTTTCCTCTTACAAAGGAAAAAAAAAAGACTGAAAAATGTAGTGCATTGTTACTTGATGTGTGGTGACAAATTCAATGGCTGACTCCCCTCACTTGCATTCACAAAGGTGTTTAAAATCTACAAAAAACTAACGTTTGGGGGATTATAAGTCATGAAAATGTTTTAATGAGCTGCATAAAATGATTCAAGGCCCTGAAATCTATGTATAGGCCTCTTTTAATGGTCATAGTTAATGTCTAGCACCAATCAATAGGAGAAAACGTAAAAAGCCTCTGCAATTGCAGAACCTCAACAGTTAGTTTACATCTAATATACTCAAGTTATTACAGTTAAGTGATGAATAATATCCAGCTCGCAAATTAACGTCCAATCTATGTAAAGATGAGAATGCTGATTTTGAACTAATGGAGTAAAACCGACCAACCAATTAAAACAAAAGCAGACCTTAGGCATTGAAAATAAAACATGGGAGTATGATGCTGTAGGATGTGCTTTAGAGCAAAACATGCTATAGTGTTTGTTGGCAGTTTACTTTCTGTAAATGCATACATTACACAGCCTCTCGTCAAGTGGAACATAAGATACACTTCCGCAATGTTAAAACATGTAAAGTGATGGCTGGGTGGCATTTATAAAATCAGCAATTATTTTTCAATACGATTATCTTTCTGCTTTTTTCATTATAAATTTTTAAAACCCTGAGAGTTAAACATTGCATCATCCACTTCCTATTGAACGGTTGCTTTTTTTTCTTTCTTTTTTGAGATGAAATCATATAAATTGTCTGGCAAGTGATAGAGCTCATTATATACTTTTTTATATCATAGTATAAAGATCACATGACAAACTCTAATTCACAAAGCATGTTATATTAAATGCACCCATGCAATCAACTTATGTGATTTAATAAAAGGTTAACTTTTCAATATTTTTTTTAACAAGCTCCATTGTGTAAAGCTTATCTACACTGCAATACTTTCATCTCAAGCTCTCCCTGTCTCACATGCAGTACTTAGTGTTCCTTTGGTTATGTATAAAATCTACATGCATTTCATCTCTTACAAAAATAAAAGATTACATAGAAAATGACAGTTAGAAAGTCGGATCATTTCTGCAGTTTTAAAAAACCCTCGTTAACAGTGTATTTTCTGATAAGTAAGAATATTTGCTTAATAATATTGCCCAAATCTATATTGGACACTAAACCTCTAATCAATATAATCAACTGTTTTCTGTTTCTCTTTAACAAACTTATACAAAAGATGGTTAGTATTACATAAGAAAAAGTAATCACTGAGAAAATATCTTGCCCCCCCTTTCGTTTGAATTCTACATGCCAAGGACAGTGTTGTATAGCATCTGCTGAATTACCAGTCAACTGAACCTTTTAATGAAATGATTCAACATCACTTTGGATTCTTGTTTGCGAATTTAAGCACTTGCAAGTACTAGAAAAAAAAAATCAAGCAATACACAAAAAAAAAACAAACCTTCAAACATTGCATTCTGCAAAAGGGCACTCTATTTTTGATAACACTATGCCTTTCAACTTGTTGGCAGAGTGGTGAAAACCATAATCAATCCATCAAATTCTATGGTTAATCAAAATGCCCTGTGTGTCACATTTCTTCATACGATTAATGAACATAATTTAAGAGCAAGTAAACAAAACCAGTCTTACTCAGAGCCTCCACTCTTCAGCACACAAGAGAAAAATACCTTCCTGAGCAGATGTTATACATGCCAAACTCAAATCTCATTAAACACCCTCAAATTGCCAAACCACCTTGAAATCATTTTTTTGTTCTTTCTTCACTTCTTTCTGTACTGTCTTCTTTTCATTCTGCAAGATGCAAATTAGTACTTTTCGTACCACTGAGGCCCTGCTATTTACGCTTGTCCAACCATACATTGTGTTCTGGACTCAGTAAGACTTATCTCCATTCAAACTCAGACAAATCATGAAGATTGTGTTTTGTGTGTTCCTGTGGTTTAATGCTGCCTTCAAGAGGTTGTCAGAAAGCAGACGGGTCAGCTGTGTTATTCATCTCATCCACCCCTCCATTCTAGTGATAAAGCCAGCTGTGTTATCCATCCGATCCATCCATCCATTCAAGTGTTCAATGCAGCTTTACTTTTTTATTAAATGGTTCTTTTACAGCTGCTGATCAATGTATGAAGGTCCTTACACCTGAAGACCCTCCAAAGTTTGATTCTTCTGGCCAAAGTCAGTTCCGTCTTTATATCAAAGAAGAGAAGTACCATCTCAGTCCTGCACTACTTTGGTATTAGTTATAGGCATAACTGTAATAAACATGATTAGTAGTTTATTAGTTGTGCTTCTTCACTACTGTACTCTCTCCTGTTTCCTACCCCACATCTCTGACATCTGACAAAACAGCAACTTTTAAAAACTGAAAAACTTTCTTCTGTTCGGGTGTCTGTGTGTCCAATAGCCCACATCCCGGTATATGTTGGCACTTGTTTACTTTTCTGCTGCCAAAAACATTAAAAAAAAAAAAGCCCAGGCAAAAGCCAGTTTATATCTTGAGCCAAAATAGATTATGCAGTCGAGGTAAAATGGAAAAACTGAAACTGAATGGGTTGACATTTTAGCCAATGCACCATGAGTTTCCATCATTTTGTTAGGGATGAAGAGCTGTCCTGCAATAAGAATAAAAAAAATAGATTAGATACTGTACTGTGATTATTCACATTGAGAAGCCAAATGAGAAACATTATACCGCAGATAAGTAAGGACAGACAAATAAGATGAATAGTTGATTTTAAGCTTCCACAGTTGTCACCAACCCTGCTCCTGGAGATTTACCTTCCCGAGACTACAGCTCCACTCCTAATCAGCCCTACTTTATCTTTTTTAATTACCGTCTTTGGAAGTCCTTGATTAGCTGAATGAGGTATGTAAGCTGAAGGCTGAACAGATGTGGCAGAACATTATATCTCCAGGAGGAAGGTTGATGACCACTTTAATACAACACATAATGGCTGGTGTACTGGATCAAACTCTATTTCTTACAGGAAACGGTTTGATTCCCTCTCTGACCAAGCAAACTACGCTACAAACTAAGCACACTTGCTTATATATGAAACAAGATTAAACAGCAAGTGTCTCTGGATCAGAACAGCCACACAAACACAAAAAGGTAAATCTATTCCCTTATAAGATGTATATATGCCTTACTATCTTCAACAAAGTTAGCTGGGCACCCAGTTGTGAGAGGAACTCTGTGTGGTCGCTGGCCCAGGGTAACTTTGCCCAGCAGGAATAACAGGGTCAAAGTTGAAGTCAATTCCATCTCCATCCATAAGGTCACTGTTGATTATGTAATCGACATCACAGTCCAGGTTTTCTGTGAACATATCAATATCCAAGTCTGTGGGCAGGCGGTCCTGAGAGGGCAAAAAGCAAGCTGGTGTCCCAAACTGGCTTATCCCCTGAAGACCTCCATTCCCGCCTACTGAAGAGACAGCTCCATGTTGAAGTAGCCCTCCACCTGGCACTTGATGTTGAGTCTTCATGGCTGATAGCTGTGCTGGTTCTTGGCCCATGCCTGACAGGAGCATGCCATAGCTCATTTGAGAGTGCTGTTGCTGGTGCTGCTGGGGCTGCAGTTGACTTTGCTGCTGAAGGGTCATCTGCCCTACTGGACTAGTTTCCATACTCTTGCCCAAGACTATCTGACCAGGCTTAGTTTGGTTTCCAGACATGGGCCCCCCAAGCCCTAGGAGACTGGTACCTCCCTGGCTAGGCATCAAGGGGTCCACCTGAGTCATCATGACATCACTTGGTGGGGGTGAGTCAGAAGTGAGAAGTGCCTCAAGGCTGGAGGGCACATGAGTGCTGAAACCACTCCGAGATCCAGGCCCAGGCAGAGGGTTAAAGAGGGAGTTTCCAAAGTTTGATGGGCTCGTGCTGGAGGCTGCACCCTGCTGAACTGAGCTTTGTGACCCTGGCTGGGTTGGTCCCTGAGGTCCCTTCACTGGCTGTAGCTGACGATAAGATGGAAAGTTAGATCCACGAGGCAGCAGGGTAGATGCTGAGGGCAGTGGTGTAGGTGGGGCTTGGGGGGCAGTACTTGGGCTTGCACCCCCCTGCTGTGCTGTCATTAAGGTAAGCCCATCAATTAGGTCCAGTTCCTCCATTAGAGTCTCAGTAAGTGTTGGTGGAAGGCTGCTAGGAGTATAGCCACTCAAAAGCCCATCTTCTGGTAAGTTGTCTTCATCTTCCTGCCCTGGGACAATTGGGGAAAGTCTACCACTTAAGGTGCTGGCATTGGAGCTGGTACGTGGCCTGAAGCTTGTCCACATGTCTTGGTCATCCAAGCTACCACGGGACGATGGGCTGGTACTGTTGACCCCCCACTTTCCAAACTGTCCTGGAGGTCCTGGACTGTCTGCACTACCTGCACCAGACACTCCCTCACCCTGTATGGCGCCCCCAGGACCACTTAAGCCACCTGCCCCTGCCTGCTTCTTGGTCTGCTTTGCCCGCATGCGGCTTTTTAGCAGCTTAGTGCTGTTGTCCATAGACGCAGCACGGCGGCGAGGGGCTTTCCCTGTCTTCCCCCCATCGGGATTGAGCATCCACCAAGAGCTCTTTCCTGTAGATTCATTGTGTACTCTCACAAACTTGTTGTGGAGGGACAAATTGTGCCGAATGGAGTTCTGGGTGGAGACAAACAGACACAAGAAAACAAATTACAATGATGTTTCTGGTCTTGACATGTTAGTCTTACTGCAGGAGTGAAAAGTTAGTGGCTAACTCAAACTTACGAGAACTCATAACCCTGTCATAATTTTTTGGAATTCTTGACATATAGAAATATCACAATATGGAATTAGCATTATTAATAGCAATTACTGCACTTGGTCTGCATAATTTTGTTCCTTTGTCTGAAATGATCTGTAATTATCAGTGCCTCTGGACTGTACCTTCCACCCGGCTGAACTGTTGCTATCTCCTTTATCCTTGAAATATGGCACCGTTTTCACCATCCAGTCATAGATCTGAGCCAGAGTGAGTCGCTTCTCCGGGGAATTCTCGATGGCCTGGCTTATCAGATCTGCGTAGGACTGATTGCCCCACGCGTTGCGCCGGGATGAGCCCTTCCTGGGCGTGACCCCGCCCACTCCGGGCACGACTCCTCCCTCCGAGGCCGCAGCTTTCTCAGGCTCGGCGCTGATTGGTTGGGGCTCCTGTCTGTCCTCCTCAGCAGGCGGGGTCCCGGCCGTGGACTCGGCGCCGTCTGTCCCCTCCGCTTTGACAGCTGAGATGTCGGGCCGGGGTAGCGGCCATGTGCACGACCTCGGTCTGCTCTGGGGCTCAAAATCTGGGTCAATCGGGGGGACGCTCTCCGCCTCCATTGTGCGGATTTCAGCGAATTTCGAGGACGAGATTGATATTATACGTACGTGCTATTTTTTACGGAAATAACATACGCAGGTAGATCGGAATGAAACCACTAGATTTTTATTTCATTAAGCAATCCTGTGGCTGAATGACTGGTAAGATTCGGGCTGGTCTTTGTGATAGGTAGGAACCCGATTTACTTATTTAAATTTAAAAGTTGGCTAAGTATAATTAATGCCAGAAGGCCAGATCATTTTCTTTGTATTTTGTTAAAGGTGGCCCACCACTGTCAGGAGAGCGCCTGTCTGAGCAGAGACGTAATAATCTGGACACACCAATATAGCGTCAGTTAATCCTCAGATTGGAGATTAAAGGGGCCAAATAATCTCCTTAATAGTAACTATCATAAACCTTCCGATTTACACAGAGCCAAGGAGGGACGAAAGGGGCTCTCTTTGTTTACATAGACGAACAAAGGAAATTCATACGGCAAACCGTAGTGCTGCTAAAAAACATTAAAACATCTGGATGGCCACCAGCAAGGGTGAAAATCAATAGGAACGAACCAAGCGGGGGCACTATGGGGACAATCTATCGATGGGTTTTTAGAGATTTTGCAGGAACACAATTAACGAAGACAAAAAATTAAAATACTTCAATAAATAAACTCACATTACACTAAATTCCATATACACACACTGTAATTCGAATGCACCCTTTCCATTCATTATTAGTTTCTAGCAGCGACTAGCCCACCTGATTCACTTTAACAACACATCCAATTCTTAATCCTCGACAGAGTCCGCTTTCTTTCAAGTGTGGAGATAAAAGACGAATTTTACAACTCTTGAGTATCATACACTATCTGCTGTCGTGTATCTGCCCTCTGTCTGAAGTACAATACTGTCCAGAAAGCTTTTTTTTTTTTAAAGTTCTTCAAGTTAGAGGAGAAGGTTTGCGAAACATTACGGCGTGTGTCAAAATCAACCGACTGTCTGTCATCTCACAGCGGGGAGGCCCGGGTCCAGTCCAAACAGCGGTTCGGGTGATTAGATCACAAATAAGAAAAAAATGTTAGCAGATTGAAGTTATTTCTGACTTAAAGGGACAAACAGGGGCGCTGTGGCCGCGTGTACGTCTCTCGGGCTTTAATTAACAGCCTAAACACTCGGAAACGAATATCTGATCTATCTTTGGACAAAGAGAAAGTTTCTAAAGCGCCACTCTCTGGGTGATTTTGGGTCGAGATGTTATAAACTCCACGCAGGTCTGGGTTACTGGGTTACTCGCCGTGTGTGCGGGCGCGTGCCGCCATCTGCCATCTTCTCCGCGCGCTGCTGCGCACGATGCTTGCGAGCCCCTCTGAACACACTCCGGACCCAACCGCCGTCCGGCTTCTCCCGCGGCCAAAAAACACCGTTCTCAGCCCTTCACCTCGTTCTCAGCCGCCACAGACTCGACGGTCCAGCTCAAAAAGCCCAAAACCATTCTTTCAGCTGAGACACCGAGACCCAGAAAACCAGACGGCCGCCTAGTTAGCCAACTAACTCCTCCAGTTATTTATGAGTTAAAATTCCTCAGTTGGAAAACGCAAAAAGTGAGAAAAACGGTCTCGTTTCTCAGCGAATCCCGTTCCTCATCGTAGTGGGAGCGCTCAGTCCTCTCCGTGGCGAAGCGAATGCAGATATTCACAGTCATTCATCGTTTCTACCTTGTTTTGTTTTGTTTTGACTCGAAGACTCCCTTCTGACGTCTGTTTACCACGGCCAGCCAGTGCGCACTGCGCACGCGCGAGCGGGGGGCTCCGGGAAATGAAGTCAGTCATGTAATGGGCCACACTGGTATTAGTGTTTGTGTTAGTGTGTGAGAGCGTGTGCACGCGCGCGTATGTGTGTGTGTATAAACAGGCGGGGTGGGGTGGAGGGGGGTGTCCAACGAAAGCTCTGGGCTCTCAAAATCTCATGTTATGTAATAGTTTCTAAAAGGTGTTGTGGCAAGCCGATGCTAAAACGGTCTCGTCTCATTAGGACGTAAAGTGCTTTAAACTGTGTGAGAGAAGACTAAGCTGCTATGTCACTGACGGCCTACGCTTTTCCCCCAGATACCAATTGTTGTTGTGGCAGCTGCATGTCAAAATCAAAATAATAACTACATATTCACAATTCGTAGCACCATTTATCTGTGTCCTCTTTTAGACTCTGAGGTGGGCTCGTTCCTGTTCTTAATTTTAATTACACAAACGATTAATTCTATCATCTTATTAGCTAGTTAGACCGTTTAAAACGCCTTGCATTCTGTATTTAACCTCTACAGACCCCATTATATATTAATTTTATAGGCTAATATTTACCAATGAGAGTGTATTATGGGACATTTCGCTGTAGACGAGGTCAGCCACTCCCTGTTGGCGCCTCGTATTTCACGGCAGAAAACTAACTTTGGTGTACATCTGCTGCAGCTTTACAGTCAGCCAGACCTCCTGTAAAAACTACATTCACCATCAGGAGCTCTGTACAGGTCTTCTCCTGCCAGTGGTGGGCGGTATAGGACACGTTGCATGATGCAACTCTGATCTCCCGGGGTTGCGATCCTCCGAGCGTGTCTAATTATGGCTGGGAAGGGAAGCAGTTTATACCCAGTTATAAACCTTACTTTGACTCTTTTTAGTTTTTCGCAGCAGCTCACTGACTGGTAGTTTTCAGTAAAACATCTCAAAGCACAGACATATTGGGAGAACCCAAAAAACTAAACACAAAACCTGTGTAAACATGGCCTACTTACCAGTTCCTCAGATGTTCCTAATCTTCTTGCTCAGTGTGAGAAATAGGTCTGCTGTTGGCAGTGATTGAGTGCACTACTACTACTACTACTACTGCTACTACCACCATTACTACTACTGTTACTACTACCACTGCTACTACCACTATCACTACTACCTCTACTACTACTACTACTATTACCACTACCACTACTAATACTATTCCTGCCACTACTACTTCCTTACTGCCACTACTACTTCTACTACTACTACTACTATTACTAGTAGCACTACTACTACTACCTCCCAAGACTGCTAAGCACCTCTGAGGTATTCTAAACAAGGTACCGTCCCCACACACTGCTCCGCGAGCGCTGAATTCCTGGCTGCCCACTGCTTCACTTGGTGAATGGGTTAAATGCAGAGGAAGAATTTCGTGCTGTTCACACTGTGTGCTGTTTTGTACTACTACTACTACTACTACTACTACTACTACTTCTACTATTACTACTACAACTGCCACTACTTCTAGTATTACTATTACTACTTGAACCACTTCTACTACTGCCACTACTACTATTACTACTATTACTGGTACCACTACTACGACTTCTGCACTACCATTACTCCTACTACTGGCACTACTACTACTACTACTAACACTACTACTATAAAAAAATTTATTATATTATATATATAATATGTACTGACTAATAATAATGAATAACATTTTTCCATATTTGCATATATTTGTAATAACCATGTACCCTGTAATACACTGTGCAACACAAAATTGAGGTTATCCAAACTAAATAATTAAAAAGTGCATTTTTAGTACAAACATGTGTGCACAATATTTCAGACCAACGTTTTGGATGCCCAGACACTTTAAAACAACTGTAAGTGATTTGTGCAGAGAGCATAAATCGCTTAAATACATTTCCCACTTGGATTTATTTAACTGTCTGGTGATGGGTTCAGTGGTTTTAGTGAGAGATAAGTTTGGAGATCATGTTTAGAATGCTCCTGGGTTTCTAAGAGAGCATAATAGGATATAGCCATCAGCAGGCAGCTCTTTTTCTATGTAACTTTCTTTTATTCTGCTTTCACTAAAGTGTGGCCTACAGTAAAGGTAAACAGCTTTTCTTAGTAGCTCACCAGTTCTGTGCTGGTGAAACATATATTTGTATGCAGAAAAAATAGTAATAGTTAGTTAGTAGTAATAGTGAGACCAGAAAAAAATCTTTGTCTGCTGTTGGGTTTGTCGGCTGTTGAATTTAGTGATTTTCTTTCAACAGGAAAAGTGACTAAAGTCACAAGAGCATTTAGATCCATGGGAAACTAGAGTGAATAGAGTGGAAAGTGCAAATTCTATTGTGTAATGCTGCATTATTTTGATACAGGATGTGATCAGACTGTCTGCAAGAACAGTACGTCATTACTACATAAAGAGGGATATTATATGAGGGCTGCTGTGCATAAAGCATTCATTACAAAAACAAATGCCCATTTGACAGATCAGTGGTGTCAAACCACAGGCTGTGCTCCACGGAGATGTGGAAAAAATGCATCCTTCATCATTTTCTCCACTAGTGGGTGAGTGGCACCAAGAAAGTGGTATGAATGTTTGACCCTTGCAATGAGGTGGCACTGTATTACATACTTGTATTTTACAAGTATGATTTGAGTCCACTTGTCCTCTTAGAGCAAAGGATCAGTGTAAATCCATGCAAAGTTGCTGTGACTGATCACTTCAATCTTTTAATGAAACATTTCTATCCTGGTCTCTTCTAGGATGACACCCGCAGGGCATGATTGGTCACTAAATGATTTGACAAGTATAAAAATTATATGGTCTGAGGAATCGGATCTCAGTTCATTTCGGCACCCAATGGAGATGTTTGACAGCATTCTCCATCATCATCATCATTAAAACGGCAGTTGAGGAAGAAGGATTTTTCCATGCCTCCATGTATGGGCCTTGAAACTGTTCTACTGACAAAACGTAATAATGCACTTTTTCACCTCTTACTCATCTGATGGTTCCACTATTTTGCTCACGTAATCATATCTTTAAAAGCAGAGGCTATATCTTGATGGCTCACTAAAGTTTGTTTCACTCCTTGAGATTGTACCTGGTTTAAATGCCAGGTAATGTTGCCACTACAAGCTTGAGACCCCTTAGATGACTTTTTTTTTACCATTGTGGATTCTGATTACCATTAGACACCTCACTAGCCTTGCAGACTGGGAACCATAATAGACCTGTTGTTTGCACATTGCGTGTCAGTACCAAATAAAACCACCTTTATAGAAAATAAAGAATCCTCATAGGCACAATAACACAGACATAGGCACTACAACAAAATAATAAAACATATCTCTAACTTGTGCTGCTCCTTGTTTAAGTCATTTATATTTAGATTTGTGTTTTAGAAAAATTCATATTTGGATTTAAAATTTAAAATGGTTCTTTAAATTATACTACTTTTTATTTTATTTGCTCATCTGTATGTCTGTTTCATCACCCCATCACATCTCTCTTTTTTACTGTTAATGTTATTTTATTATATCAGCTATAGTTATTTGTTCCTTTGTTAGATTTATTTTTTATGACATTTGTACTATTTCTATTGCGACTGCTCTGTTCTTTTTAAACTCTTGATTGTCTATCTTTATTCCTTTTGTTGCATTGAGCATGTGTGGGACAAAAGAACTTTCCTCGGGATAAATAAAGTTCTTTCTTATCTTATCTTATCTTATCTTATCTTATCTTGCGTTTCAGAAAATTCCAGATCTGTAACTTTGCTTATTGTTTATAATGTTTGCACAGTCAAAGAGGTGTGATTCAGGATACATTACACTGTGTGTCGTAAGTATATGACTATGCATGTGACAAATAAAGACTCTTGAATCTTGAATATACAGCGGTTCTGTCGAAATTCTTTGCAAACGCTCTGTTGAAAGAAGAGTCTTTCTGTTCAAGAACCAAAAATAACAGCGTTACTACATTAACATTAATGTTTAATAGAACAGATTTCTAAATCTGGTCAACTTTCTTCCAAACAGTTTACATAATAATACTGCCAAATTAACTAAGATTTCACAATATATGTTACAAATGATATCTCTTTTATTTAAAAATAATTTGTTCTTCAGGAAAAAAAATGAGAAACATATCCAGTTGAAGTTAAAAAAATATCAACGTTTTAAACGTTGTAAATAAAAACGTTCTCAAACAGATGTAAATAAAGATTTGAAATAAGATATGGTGCATAAAGCGAAACAATAGTGATCACATCCGTTTAAGAACAAATGTTTTTTTCAGGACTATTAAAAAGCAATTTGCTTGCAATCATTTTCTCCGAGGGAATTCCGAGGCAATCATTTTCTTCCTCAGACTTGAGATACCTGTCTGAAAACCCTATACCACATATACAACCCCATACGCCAGAGAAAGAGAGATCACCCTTTTCGTAGGGAAGGTTTTTGGAGGAGTGGTTTAGTGAGCCTCCTACTCTTTCTGAGCGTGTCTACAGAGACTGATCTGAGATCTGTGTGGCCGTGTCTCTGTGGACTAATCCAATAACAGACCGCGCCGCAACTTTCAAATTCTCACCGACTCCGCCGCAGAGTCGTGGAGCCACTTTCACACAATGCTAGCATCAGACTCTGCTCCGTCATATAGATTTGGTGAGTTTTCTTATGTGTCCCGGGTCATCACTTTAAAGTTTATACTCGCATTCAGAATGACAGTTTCACTAGATGACCGACATAGCTCGGATAACTTTTGTAAACACTGGAGAGCTGCTCGGTGTGTGTTTTGATTAGCTGTTAGCTAGTCGCTAGTTTAGCGTGTCGTGTTTTTCTTGATATAAAAGTAATCTCGCATAGCAAGCAAACCTGAAAGAAACAGATTCACGATAACAGCTAGTTCTTGGATACAAAAGGACTACTGACTTTGGTGTCTTGCCTGACGAACCCTCAACCACTGTCCTAGCCTCGTTCTTTCGTAAGCTTGCCATGATTTTGTTATATTTAACGTTGGCGAGTTCTACCCCTTGTCTGTAATCGATGGTGAACAGAAATCATTTGTGTTGTTCTCAGCACTTAATTTGTCTTTATGCTTCCTTATTTTTTAGTATAAACAGGACAGCTGGTGGCCTGGTGGTTAGGGAGTTGCCCCTGTGATCAAAATGTCGTGGGTTCAAATCTCAGGACTGTTAGTGGTACCACTGACGTACACATTGCTCCCTGCGCGCCCCTCTCTGGTTGTAGTACCCCGCTGTATTTGAGTGGGTTAAATGCAGAGAAAGAATTACACACTGTGTGCTGTGGTGTGTTCACGCCTTACTTTACCTTAAAGTATGAAGGATATTATGTGGCAAATTACAGGTGTCCGTTTCTGATTTTCTTCTCTGTGTCACTCAGGTTTCTGCTGATATGGAGAACATTCAGAGGGAAAGGTGTGAGGATGGTCTCAGTTCACTTGGTGTGCCCATCTTCCAGAGGCAGGTGTCTACCACCCAGTGTCTCAAAGCACCAGACCGGTCTTCCAAATCTTCATTTAGTATAATTTGTGATGAAAGTTTCCCAGTGTCTTTTGAAGATACGATGGATCCATCCTTTGCTTCAGATGTTTCATGGGCCACCACTGACCTCCCTGATCGCTCGCATTTAAAACCACTGACAAAAAGTGAAGCTTTAGTAATTTCAGGATTAAGAAGTCAAACTAAGTCGTCTGACAGCAGCTGTATTAATGCACCGGTTCCAGTAGATTTCAGAATGTCTGTTGCATCTCCACACAATGACACAAAAGATGCCGCTAGCATGAATGAACCAAACATAAAGGAAGGTACAAGTGACTCCAGCGCATGTGTCCCAGAGTCTACTGGTCAATCAGAAAAATTGGACATAACAGGAGGATCGAAGAACATTACTTTTGACGTGACTCAGAGTTTTAAAGAGAAGTCTTCTGGATCTGATTCCACTGTATTTCTTCGGAGTGTAAGGACAGAGTCCAACAGCCTTTCATTTGAGAAAACCCAGGAGCTTAAAGAATTGAGTGCAGATGGACTTGGTTCTTCTGTTTCTCCATGTAATGCCACTCTGGCAACTGGCCAGGAAAAGCAAATGAATTGCACTGTTGATATTTTTGTCCCCTCAAACACTACCATAGAGCAGCCAAATGAGAAGCTTGATCGTTCTGTAGATATTAGTCAGTTGCCATCAAATGTTCCAAGACAAGATCAGCCCAATGATGGACATCATTCTGGTGAGGACTTTGAGAAGAATAGCACTTTTACAAAGACTTCAGAGAAGACCAGTGTTGACTCAGCTGCTTATGTAGGACAAAATAGCAGTGCATCTCCTTATGGTTCTACAGATGCTGGTGAGACAAGTCCTGCTAATCAGCAGCCAGTTAACAGAACCTTTACTGAACATAACACAACCACTAATTTCAAATCTGCTGGACCTCTTTCCAACCTGAATAGTGCTGGTGTGAATGCTACTGCTAATGCGATGGCAGATACAGAATTGCAAGGACAGTCAGATGCTGGTGCAGCTGTAGTTGATGCACCTTTAGCTAGACCTTCACCCCAACCGTATGTCAGCACAGTTTCTGTCACAATAAATCCTGAGGCGGCGGTTTGCTCCAACAGATCTGCTGAAGGTAAAGGAGAAGAGAGTCAGAGACTCTTCAAAAGGAGAACTGGAATTTCTGAATCAGAGTGTCATCAGAACCTAGATATTAACCATAGTAGCTTGTTTTCATTGGATGACACACTTGACATGAAATCACAAGTCGTTGTCACATCCACACCTATTGGTCCGTGTAAAGACTTTAACAGACTGACATGTGCAAAGCTGTCAGATATCCAAAAAAGACTCTCTGTGATTAACAGTAGTGGCGCACAGTCAAATGATGACCTAGTCATTGAGCTTGATGGATCAGGTGCATCATCCCCCAAGCCTAAGGCTTGTAGTCAGCCAGAGAATAATCCAGCAAAATGCACTTTAAGTGCCTCTACCTCTGTGTCAACAATTGTGAACAAACCTGCCTCCAAGATTGTAGTCAGAAGGAAAATTCCCCAGCCATCTTGTAAATCCAACATTCCCAAGACCCAGATCCCGCCAAGGCCTCCTACATCACAGCCAACATCAATGGAAAAATCAAAGACTGTGTCCGCAATGCAAGCCTCCAATCAGCCAGAGACATCCACTTATGCTCTGCGTAACATGAAGAGGCCTGTCCAACTTAAAGGGAAAAACCTTGCTCCAGCTAAGAATTCTGTGACAGCTGGCCTTTTACGGGTAGGAATCATTTAATTTCATACATTTGGAATTTCTTTGCTAAATCTATTTGTAATACTTTTGGTTTTAATTTACCTATTTAAAAGTAAATTATATGTTTTTAAATTGTATGATTAAAGGAAGTCTTAATCATAGCATTTATATTCCTTGTATGTATAAAGCCCACCAGCTGTATATATACAGTAATCCCCTGCTTTTCCTGGGGGTTACTTTCCAAGAGCACCGGCATACAGTGAAAAACCGCTTTGCTGTGTTTTGATTTTTAAAAAATGCTTTAAAAGGCCCATTTCTATAGTGTAGGCCCTAAATATGCCAACAAATATGCTCCCAGAACTCTTTAATTTAGTTTAAAACTCTGTTTGATGCATTACCCTTAAAGAAAAACTCGGACGGTCGCTGGCCAAAAGTATTGGGACACCGCGTAGAGGTGAACGTTTTTTGGGAATAACCCCTTATCTACTCTTCGCAAAAAATACAAATGAGGGCTCGTTGGAAAGGTCTCCTGGAGATCAATCGAATGTTGAGGGGAGTTCGGTTCTAAAAAAAAATCTGTGTGTGACTGAATCCGTAACTCCTGATCCGCATAAAACTGGGGGGTTACTTTATATTTTTATTTAGTACTAAACAGTACTAAATGTGCACTGCTTTTGTTTGCTTTGCTTTTCTCCCACTAGACATCCGCTGTGTCAGCCTCAGCCAGCAAATGTGCTTTGACTGCCGGTGAGAGATTTCAGTATCTTGGGAGATGTTTACTGGTATATTGCTTTACACTAATTAATGTATTAATAAAAATGTATCATTTTTAAAGTTCAGTATTGATTCAAACCATTAACAATTACATGGTGAAATTTGACAATTGTATAGTGAAAGCAGTTTAGTTCTTCGTGCTGAGTGAACAATTCTGTTATTATTGTCCATTGTATTGAAATACTTTCTAGGAGAAAAAGTACTAGAAGCCTAGTTTCCATATGATGTGTCTATATATAAAGCCTGTGAACATTCGAACACATCAAATTGTTAGTTACTCTTCTGCCCGTTGTCTGATAGATTACCTGTGGCTATGCAACTCAAATGCAGCTCACAAGGGGGCAGACCAGGGCACAGTTCTTCCTTAACCTGCTGCACGGATTTAAAATGGTGTTTTGACTATTTTAATTAACTATATTTATTGCATAACCGTTTAGATACCGTAGTTTGCTAGTGTGTAACATTGCTTTTGTTGTGTTCTTTAGAATGTCAGCTGAAGAGTGATCTATGTTATGTTGTAAAGACATTATACAGAATTTGTTCAAATGTGCAGTTCTATAGTCACAGCACTTGGATTTTATATTTCGTTGCTTGTTGTGTCTTTGCAGACTCAAAACCTTCAAACACTATGATGCAGCCTAAACCATCTGGCCTACAGCCCCCTGTCCAAGGGAGAGTTGGTTTATCAGGTACACTAGTCTTTGTTTTTTAGTTTTTATGTCTATCCTTTCTATCCAGTACCGTTAATCAGGTATGGGGCATGTTCTCATGGTATGTTTACCGTATTAAAACTAAATTTAAAGGTATGAGGACAAGGAGTTCGCTGCTTCCAGCTTTTTCCCAGAAGCATGCAAGCAGTGATCCCTTGCCGTTCGCAAAAAGGAAAAAAGCAGGTATGGTTATGTCTGGTTTCTTGTTTATGTCTAATGAGGTTCATCTATAGTGTGCTTTGAACTAAGAACTATTGGAGCGGGATTTTGATATCTGCCTTGTATCCAGATACACAAGACCAGCTCACCTGTGCTGAAACAACCACAAGCTCAAAACCCAGTGGAGGTCCCCAGAGACCGGTTACAGCTCCTAAACCAAAGAAGGCTGGTAAGAAACAGTATTGTGTAATACGATCAGTAAAAACTTACAGTAACCCATTCTTCACTGGTCTTTTGGAGTTTTCTGACTATTTACATCTGTTAGTTAATAACCGAGATCATTATATGGGATAGCTTTTTCCCAGCCAGCTAACTAGCCATCCAAAGATCCAATTAGCTGATTTGTTTTCTTAAATGTTCAGCTCAGGGTCCCTGCGGATCCTTGAAAAGTATTAAAAAGTCTTAAAATGTTTTTTAAGGCCTTGAAAAGTATCCATGGAATTGTAATATATATATTTATTTATACGTCACTGCCTATAGCACAGTGCAAATTCAATGAAAGATGTTTGGAAGATGAGAAGTACCGTGGCTGGTTGACAAAGACTTGTATGTTAGAGCTGTTGCTCCCATAAATAGTGTTTTTGCCATGTTAAAATCAACTAAATTCTAGGCTAATGGGTTTTTTTGCTGCCGTGATGGTCTTCGTTATCTTCTTAAAGATCTTAAAAGTAATTGAATTTGCATATAAAAAATGTGCAAATACCCTGTTTGGTGTTTATATTGCTAGTGTTTCTAGTAGCTAGAAAGCTTTTCTCCATTTGCACAGTGGACTGTGCACAATGGCAGTCTGCTTACAATTTGTGCACCACTGCTCCAATTCTCTTGTATTTATGGAACACCTACAAGACCCTTAACTTCACACTTGCTGTTTCTATGAAGTTCATTCCAAAAAAATTGATTGATTTTCTTGTAAGATGACTGGGTAATATTCAGAGATCATAAATATTTTGAGACCTCGATATCTTGTCTATATGGCTTAAAAATCAATAATCCAGCAATGATGATGACTGATGGTTCAGTCTGCATCATAACTTGAGCAGGTTAGAGTAATATAACCCAGACATAGAAGGAAAAAGTACTTTCAAGATGTTTGTTCTTCTTTTTGTCCTTAGACTGTGGAACATGCACATTAGTCAAACAAAAACTAAACACATTCCATCAGGAATTGGGGAGATTTCTCCAAGAATTTCAAGGTATGTATTTTTGATTGTTTTAAATAAAAATATAATTATAAAGAAAGTCTGTTTCTGTTAAAAAATTTGAATCTTTTTAAGGTGATCTGTATCTGTGATCGTTTCTCTTTCAGGTTGTGAAAGTTGGTTGCCTTTTCAACAAAAGTTTGAGAGATGTTTGGAAGACTTAAAAAAATTACAAGCAGGTATTTCTTAACATTCTTTTTATCTTTTGGTTCAAATCGAGTATTGAATGCCTGACATGCTACTGAATCTTATATACAGTAAACCCTCGACACTCGCGAGGGTTATGTTCTTAAAGCAACCCGTGAATAGTGGAAAAAAATGCAGATTTGTGATGTGGAAGTGGATAAAAGCCTGAAAATGGCTATTTTTATAGGGTTAACCCTAAATATGCTACCAAATATGCTCCCAAAACACTTTCATTTCATTTCAAACTTAATACATTACCCTTAAAGAAAATGTAAAAGTAAACCCGTATCTGGATTTTACAGTTTACACTCGACAGTACCAAACAATTTATAACATATTTTAAATGGAAATTTCGCTCAATTAACATTAATATTTTTTGCAAAATTTGTAAATTCAATTTTTTTCTTAATTTAGCACCAAAATGCATGAAGACTTATATATTGTTACCAAAAAAAGGATATTTGCGGATATAGGATATATATCAGTCATCAGCAGATGACTGAAGCTGCTGCGAGTGAGCAGGGATTTACTGTGTTTCAAAGACATGTAATGACACTTTTTTTCTCCTGAGGTAATCTTTCTGAACTAACATGTTTGTCCCTCATCCCAGACCATCAAAGAAGAGGAACCCAGACTGGCCCATAGACACTATTGCTTTTGTGTTATATTGAGTGGATGGATGTATTTGAAAAGAAAATAAAGAAATTGTTGTTTTTGTTCCTTTTTTTTTTTGTTCCTTTTTTAAAAAATGAAAGAGATGCTGCAGAAGGCCTTTTCCCACACTAGACCTTTCCTTCATCCTACTAGTGAAATTTCCTTGAAAATTTTAAACTTTGACCTGACACTATTAGACCTTTGCCTCTGAAGTGTGTTTAGATTTGTTGTCCTTGGATCTATGAACTTTGGTCAAAAATTGCTGTCCAATGTTTTATTACATTATACTGTGGCTTAGGATTCTTCACAGATAACAGCCACTCCATAAAATTTCCACTGAATAATGATTTCTGTTGGAGTGTTCCTGTAAAAGACGTCAGTGTTGCTTCTAGAATCTACTGATGTTAAAAGCAAGAATAACTTAAAAAAAAAAAAAAGAGCAAAATAACCAAGAATACAGGAAACTAAGTAAAAGTAGATGTCTATGGACCAGTTTTCAAAACATAGTTAGGCCTAGTTTTGGAATAAATTCAAAAGGTGAATAACCACTGAAGATGTTTTTTGCCTGGTCTCTGGGAATCTGCCCGTATGTTTAATTTTCAGAACATGCAAACCTTATCAGACT
>JBBJLR010000034.1:2551975-2562074 GCA_037577145.1 Brachypetersius gabonensis
AAAAGCAGTTTAGCACCAAACTTTGTGAAAACTAATATTTGTGTCATTCTCAAAACTTTTGGCCACGACTGTACATGCACAAAGACTGTTCTCCAAAGAGTTTGTTTCATTTGCATTTTTGAAAAATGGGGCCAGAAAGTCGTGCGTTCATGTTTGCTGCCTGGCCTCCATTGTATCTTTAATTTTTAATTTATGAATTACAATCATCAGCTAATGATGGTGGCGATGGCGGCAGTGAACCTTGCAGTCAGCTGGACTCCGTTCAGTTAAGAGTAAAGGAACCCATTAACCGCCCTTGATAAATCTGTGCCATACTTCAGTTTGTGGTAGTATGTAAACTAGCTGTTTGCAAAGTTACGGTGACAACATACCAATAAAACTATTGTTTTAGGGCTGCACTAGTTTGTCTTCTTACAATTTTGAACGCTGGTGAAATAAGCGAATAAAATCGTCCGAGTTACCGCTAGCTGTTTATACCACATTGTGTACAATGGACTAAAACAATGGACACCCAAGTTACTTTGTCTTCCATGCTGGACTAAATCATCTTATTGAAAGTGATGACATTATTTTGTACCCACCATTCATCAACATTAACAGTGAGACAGCAGTTAATTATCTATAATTGGTTGTGGGGTGAGAAGACAACTTCTGGGGCATGGTGTTAGAGGCAGCTTTTTTGTAGGTATTTATGAACAATATACAGCCATGAAAGACAGCCGCAATTTTTAAAATCTCTCTCTCTCTGTGAACTTAATTCAGGTGGCCATGGGTAGCCAGTGTGGGCCAGTCAGCAGTGGGGTGACCTTTTGGGTTGCCTAAAGACCAGCTGAGCTGCTGCATTCTGAATCAGCCATAAATGTCTTACCATGCAAGCTGGAAGAGCCACAAGGAGGGCATTGCAGTCATTGAGGTGGAAAAAAATAAATCTTTTCTGATTAGCGCATCTGTATAGTGATTCATTCAAAAAGCAGTCCAAGTTAAAACAGTATAGCTTCAATGAGAATGGCCACTGTAAATTTGAATAAGCTGATTGTGTTTTGTAATAACATACTCAAGTCGTTTAAAAAACGGCTAGGTTTAGTGTGGAATGTGTTGGTCAGATTTTAACTTGAGCAGTGTTTACGTGGTTCATGGCCTTTTAAATTGCTAAAGAATCTCAGTGCAGTGCTAGAAAGGCACCATGCAAGAAAGGCATCAATGCAAAATGCACTCAATGGTACAACATGGTCCTTGAGGTCCTAAAATACAAAAGGGACATAATTATACCTTTTTATAACCTAATGTTATATAGTAGAAAAGTAAAACAGGTATATAACATGGAGTATTTTGTACAAAGTAGTTTCCATAGACTTTTATTTTGACAGTACTAAAGTTTACTACATTTCATTTGGTTCTTGTATTTGTGTGTGTGTGTGTGTATTTGTGTGTGTGTGTCTGTTGTAGCTGAAGCAATTTTCTCTGTAGCATAAGCATTTTTTTCTGTTGCTGATTCTGACAGTGTGTGTTTAGCCAGTGCATCTGAATATAACTGTAAGGCAATATGGTAGATATATACTCCTTAACTAAAGAAATGGAGAGTTCCAAACCCAGTGAGAGTCTAGGACCCTTTTTTCTGAAAGTGTAGGCGGGAACACATGTCCAGCTTGCACACAGCATGAACTCAAGCTCTTAAAAGCTTACTTTATTTTTGCATCACACTTCAGACTAAATCTAGCCCACTTTGGAGAATTGCTTCAAGGCTGCATTCTCCTCTGTTGAGGGTCTCCATGCGGCTGCAGCTTTATGAGTCTATCAGCAGAGAAAAGGCCTTGAGAAGCTCGTGGTAATAAGAGGGGCGAGAGCTGCTGTTCCAGACCCAAGGTCTTCGACGTCATGTAGGCGACGTCATAACGGACGTCACAAAACCAAACATTCCGCCCGCGCCATCCTGTCCTTATAAGGATCCGGACGAGCGCGGGTTACTACACTGAGCGGGAGACCAAACACCACCGATCTGCACACACGGTTCACTGGAGACGCACATCAGAGAGCCGGTAAGAGCCCCCACATATTTATAGTGTTATACTTGAAACGGATTTACTCCTCGGGAAATATCCCTGATTAAAGTTGCTTAAACCTCTTCAATCGGGCAGTCTTTGAACCAATTCTCTCAGATAAACAAACGTGAATGTGATGCGAAACGATCCGTCTAGTAATGAACGAAATAAACACTATAGCAGTTGATTGAAGTATTTTTTTTGTCGTTCCTGTGTGACTGCGACTTCGCCCACTACCTCGTGGAAAGCCGTTCCATCACACTACAACGGCATGGCCTAAGACTCGTGTAGAAATAAACGTTTATTGTTCGTTAAGTGACAGTGAGCGTGGACTCCCTAAAATAGTGATTTAGTGTTTGGCTTTTTCAAACTGTTTTTATTTTACCTAAGCTATCCTGCCGTGAGGTGCTTGACTCATAGCTATGCGGACGAGTTGCTTGGAAAGATGAGCTCAGAGCGGACCTTTGTGGACCAACCTGTTGATATTTCAGAGTGGTGGTCCTTACAGAGTCCAGTCTTTGGACTGCTTTACTTCGAAGGTGATCATTATGATGTGAAAATGGTCAGTGATGGGGTTGTGGAGTGGGACACACTTGCTGAACGTCACCCCACAGGATTTAGTTTTCTATACTTATTTCCTGTGATTCCATATCATCTAATATCCTCCTTCTTTTACGCGTTTGACCAAATTATAAAACGTACTAAATTATACTCTCTATTGCTTTAGACAACGGCTTGTGATATTTGTACATACAGAGCACATGTCAAGCGCAACACAATGGCAACACGTGACTACTTTGTGTATATTGTCTGTCACCTTCTTAAGTCTTTACAGTATAATTTAAATGATCTAGAACATAAGTGCTTTATCAAACTTCCTCAGTGTTAGATCTTTTCTTAAAATCCCCAAATAATCTTCTGAGTAACATTCTTATGAAAAAAAGCCAGGTGTTACATCAGAATGGGTGTGTCGTGCAGTTCCTGTTCTGATGCAAGATAGTTACATCTTGGTAATAGCAGCTCATACACAGAAAACTTTTGGGGGGTGGTATTTCATCACAGTTGCTAGTGATCGCGTTTCACATACTGGCTTAAAGTGACCCAGGAGCACCAAATAATGGCTTTGTAATGTATTGCCACTTTCAGAAATGTGTGCAGAACTTGCGCATTGGTTGCCCTATGTATTGAAATGCATTGTCTGTAGTTTCACAGCAATAGATTTCTCAGTGGGAGAGGTGCAGCAAGAGGTGGTCTGATGGCTTTGTATTCTGACAGCTATTCAGATTGCTCTTTTAGGAGCTGGAATCCACTTCATTCACTTGGCCAGTGTAAGCGTAAATGGGTGAACATTTTAAAGATGGCCCTGTACAGACCAGACCATCCCATTTACACCAGGCAACAAAAATGAGTTTCATTACATTTTGTTGTGTTTCTTATACAATCTCGGCACACTGGTTTTGGTTGTAACGTTTGTTTTCATGTAGCTTCAAGGGTTTAGTTAGAAACGTCATATTTAGAAAAAAAACGAAACTTGGCAGCTCAGCTGACGGTCTTTTGTTATACTTTTAACTTCATATTAATATGTTGTTTGCTTGTTGTACATATAGATAACAGGGGTTGAGTGTGAGACACACGCATCAGTGAGTCTAATATGAAAATAATAGTAGTATTACAACAACCTTATAATGAAAATTATACTTGAAATTAAGTTTATCTCTAGAACCATTAAAGGTAGGAAAAAAACGATGCAATTTTCTGAATCAGCAAAACTTGACTAAGAAACATTCAAAATTGCAACGACACAGACCTTTCATAAAAATGTGCTACCGGTGTTATCAACACTGCTGTTTGATGTTCAAATATTTCCTAATCTATAAAATTCAAATTCTGATTCAAATTCTTTTACAGTGCAGTAGATAGATGCTGTCCTCTCCTCTTAGGATCTTTGAGTTCCTCCTGTCGTACAATTAGTTTCAGAGGCAACTTGTGGGGTGATTAGTGATTCTGGTGTGTTTCCTTGATTCTGCTGTTGTTGCATAATAGAAGGAAGGAGAAATGAACTATTTTAATGGACTCAAATCATTCATGCATGGGATTACTATCCGGAACTCTTTTGTGGGTAAATAGTTTAGCTTTTTTCTTGGAATATTTGAAAGCTATCTTTCAATACTATACTATAAATACCTGAACATTTCCTCCTCGTTTACAAAAAGGAAACATTATTTTTCTTTCAGCTTTTTAGGGTAAGTGCCTTGTGTGGTTTTCTCAAGTTTCCTCCTCTTGGCTTAACGGAAGTCTCTCTTTTTTTTTGTTTTACTATGATCCGCAGGTAAACCAAAGTTCTTTACTATGAGCCGCTGGTTAACATGTAAGTCCTGTGCGTTGATGCATGGGTTGGGTTTGACTCAGCGTATTAGACAATTTAGTGTGGAAGAGGCAGGTAAAATAGTAACAAAGCAGCGTTCTGAGTAAATTAAATATCTTACAGAACCATTTCATATGAATGTATACTTTTACAGTGCAAGTTGACTCTCATTACAGGTCAGGCAGATGTAGAGATAAAAAAAAAAACGGAACTGCACATCATTATTCCACACACAAAAGTTTGAGCCCTCTGGATTTTAAAGGCAGTGTTTCACAGGAACTCCCTGTATTCCTGATAACATCTTATTCTTCATCAGAAAATGTGGGAATATCCCTGCATCAGCTTTGGAACATCCCACACACATCAGAAATACACAAACACAAAAGATGTTTAAAGTCATGCTGTAAATAATTCAAGCCCAGCCGTCTGGCTGAGCCAGGTTTACTCATCCTGGTTAGACTTGTGGCTGCCAGACAGGGCCTGATCAAACTTGAATGGCTGCTCAGGTTGCTGCGCAGGTGAAAAAACCTGTTGATATGAAACAGATTTCCCAATAAGGAAAGATCTACACTCTGGGTTTTTTCTAAATGTGTGTCCAAGCAAAAACACCTTTTCATGAAGACCATTTCTGTTATTACACTCTTGTTGCATTAGTCTGCCTTGTCTTATTACTATTTAATGAGGGAACTGTTTTAAAAGTTTAATGAGTCTTTAGTCACAGGGCTAGACCTTTTGGGAGCACAGCTTTGTCACGTGTCTTTCTTTTTCCTGTCACATTTTCCAGTTGATTAAATAGCTCAGTTTCCTCATATTTTGAGTCTACAGGAATTAACTCCATTCAGAGTGTTTTACTAGTGTATGACTCCATGGAATTTTATGGCACTGATATTAACACCTAACCATTGTTTCGTTTTTTTTCATTCTCTTCATTTTCTTTTGATGCTGCAGTTTCTGATTTTCCCTTAAAAAAGCAGATCTGTTCAATTTAAATGGAAAATGGCAGGCATGTGAATTGGACGGCCTTGTGACGCACAGAACAGAACAGGACTAGCTCTTGCAGCACAGGGATTGCCTCACATACTGTCACTGCTTCAACGAAACAGTCTGTGTAACTGTTGACACCAATTTTAATGTTAACTGTGAGTAAAGCTATCCTGTTATGCCATCAGATAAACTGCCACTCTTTAATGTACTGAGGCAGTGCAGAAAGCACATGCTGAGGGGTGTACTTCAGTTCTTATAAAAGATTTTTGTGGACTACATTTTAGATCAGAACTTGGTCTTTTTGAATGTTGTAGAAGTTCCAAGTTTTAAAGGTATAAATATATGTATATAACACACACATACGTACAGTAACCCCACTTATTTGCAGCATCTTGCTGATTTTTTCGTAGAACTAATAATTGTTTGCGGATACTCCTGCAACGTCACGGAAACCTCCACATCTTCTTTGTGATGTCCATGCCCCCTTGTCCTCGTGCTGGTTGGTACTGAGGGAATCAGACCCCTGAACCGAATGAGCCTCCGCTGCTCAGTGCTGCCCCAAACATAAACAACCAGCATGAAGATGAGGGAACGTGGCGGACGAGGCCCAGACATCACAGTCACCTGTTTTTAGAAACGGGAGTTTTGAAAGTAGCTAATCCGAGAACGTTATTCATGTCTTCTTGTTGCTGATTGGCTGCTGTTCTGTGACGCATCTCGCATGGAGCTATATCAGTGTTTCTCATGTTTTTCATTTTGTTCTTGAAGTCCTGTATTTTTATTACTGTAAATTCATTTCATTTATTACTGTATTTATCCTGCTTATACCAAAGAAAATGTGCGTGTATGAATTACAGTACAGTCTATACAGGGGTAATATCCCTATATGTATTCTAGCACTGTAAGAGACAGCAGTTCAATGTAAACTGTACAGTATGGATATGAATTTACCTTTACATATTCTTTGAAGAGAGAGTAAGATGATTCAAATTGTGAAAGCAGAAAATAAGCAAATATTTGTCTTTCTCTTCTTTCTAGCCTTTTCCTCCAGAGGAACATTCTTCCTGGATCTGTCTGCACTGACTGAGTGCTCACTATGGCGAAGTTGATTGGATTCGGGAAAACGTTGGTGCGTCGCCGCTTGCTGGACACCGGTGATGAAGAAACACGATTCGCCCGCTGCCTCACTACCCTGGACCTCATCGCTCTGGGTGTGGGGTCTACTCTAGGAGCCGGAGTCTATGTCCTCGCTGGAGAGGTGGCCCGGGAGAAGGCTGGCCCAGCCATTGTGCTTTCCTTCCTGATCGCTGCTCTGTCCTCGGTGCTCGCTGGCTTATGCTATGCTGAGTTTGGAGCTCGAGTTCCTAAGACGGGGTCTGCTTACCTGTACAGCTATATGACCGTGGGTGAAATCTGGGCCTTTATCACAGGATGGACCCTCATTCTCTCCTATGTAATAGGTACGTGAATCTTGTATATTACCAGATCAAAGCATCTGGTATCTGTATCTAGAAAGAAATCTCATGCTGTAGGGAAAACCTACAGTATTAACTGTTAACTTAAAGTGACCACTTGACTTTTAGGAATGCATCATTTCTTAAATGAGAACTTTTCCAATGTTGAGTTTTTTAATGAAGTATTGGCCCCAGAGCTCATTAATAAAGGCAAAAAACAAGAGCGTATAACCGATATGTAAAATAAAACATGTATTAGAGTGACTCTACAAATAGATTAAGTGTTTATGCCTGGTTTTGAAGGACCTGAGAGAGCATGCCCAGGTTTGATACTCCATTTGAAGAGCAACTTAGTTTTGCCATACTAATTGCTACACATACTAATTACTGTTTTTGTGCTTCTTCTTTCAGGCACAGCCAGTGTGGCCAGAGCCTGGAGCTCCACATTTGACAACTTAGTGGAGCAGAAGATCTCTATCTTTTTCAATGAATCCATGTCCCTTCCAGATACTGGAAATGTGCTGGCACAGTATCCAGACCTGTTTGCACTTATTCTGGTACTTTTACTCACTGGTAAGTCTAATTTCTTGCATATGATGCCCACTTGTGCCTTCATTCATGCCCATTGGTTTTTTAATGTTCTTATTACTATTATTTTAAAACAAACAACATATGGTGGAAGGACTTCACTCCTTCACATAAAATAACGTATAAGTCTTGTTGTTGTTAAGTGATACTTTCTGCCAAAAGCAAAATTTAGACACCCCTGGTAAAATCACATGTTTTGTTGACTTTCTAAGCTATGCTTGGGATTTCATTTTGATGCAAAAATAATTAAATTTTCTGATTTATATGTTTAATTTTTGCTCAGTATGTTAGAAATTGTCCACCAAAAATCTTCAGAACATTGACATATATAACTGTTTCTATGTGAAATTATGTGAACTTATTTTCACTTAGACAATCAATAAAACCCGGGGTAACCCCAGTTTGACCCGGGGTAGTCAAATGTTTGCTATGACTACAGTGTATCTCAGCCTTGTTGTGGAGAGTCATGTTTTTTTTTGCTATGAAAGATTTACATTTGCAATAATTAATACAATTAAATTCACAGTTAGCTGTCTGTGATGATCTGTCTGTACCAGTGGCTTGCTAAAGACAGTGATGCCAATAATTCTGCAACTCTCACCTCCCACATTACAGGCCTGCTGGCGTTCGGTGTGAGTGAGTCGGCGCTGGTGAACAAAATCTTCACAGGGATAAACCTGGTGGTGTTAGGGTTTGTCTTAATTTCAGGCTTTGTGAAGGGCGACACTGCCAACTGGAGCCTAACTCTGGAGGACATCAAAAACAACAGAAGCCCTGCGATACCCCAGTGAGTGCGCCAGCCACAGCTTTGATGGGTGGGAGTGGGTGGAAGGTGTTTTTTCAGAGAGGGTTTTGTTTGTAGAACATGAAATCAGAGTGTTAGCTATACACACAAACCTAAAACGTTGCAATGTTGCCTTATGTTTCCCAGGGGAACCGCATTTGGCAATGGCGGTTTTGCACCATTTGGCTTTTCTGGAATTCTTTCGGGTGCAGCAACCTGCTTCTATGCTTTTGTGGGTTTTGACTGCATTGCAACTACAAGTAGGTCACACTACACCCATTTTCACATGTAAAGCCTACGTGTCTTGGTTTGGAAAATCTAACCAACCTTTTTTCCCCTCTTATACAGGCGAAGAGGCTAAAGACCCCAAGCGATCTATTCCAATAGGGATTGTGGCCTCGCTGCTCATCTGTTTTGTTGCTTATTTTGGAGTGTCTGCTGCCCTCACACTCATGATGCCCTACTACATCCTGGACACTAAGAGCCCACTGCCTGAGGCATTCAAATATGTGCAATGGGATCCTGCCCGCTACATAGTGGCTGTAGGCTCTCTCTGCGCTCTTTCCACCAGGTAGGTTTATTTTCAGTCATATGACAATAATCAGGCCCGATATTGTGGACTGAACAAACCTGCTTTACTGATACTCCATTGTTTCTATTTGCTTTCACACTCTGTAAGTAGACACTATGGTCATTGCTTGATTCTTGATTCTAGCTTGTTGGGCTCCATGTTCCCCATGCCTCGTGTGATCTTTGCCATGGCTGAGGATGGTCTACTCTTCCGTTTCCTCTCCCGCATGCACAAGAAAACAAAGACTCCTGTGCTTGCCACCATCGTGTCAGGCATTGTAGCAGGTAGAGCTACATTGAAACATTGGGTTTAATGTCTTTGGAAATAATTTAGACCACCTAAATTACATCATATGGGGAGAAAATGTATATAGCACACTTCACTTGGTATAAGCCTCTTGTGTGCCCACACAACCAACATTAACCTAATTAGAAAGCAATGATGAATTTAGGTTCAGTGGAGCTTTAATTATATAGGCTTGTGGTTGTACAGTTTTACTCATACACTTTTCTCTAAAGTATGTAGCACTCAGATTTTTAGTTGTTAGGCTTTACCATTATTGTCTGCTTCAATTTCTACTGTTTTTCTTCACGTAGCTTTGATGGCTTTCTTGTTTGATCTGGATGCCTTGGTGGACCTGATGTCAATTGGAACCTTGCTGGCTTACACACTTGTGGGAGTGTGTGTGCTTATCCTAAGGTTGGTTCACTTTTACAGGGCACTTTTAAACATGCACATATACTTTGAGCCATGAGTGATCCAGCAGTTATCTGACACCCACTGAACCTTGATAGTGTAAAACTGTTAAAGCATTGTATTGACACTAACAGTGTAATGTTTTGCAATTTAGTTTTTCTGAGAACATGGATGGCGGGGTGAGAGTGAGGTCATGGATCACTAATGACATTCATTTAAGAGTTGAATCAAGATGTTAATTTAAGAGTTAAGTAGGGCTGAGACGATTATTGGAGTAACTCGATGATTCGATTACAAAAAATGTTCAGGCTTCGTTTAATTTGTCACCAAAGTCCACCTGTCGCGTGTGACCCGGGGAACATACTATTTTTGCCGCAGGGCGTAGGGTTTTTTTCTGCACCGAAGAAGAGCACACAGCTCAGAGCAGGAGATATGAAGTAAAGCCCTGCGCGGGACTATTTTTTAAATTCTTGCTCCCGCAGAATTTCTGACGATTCCCACGCGCTCCTGCCCGCCCCCGCCCGCTCTCCCGGTCTTATATGAAAATACACTGCTCACAAAAATTAAAGGAACACTTTAAAGAAACACATTAGATACATCAGATCTCAATATGAAGTT
>JBBJLR010000034.1:2568168-2591856 GCA_037577145.1 Brachypetersius gabonensis
ATATATGTATATGCTTGAGAACATATCAGTTACTTCCACCTAGTACAGATTTAGAATCAATAGCCTTACAGTGATTTACACACTATGTATTTTGCTATATGTATTATGTATACTATATGTATTTCACAATACCACATTTTGGCAGATTTGTCACATTTTTGTCATACATATAATTATACATTTTATATAGTGTATTGTAAACACAGCTGTGATCTGTTGTGAATGTTTAACTTGGTGACAGGCGGTGCAAAGCAGAGAAACGCTTGAGGGCAAAGCACATACAAGGTCTTTGTGCCAGGGTTTGCCCCACTTGGACCCATCACTGTTTCCTGTCTCCCTTCCTCTTTGACCAGAGCCATGACCACTCAAAGAGAGTCTGACACAGTAAGTACTCAGTTTTGCGAAAGTCACTTCTCTTTATCACATTCAGTTGGGCAATTATAAGGGCAAAATGCTTTGAGCAGCAGTCAGTCTTTATCTGGAATTCGCTAAACCTTTAATGTAAAGTCTGTTCTTGTATTTTATTTGTGGTCATGAGCAATAAATTGTAAGACCCAAAGGTAGAGCTTGCAGTATCTGTTACTGTGACATGAGGGCCAGCAGTTCAGGAAAACACATTGACTGGAGGTTAAAATGGATCATCATGGTGACTTTCTTTTTTTTATTATAAGTTACTTGATTTTTATTAAGCGTATTTCTTCTGTGCTGACCAAATGCAGTGCGGTGTAAACAAATTCCTTTTGAGGATTTATGATATGTAAGCCTATAGTGTACTAGACGTATGGTTAAGAGGGTGTTGCTAAGGGCATGGAGGCAGATTTAATGTTTTGTTTTCCTCTGTGGGTTTTAGAGAAAGGGGTGCATGGGGTGCATGGAGTGCATGTTTTTGTTGAAAATGTCACAGCTTTCCATTATCTGTCACGGATTTGCTGATAACCCCCTAAATCCCTTGGAGAGGGGTGGGGGTTAGGGCTTTCCTCAGCTTTATGAGGGGCTTAGTGTTTGTAAACAGACTGTTGACATGACATCACCACGTGGTGAAACCTCTTTGTTCTCTTCCTTGACGTCGGTTGGTGAAAGTCAAATTGTTTTACACGCACCAGAATGGGGGGGAGGGGTGCCCTAAATTTCAGCAGCACTCAGCAGAGGTACTCTGATACGTGAACGGTAGACCTGTCTCTTGACTACAGGTCAAGTGATGGGGAGTAGGCATCCATAAATTGAAATGGTGGAACTAGCCACGTATTTTATGAGGATGAGGAAGGGTTTCTTGATTTCTGGACATGGATGTTGCAGGGGCAAGGATTTTTAAGGCTGGCGCTCACTGGGCCATGACCAGGTTCTGTCAACAAGATGGACAAGTGTAGGTACCCCACCAAGTGCTTATTGATTGGTTCAGCTAAATATTTATTGGAGCTAGACCAAATATAATTTTATTGGCAATTTTTGTGTGGTGTTGGTTTGATTTTTTTTTTTTTTTTTGATTAATATATTTTATTAGCCAAAGTTCTTAAATGGAAAAGAATTGCTTATTTACATAACAAATTTAAATAAAATGCTACAACAAAGTTAAGCAACAGTTGGCTATTTAGCATAGCACATAATGCTTTGAAATTTTAGATACAGGTTTAACTGAGGTCAAATAGCGCAAACGCACTTACTCCCCTCGCATCATTTGTCACAAAATAAGCAGACAGATTCAGAATAAAGTAGCTGATTGTCATTTGTGTGTTTGGAGCAATAATCTGCCAGTTCTGATCTCGGTTGCATACCTGATTTTTATACTTGGTGGTGTTCTGTTTAGGGAAAAGTTATAAGTATGTTGTCATTTAAAAGAAGAGGGTTGTATTTACTGTAACATTGGTCTTTAGTCTTTTTGTGGTAGCTTGAGATACTTAACAGGAAATTCATGCCTTTCTCACTTCTACTTTCAAATTTGGCAAATGGTTGATAATGCAGCTTCACTGTACACTGTATGTTGATCATTGCTGCTGTTGGACTGTTTGTTTGTAACATTGCAGATGGCTGCAATATACAAATGAGCCTTTTAACAAACCACACAGCATTTTTGCTGTGAACATTCTGACTTGTGTCTGATGTTTCAGATGAGTGTACTGTGAATGTTTTGTTTCACATGATTCAAGAGATGTAACAAATTATGAAAAATTTTGAGCAGATCACTTTTAAAACATCCAGAACTCATGTATGTGTTTTACTAATTAGTAAGTAAAATAGTTGGGTATATTCTTATTTTTCATTTTGTCCTGCGTGTGAATTTAAACCAAGCAGTGCCAGGACCAAGTGGCTCACCTCCCCCCCGACATTGCTCTGAACGAGTGCATTTAGTGCCAGCCAAGCACTGCACACAGGGTGTGAGTGATGTAATGTTTAAAGCTGGGATTCGCTGAAAAGTGAGAGTGGTGGAAAAAGTACATTTAAACTTTCTTGGAAAAGAAAAATAGCTGAACAAGAGGCCTCTTTTTGGGTTCTTTAAGGCAGCCTTAAAGTAAGCATAGACATAGTTCCTTGTCTCATTTTATTTTAGGAGCTGTATTAAGGTCTGCTTGTGCCTAGCCTCAATCTGCTGTGCTGCAGTCAGTACCCCCCCCATCCCTTTTCAGAACTGGAGCATTGTTTAAGTTTAGTTCCTTAACTAAGGTCTCCTTCTGGTTATGCGAGACTTTAACTGGTGAATATGTGGCTTTACTAAACGGGATGTGAGACTTGAGCACTGTCGGACAAGCAATCTAGTGCACAATCAGTTTTCTCTCTTGTTCCTTAGTGAAACTTTTGCATCCAGACATCACTGACTTTTGGTTTGTTCCTGTTAAATGAAGACCATTGACAGGCTGCCTGTACTGGTGGAGATAAGCCAATGTCTTGAAAACTGTTTCTGTAACTTGCTCATTCAATAAATGTCATCTGTGCTGCGCTTTTGTGTCTGGAGTGTAATTTTGACCCGTGAGGTGTGGCTGCAAATGCAGGTTTTAAAAGGCATTGTGTGTGCCACTGTTGAGTGTCGCACTGTTGCCTTTTTAGTGTTACTCTAAAAGCCTTCTTTTCTGCAAATCACCCTTGCCACCTTCACCCACACCGTCTGAGTTTATACACGGGCCATGTAAATTTAATAACTCCGTCCCGGGCTGTCTGGGACACCTGGGGTTATCGCGTTAGGGCGACAGCCTGGAGAGAGAGAGGGAGAGCACAGGGGGTCTCTGTTACACAGTGCCAGAGGGCAGGAATGCTTCCTCTCGGCCCCACCCTGTCTGTACCGTCACTGTTGAGATGAGCCCATTTAACAGGAAGCTTTGAAGGAAACCGGTGATTCCAGGGCCACAGAAGCCAAGGCAGAAATCTAATTAGGAAAGAATGCCTGTATCTGTCGATGACTCCTCAAGTCATTCTGTGTCATGTGGGGTGAGGGTAGATGTGGTCATGTGATAAGTAAATGTTGTTTTGGTGGATGTCTTAAATGTTGTTCATGTCCATGGATTAGAGCAGGTGTTCTCTTCTTTGCTTGGTAACAGGTGAACCTGCGCCTGATCCTTGTAAGTGGGAAGACTCAGGACTTCACCTTCTCCCCCAATGACTCAGCCACAGACATTGCTCGTCACGTCTTTGAAAACTGGCCAGCAGGTAAGTTTGGAAATTAGTTTCTGATCAATTTCAAGTCATTTTTTGACCACAACTGGCAGTAACAAATCACAAGTGCAGATAGATACCTGAAGGCAGTTCTGGCTTTTTAAAAACTGTTTTGGTGTTATTTACGGCAATGCAGTTTGTTTTGAGGCTCACTTGTATTTCTGTTCATATTGTGTGTATATACTAGAAAAAATTAACTTTTCTAGATGATTAATGTGAATGAAGCAGACAAGGCTAATGCTGTCTAAAGAAGACAAGTACATTGGCAACCAGCTAACCAGCAAAATTTAAGGTTTAGCTGTATAGATGGATGGACTATTACACTTTTTGTTAATACCGCTTAGCAATTGTTTTAAGGTGTTTATCCGTATTAAAGAATACGGTATCCTGCTCCTTGTGTAATCAGAAAGTGCTGAGTGGTGTGGTTGTTTTGTGTGTAGGATGGGAAGAGGAGCAGGTGAGTAGCCCCAGTATCCTCAGACTCATCTTCCAAGGCCGGTTCCTACATGGCAATGTCACACTAGGGGGTAAGCTGCAGACTGCCTGACACGAACACACCCTGCCTCTTAAATACTTGAATTGTGCTTTTTAATTCTACTGAATCAATATCATGCTACATGCTATTATCGTACTCAGGTCAATTTGTAACCTGTTTATTGAATTCAGGTCAATTTTAAAAACCGTAAATGACCAATATACACATTTTGTACTTCTTTGTTGAACAGCTCTGAAGTTGCCCCCTGGCCGAACAACTGTCATGCACTTGGTTGCCAGAGAGACGCTGCCAGAGCCCAACTCCCATGGTAAGAGCTGACCTGTCCCTTTGGCAGTCACTTTATGCACTTCTAAAGCATGTGTGTGTGTGTGTGTGTGTGTGTGTGTGTGGACACTATTTCTATGAGCAAAAGGAGCAATGGTTTTGTGAGCTTCATGCTTGACTATGTGGGTTTATTAACAGTTTGTTTGTTTTAGCTTCCCATCTGGTTGCTATAACCGCTTTTAAAAAGTTATCAGATTCTTGTAGAGAAAGTGAACACGACACATTCCATTTTGGTAACAGATTTTCAGGACGATATGTTTGAATTTATCTTAGATTAGACCATACCAGCAAAACTGGAATGCCCAAAGGGTGTACTACAAGAGCTTGTGAAATAACCTCTTCAGATAAGAGCTGTTTGTGATATCAAGGGTGTGGCATTCAGGGGAACTGTGTGGAGCACGGTGTCTAATTCCCAACATTTTAAGTGCAAAACAGATTAGATTAAAGTCTAAATCTTGATTTTCATCTCTACAGTTTGTTGTTCTTGCAAATAAAAGCCAGTCTCACACAACTTTTTCTTGGCTATTGCAGAAAACTGACCTTGCGTTGTAGGGCTGTAATAATGTAGTGTGTTATCTCCATGCAAAGTAAGCACCATGGAGATGCAACAGTGCATGTGAATGGACATTCGGTTCAATCATCATTGAAATCTACTGTGCTGTTTAAATAATCATGTGGTTGCATTATTTGGTGTTCATTCAAATGTCCAGTATATTGTGAGAATATTGATTTGTACCATCAATTGAATCTTATTGTGTTGTTTTTTTATATACATTGTGGATCAGAACAAAGGATTTTGTTTGCATTTGGAAACTGCGAATTACTGTGAACATGTCGTGAATGTGGTGTAACGATACATTTTTCTTCAAGCTACATATTAAGACTGAGGTGGCCACTTTTAACTGATATGCTCTAATCTAAACTATGACAAAACCATTGCCAGACAGGGAAAGATGTGTAATGGTTGAGTTATTGCTTTTGTAGAATGTGATTTCAGAATGTTTCATGTTTGTGTAGGGTGTCTAGAGTTCACTTAATAGCAACTTCCCTTTTTGTAGTGTGTTTTATAGTTGTGTTGCAAACCATGTTCTTAAACCATTAGCCTTTGAGGTCCACAGGAAGTTTACAGGAAACAAATGGTGGCCGATGTTGGTACACGTATACAAGTTGATCTGTCTTATGATTCATTATTGAATGTATGTGCTAGTATGTACTTTTCCTTGCATCCTGTATTGCTGTTAAGATACTGCTTTTCCTAATTTGATGTACATATTGTACAATTACAAAGTAACACTCAGCCTGATGGCTGCATGCAACACTTTAACTTGCTTAATTTAACAGTATGCGTTAATGAGGTGGGAAAGCAGTGTTTATTCCGTCACTCTTTTTCTTTTTGTCACTCTTTCTCGTTTGTCTTTTTCTTTTAAGGCCAAAGAAACCGGGAGAAAACTACAGAAAGCAGTTGCTGCCTATTGCTGTAAAGCAGAAGATCGAACAAGTCCCTGCTCCCTCAAACTTCTCTCTATTCCCCTTCTACCTTTCTCTGCTTGCCAACCCCTGATGTATTCTGAGTGATTACTGAACAGCTTTGAGGGTCAGCTTGATTTTTCTTTCAGTTGAGTTATTCCTGTACAGTCGCTGGGAACTTCTGTGCCAAGTACTCGAATATGTTTTGTTTGTCCTTTTTTGTTGCCAAAATTACTTTGCCTAGGAATACCGTAAGAATTTCTACATTAGACCACTTTCAAAAATCCAGACAACAAATGACTGTAATATCAAATGCTCTGGACTGGAAAATGAAAACAGGAGAGTGAAAACAAGAGCTGTTTAGGGGATTTGTTGCCCTCAGAAGAGAAAATGGAGGTCCTTCCCCTTCCCTCTATAAAGACTGGAAACACAGATTTGGACATGGCTCTACTCGTAAGTGCTGGCTACCATTTATACTTACTTTTTTGATCTTAACTTGCACTTAACTTGCCTCCTTCGGTTGTCACACTTCACGGTCTTCATCATCCCATCATTTCAGACAGTAGGTATGGAAAGGCACCAAACGCAACCTGCTGAGAAGCCTGGGGTTTTGTGTTGCATAGCACAAGTACAATGGAGTTAGCTTTAGTATTGAAGGGTTGATGGCACCTGACATGACCACCCATGTGTTTGCCCTTGTAGTTGGACCAAGCAAGAGTTGGAACTCAGTCAAGCGGCTCCTTTTTTTGATATATATATAATTTTTTTAAACAGCTGTGTTGACATGTGCATGCCCTAGTCTAGTGTTTTCTGACCCTGGGTGTGTACCTGCCTTCTTGGAACTGTTCACCTGTTATGTGCTTGAATAGTCACGGTTCCGCCTCCCTGAAAAAGTGAGTGAAAAGGTTGCCAAATGTGCTTGATTTTTGAGAGGACATGAACTGCTCCTTTTGCCTAGTCAGAAACTCATCCCTATCTCCTCCACCACATGGACATTCTTGTCTGCTAATGCGTCCCGAGGGGCGACCCCTCTGCCACTGTCTGACGCAAGGAATAAAAATAAGGGAATCGTCAGAGGGCTTCTGCTCAAAAGCCTCAGCTATAAGGGCTGCATTGTAAGCGAAATGGATTCCTGGATACCCTGCTGAGCTACACTGGCATGGGTAAAGCAAAGTGAAGAGGGGATGGCATCTCCCTAATGCCCCCCTCCACCCACACACAGGGCCAGAAGAAAATATGGGTGTATTATTTCCTAATGTTTGTATGCTGTCTGTTTTCTTTGATTTGCCTTCTGATTGTGGCGAATTAATATTATTAATGAAATTCTAAAAAAAAAAAAGTCCTTTGTAATCTTGTCTGTGTAGTTCAGGTTTTAATTGGTACACATTTAATGGCTGACAGATGTGTGCGAGTGTGAGACAGTTTTGGGGAGGGATGGCACAAATGATAACGGGAGAATAGATCGGTCACGGATGATGGTATCGTCCAAGGAGACGGTCTCAGATCTTCCTTTGAGTGACCATCCCTCAGTGAATGTGTATTAATCATTGTCACTGCTATGGAATTAGTTTCAAAATAGTACATGTAAAAAATTTAAATCTGCTTAAAAGCCTGTATTATAAATTAATAAAAAAAGTCTTTAAAGGATTCTCACTGTCTTTGGTTTCTTGGGTGACTTCATTTTGGGAGGAGACTGAAATTTTTTGCTGTGCAGTTTCTTGCTGGGCTCCCCGCTTTAGGCTCTAGATGGCAGTGTGGACTCAGTTCTCTAAATGGATGATCACTTTCACCTCTTAAGTCTTCATGGTTAGTACCCACAGCCTGTTAATGTTGTCATCACTGGACCCAAGTTAGGAGCAAACCGTGCCCTACCAGCTCTGTAACACAGGAGAGTGAATATTACATTTTGTTCTTACCAAGTTTGTCTTGGAGGTTAGAGAAAAGTTCTGAAAAGCCGGTGAAACATTTACGGGTATGTGTCCTGGATACAGAACAAGAATGAAATTAGAATATTGTGGATTTTCAATTGAAGAACGTCCATAAACTGTGTGATAGACATTGGCCCTATGTATACATGTTTACATTCTAGGGGCTGCCTTCAGTGACTGTTAGAAGTCAACATATTATCTTTTTCATGTCTAGAGCTTTCCTAGTTCAATAAATTTTCCCTGTTTTGAAAGATCCATTCATGACGTATAGCTGAGAGAGATCCAGGTTTCCAGTTGACACTGGCAAAGAACTTGAGGAAGAACGGCCCAGTCAGCCTGTTTGAGCACAAATCTCTTTGTAGTTAACTACAAGCGCCTGACCAAGGGACTTGCTGCCAGAGAACATTCAGTATGTTGAGACAGAAAAGCATTTTGAAAAGAAGCCATTACCTCTTTGTGATAACCTACACGAGCAGCAGCGTAATGTCAAATTCTGATGAAAAACAGCTTTGTCTTACTTTGACTAAAGCCAGAGAAAACCTTTTGTTCTTTGTTGGGAATTTATGTGATTGATTAATGGCTTCAGAGTTACTTCACAAACATTGGAATTCAATTAGATCACTGGTTAAATCCTGCAACCTTATGATTGGTTTCAACTTAACCATTGGGATCTCATAATCCTCTGATGCAATGTTGGTGTGCTTAACCTGTGTAAGGTCAGGTCTCTGTTGCTTGTAATATGTGAAGGAAAGACCAAGTTGTGGGATAACCTAAAAAGACAAGCCACCACTGTTTTTACTGAAAGGTTCATGAGGGATTTGGATTTGAGCCTGTGGGAGTGATGGGGCAGCTGCCTCACAGCTCGGTTTCCTCTTTGACTCTGTGTTTTGGCTTTGGGATTCCTTAAGGGAAAAACCAACTATGCAAGTCAAAGGAGGCGCACTTCTGTGGTAGTGGTCTGTCATGGTATAATGTTTTTAACCCTTGGAGACCTTTCGTTTCACCCTCATGGAGAGGCTATGTTCCTTTCATTCCTGGGGAGGTTTCATCATACCTACCTATATACAGAATGTGTGTGTGTGTGTATGTGCCACATTTAAGTCAATGACAGGTGAAGTAAGTAACAACTATCTCTTACAATGGCACCTGTGCACAATAGGTTGCAAGTAAACAGTCACCGCAAGGCTTAATAATGTTTGAGGGAAGACTAGCCTTTCTAGTTTGATCCCACAGAAGAGCTGCTGTAGCAGAAAGTGCTGAAAGGTTAATGCTGTCTATGACAGAAATGTTTATGTGGCTGTGTAGATGCAGACTGGTCAGAGTGTCCATGCTTACCAGAACTACAAATTCCTCAGATGTCAATACAGACAAGCATCTGTGGGATGTGCCGGACAAGCTAGTTAGATCTATTGAGTCCTCACATCACAACTTTCAGGGCTTATAGGATCTGCTGCCACTCGACAGACCTTCAGAGGTCAGTGTCTGTTACATTTATACACAATCACCTCATTCTGATTCTTGGGGTACTGATTAGTGATCACCTGAATCATATCTTAATCACTGAGGAAAAGTATAAAAACACTGCTTTAATCGACACTCTTCTCTCACACTGAGATCAGTTGGATTGGAAAACACTACTAGAAGTTCATCAAAGGTAATTATAGCCATTTTGTTTAAGAGTGAACAAAATATGTTTGTTTTGTTTGAATTTTTCAAGTTCTGTAAACACTGAATCATTTATCTTATTTTGATGTTTTGTCACTTTAAAGCACAATATGTTTTATTGGACATTTGGAGAAATATTGTTAGCAGTTCTTGAAAATGAAGGCAAAGCTGTTCATTTCAATTCTTGCATCTATAAAAAATCAAACCTGAGAAACCGAACAAACTGAACTGCAGTGGTCTCATTTTTTCCAGAGCTTTGTATATATACATGTATAGATTCAGCATCAGCAGATATTCTATCCAGACATTGCTGAATTTAAGGCTTGCAAGATTCCCTCTTCTCTACTTCCTGCCTGTGGCCAGGATGAGCAATCACATGCTGTCAGTTCTGCTGATATTAAAACCAGCTGTGTGGCTGTACACAGTAGGATCACAGACTATGACAACAGATTGCCCAGCTTCTCCACTGGCCTTCTATCTCCACAGATAGAAGTCTGTTACTTCTATCTTTTTAGCACATGCTGTTGCTTATCTAGGAACCATGAGATGGTATGAAAGGATCCAGAGGGAGTCCATAACGATGTTGAAAATGGTTTGGATTCCAGAGTGATGTCTTGGCAAGAAAAAGTGTCTACTACTGTGTGAGAGTGTTGTCAATAGGTTTGCGTGCTTCAGCCTTTTTTCGCACCCTGGCACTGCTGGTCTAGTCATGGGAGAGTTCAGCAGACCTACATGTCTTAGATGTGTGAATCCACTTTCCGAGAGCACCAAAGGTCACACTCCCGCCAAAGTGTGACTGCCTGTCACTTGACTCTGCTCCTCCAGGTCCCTCCCCAGTTGGCCCTTCTGCTCCTAATCAGAAAAAAGACCCACACAAGTTCATGCGGCTGCGGTTTTCTAGAGGAAAGTCTGTGTAAAACACAAGGCGCAGAGTGGAGCTGGTTGGCCTCTGCGGCTACATTCATACTTACTCACCTTTCCCCCCCCACCAAATGAGAACTGGAGGCCTCTTAGAGCCAAACCAGGCAACTGAGCTTAGTTACGTCTCACATTTTATTCGCCTGTTTATTTTAAAAGGTGGTCCCTTGAGTTCTATAACCTGCCACTGTAAAGCATAGCTAGACCGGCAGGACTGGAAAGAAGAGCAGCCTTCAACAATGTGAGCTCTGTAAGTCATGGAAAAGCAGGGCTAGCTAGCTGTGGCTAACTGAGGAGCATTTACAGCCATGTGCCTCCAAGCATTGTGCGTGAAAGAATGTCTCACTGGAGTTGGAAATGGAATGTGTGAACGTCAGTGTGGAAAAAAGTAAGCCATCGTTGTTCTATTTGATTGCTGTCACCGTTGTAGCTGTCTCCTCAGGAGGACGCGTCCCCTTCTCTTTATTTCTGGTCGTCAGACTGAACACCAGTTGCCGGGTGTCCTCCTCACCTACTTCCAACAGTTAAACAAGCGCATGTATTAAACCAGACATTTTTATTTTTACTTTCATGCTGCATTCTCTCAGTAGCATAATTATACGTTCACTAAAGCTGCGTTTTTTTCCGCACAAGCTTTAGTTATGCGCTTTCTGCCACCGCAGTTTAATCAATTCTCTATTCTAACTGTTTGCTGAATCCTTTTCCCACATTATTTTTCATCTCCTTGTCACTGGTGATGAGCCGAACTCCCAAGTGTGTCACTGAAATATGGTAAACAGCAGTGTTTGCCTCCTTTTATGTAAGACTCTGCGACATCCTAGAAGAGCAAAATTTACAGCATTATTACTTTAGTGCTAAATATGTGTTGATTTACAGACTAGATCAAAAAATAAAAAATCTTTTTGAAATCTTCAAATCTTGCTTTGGTTAGCTTGAATTTTTATTGCAACCTAATTCCAGCTACAACAACAGTTTACTTATTAGAAAACACTTATGCTAAAAATGATTTGTTACATTATTACACAACTTTATGGCTTAAAATACTGAATGTACCATTGTTCGTCCCTCTTTGGGGGACATTATAATAAAACAGACTCTAGGATTGCTCTAGGTTGTCATATAGCTAGAGAGCATACGCTCCTGTCGCAATTTTTACATAATGTGTCCCAATGAATGTAAGGGTGATTTGTGGAAGAAAGCAGTAAATGCATTCACTGAGACACATCATGGAATATCTAACCTGGTGCTAAAACACATATAGGGAATATTTATTTGCTGACTATGCAGTAAATTCTAACTCCTTAGCATATGTGCGAGTGTAATTTAACTTTGCTCACATGATTCTGTGTTACACCACCAAAGTATGGAACACAGTATCGTGTGTGTGTGTGTGCGCCCACAACAATATAGCGTATCACCAATAACCCACTTTGTGTTTGTACTTTAACAATCAAATATAATGAATGTGAATTGTTAACCGTGATAATTAATCATCAGCTAAAATCTCATGGTCGGGACAGGCCTCAGGAGCAATGGATCAGGGTACAATTATTCTCTTATTACCATGTAAATCACACACAGATGATGCATGAACCTCATGCCAGGTGCTTGCTATTAGAGAATAGTGCCAGAGGTATTCTTCAGATTGTTTGCCTTGGCCAGTGCTCTTTTCGTTGAATAAGTGTGAGGGGACAATAAAGCGAACGGTTTGTGCTAAAGCAGCTTTTTGTAAAACGCATTCTCTATGAAGAGGTGGTGTTGAGAAAATTGAACATTTGGGCCCAGTGGAAGGCTGTCAGTATCGTTGACACTCAGACAGCAGGCCGCGCAGCTGACAGGTGGGAAGCTAAGCACAGAGTGATTCAGCTATTGAATATGCTTTTGAATACATTAATGCACAACAGTTCAGTAAACCTCATCCACTAAATCATATCGGTTCTGAGAATAGCACTCCATCTGATCTTTTCATAACCAGACTATGTTCCAGCAACACCATTTAAAACACATTTGAAGTGTTGAATTGCCATCCACATCTGCAACTATTGGAATGCACTGAGGGAATTTTCCATGCTTTGTATTTTTGCACAAGCACAAACTCGTTGCATACATAAGTTAAATACTGAATACAAGAAACATCCCTCGCCCTTTATAAATCATCTGTTTTCTGTAAGACACTGAGACAATTACCAATTCTTTCTGCATGATCATTATGTTTGTCAAACATGCTGGAGTTGCGTTTTATGCTTGTCTGTATCCCCCTCCTCATCTCTCTTGCTGTTGGAGAGGCTTTGTCCCCTTGGGATTCTGAATCCATTGACAGCAATGCATGCATTAAAAGAGGAATTTGAGATAACGATTGCTGTTAGAGGTGGAATGTTCTGGTTATTTATTTGTGAATGCACTAATTAGACTCGACTAGCAGAATTACAATTGTATGTTTTTTAGCTCTGAGCTCCCCGTTTGCACCACCTCTGGATGGGTCCTAAGACTCAGCTGGATCACTGCCCAATTACGCTCTGGAGCCCAGTATGCCATTACATCATTCCTGTGTCCTTGTACAGTGTGTCTTATTGTGTTATGACCATACAAAAACAAATTTTCTGCATATGGGAAAATATTGGCACTTTGGGATTTTTTCCCTGTTTTACTGACTGCCTAAGTTGGGATTTATTTACTGTATGTTGCCCATTAAGGTATTAAACAATGCAGACCATTGATTTCTTCTCAGCTGTTTTAGAGAGACCTTTTTCAGTATGTTTTCCAGTGCAGGCAGTTGAAAGCTTGATGAAAGCGTGGGCCATGCCATACGTAAGTGCAATTAGTTCTGCTAATGTTAGTCATCTGTGTGGGTCAATAGTATGCTACTTCCCCAGGGGTAGGTCAGCCAGAGGATTTATCTCTGTTGTTTGCTTAGTTGCTTAGCACAGCATTAAACTCAGAAGGCATCTTGTTAAGGCTCCAGTTAAAGCTTGTTAAAACTACAGTTACATCCACACCCCTCCAAAGCATCTGATTGGCTGAAACATGTTCTGTGTTGTAAAATACATTTGACAGCACCCACTGTAAAAAAATATATGACCACACACAGCTGAATTCTATATTAAATGTAACTTTTGATAGAAACAGTCATTTATAGAGATTTGCTGTGAAATACTTAATACTAGAGGAACTTACATGTCAGAAATTCTACTTAAATGCTGATGCCTGAAACATTACAGATCAAAAGCCATGGATCAGACTAGTTTGTACAGCACATCCCAAAAATTGAAGATCTGGGGAATTTGTTATCAGCACTAGGAACTCTTTGTGCTCTTGTTCAAATCATTTCTGAACCCATTTTGAAATGTGACAGAGCGCAATATTATGCTTAATGAGGCCATTGCCAGTGGGGAAAATGGTTTTCATGAAGCAATGCACTGTTAGTCTTAGGCTCCTGTGCTAGTAATATTTAGAAAATGTTTAGTTGTAGTTACTGTTAGAAACCTGGTCAGACTCAATCAGTCCTTCATTTAATTAAATCAGGAGCTGCTGGAATTTCACAAATCCAAGCAAGGGCTGGACGGATTGAACAGAAGTCTGGAACCTAATCTGTTCTCCTTACCAAAATATCAATTACTTTTTTAACACCAAAAAAAGGTGATAGTTTTTACTGCAGTGTTGTTTGTTTGCATTTATTCTAATGTGTACTTTGCTACCTGAAAGACACTGTCAGAAAAATGGCTTTAAACAATTTGCATTGGCGACTAAGACATTTGCACAATACTGTCTTTAGTCTGCAACAATGTTTAGGTAGTTGTTATGTGGCGAAGTGACATGTACATGAATGCCAAGACCCAGGGTTTCCCAGCTGATCATTGCCCAGAGCGTCACACTGCCATCTCTAGCTTGCCTTCTCCCCACAGTGAATCCTTCTAATCCCCAGGCAAGTAACATATAAGCATCCAGCCTCTCACATGATGTAAAAGATAATGACAAGGCCTGACCTTCTTTCATTGCTAACCACTGCATACTGGGAACCTCCCACAAGAATTGCCGTTTTGCCCCAGTCGTCTAGTGATCACAGTTTGGCCCTTGTTAAAGACACTAGGATCTGTAGGCTTGTATGTTATTAGGCTTTCAACACAACATCAAGAACTGACTGTTCGCTTGCTGCCGAATATATCCCAGACCTTGACAGGCGCTGTTGTGTTATTCACAGTTTTTAAATTGTGGTTAATCAGTGTTTTAACTTTGTTTCATGACTAACTGTGGTAAAACACATTACAACACATGGGTTTGCATGGCAAATAGCTATGCTATAAATGTTCAATATGTGTGAGGTCCACATTCAAAACAGCAGTATCCACTCACAGGTTTTGGCTGATCATGAAACAGGTCATGAATTAGTAAAAATTACTGACGTCCTGAATGTGCTACAGAAACAGCCTTTTCTGCTAATGAGGGTTACAGCTTTACCTGCTTAACACAGCCCAGGGTCCCTCGCACAGCAGCCAGGTCACTCATTAGAGAGAGTGGTGAAGGATTAGAGGGTGTTGAGCGCACACTGGCCTCACTAAGGCTTTATGTGGCCTCAGGGGATTCATGTCTGCTCTTCCAGTTAAACAGGAAACATGTTTTGGAGGACGAATACAAAGATGGAGGAAGTGAAGAGAAAAAGTCCTTCAAATGTAGAACCAGCAGGATAACAGCAGTTTTGAGTGGGAGACAGGAGTGAGACATAGTAGACCGAAGATCTACATTTGAGAGTTGGCCCAGAAAATGCATTTCTGGTTCAGACGTGTCTTATACGGCACCCCTAAAAAATTCACCGATTTAGAAAAAAGAAGCCAGTCTATATTTATGCCATCACTATCAAATTCCAGCTAATATCCATCATCATTTGCTATGTGTTATGTTAGCTTAGATTATTTATCAATTAGACACCAACAGTCCTGTTTTATGCTTTGTATTGCTATTTTCAAACCAAATGTATATGTACATACACACATGTTTATATTGCTAGATTTCTTTAGTGTGCTGTCCACCGCAAATAAAAATAAACATTATGGTTTCGGCAGTTCTCTTAAACATTGACGGTTGCGGAGGAGCCTACTGGCTGCGAGCTGGTTTTCGATGCTTGTTTAAGATGCCAAACTTCATAGTAATAGAAAATAATTGCCTAGCATTTAGTGCCACATCACTCTCAAAGGCTTTTAATGTCCCAAAACAAAGACGAGATCTGCAAAAGTATGGAATCAGATTTGTGCCAAAATGTTGAAACAAAACTTCCTTAATATCAAACAAAATTCATTCAATATTCACTCTCGCCTGTGAGACTTTCACTTTCGCCACTAGTTTTTCAGTTTCGCTGCTCGCTTTTCAGTTTCGCTGCTGCTAGTTTTTCACTTTCGCTGCTTAAGGATTCCTTTGCAGTTCTGGCACAGATCTCTCTTGTGGGCGGGCCTTTTACTCATTTGCCAGCAGGTATTTGAGTGACAGCTCCGTGCCCCGAAACTCTGCGAGATACTCGGCCTTAAGTAGGCGTGGTTTTCTAAACTCTCCTGCCCCTGCTAACAGAGTTAGCACTAGCGCTAGCTCTGTTAGCACCAAGAGAGAATATGCTGTGGGCTTTGTAGATTCTAGACACTCAGAGACTTTTAAGATTAGCTTTTCCTTCAGACCCGCTTTGTGTTTGTATGCTTGTGTGTTTGTATTTAGACAGAGCAGACCGAACACTAGCACACTTCGATGCTTTGATTCTATTGGTCGTATCTCGCAGAGTTCCGGGACACGCAGCTGTCACTCAAATACCTGCTGGCAAATGAGTCAAAGGCCCGCCCACAAGAGAGATCTGTGCCAGAACTGCAAACAGCAGCGAAAATGTAAAACAGGGCGGAGTGACTGAAAAGCCAGCAGCGAAACTGAAAAACTAGCAGCAGCGAAACTGAAAAGCCAGTAGCGAAACTGAAAAACTAGCAGCAGCGAAACTGAAAAGCCAGTAGCGAAACTGAAAAACTAGCGGCGAAACTGAAAAGCCAGTAGCAAAACTGAAAAACTAGCGGCGAAAGTGAAAGTCTCACAGGCGAGAGTGAACATTGAATGATTTTTGTTTTATATTAGGGAAGTTTTGTTTCAACATTTTGGCACAAATCTGATTCCATACATAAGGGGTCTCCGGTGTCATGAGTGGTGCGAGAGCTTATGCTCCGTTAAAAATAAATAAATAACTGCACCCCACCAGTCTGAAGCTAACTATAAGGCTAATATTAGATCTCTCCAGCAGATATCCTCCTTGCCTGGTGCAACAACCACCACCACGGAGGTTTGTGCTTTTATGGCTGTTACTGTACAGACTGATCCATGGGTCAGTCCGTGTTTTTGCTGTTAACAGAGGAATGTCAATGGGACGTAGTGTTGTGTCGTTCGCGAACGATTCGTTGAAAAGAACGAATCTTTTAAGTGAACGTACTGAACCGAATCACTTGAGGAAGTGATTCGGTTTAGTACGTTCACCTAAAATACACCGCTCACACCCCTCCCCCCCACCCGCCAACGCTCCCCGTCACCCCCACATCCGCCCATTAATGCCCCCCCATCTCTTCCGTCAGATTATTACTTTTTTTTGCTTTAATCCATGAGAACCACATTTGAAACAAATTTTATCTGAATTTATATTCACTGAATTTTAAATTAATGTGTCGTATCATAAATGACCAGTTTACGTCTGTTCTTCAAGCCTGTAAAGCATGGGCATCGTTAGATCTGTTTTGGGGGATCTGAAGCCCACCCAAAATGATCCCAAGCCACCCTAAATATCTAGTAATTATTTTAGTTTTAAAATTATATATCCAAACATTTTATACAAGATATCACTGAGCGCAAATATGCAATTTACAAATAGAAACAAGTCTATGAATTGAAATGAAAAATAATAAGTCTAGCTATTGTTATTGAAATAAAATGCTGTACTGGCTGTTGAAGCTGCTGTAGGTAGTGGTAGGACCCAAGCGAAGCTACAGAGCGCTGCTCCTTAGCGAGTAGCAACCGGAGCTCGTATAGTAATATTTCTCTGGTAGCGCCGTTTGTACTCAGTTTAACAGAACGATACTAGTGTGTCCATAACTGCTTAACTTTACTTGTTTCCTTAAGTGAAAGGAAAGGTTTGGTGGAAAGGTTTGGTGAAAAGTTTTCAGCCCTCTATACACGCTAATTCCTTCCTACAACCCTGGGGGCTAAGCCCCCCTTGTCTTGGTGACGTTCCTGCTGTAAAGCTATACTAAAATCAACACCTGCTTTTTACCAAGTTTCTGTCAGCTAAGTTACACACCTTAACAAACCTTGTCAAAAGAAAAAAAGTCAGAGGTTAATACACAAGCAAGGACAAACAGTTTAAGAAGGTAAGGGCCCGAGGTTTCTTTAAATAAACTTTAAATTTCTTTAAAGTGATGTATAAGAGATAAACGAGAGGACTGGTTAGTCACCAAGGTGCTCCTTGAAGAGGTGAGTTTTCAGACAATGCTTGAAGAGAGAGAGGGATCTGATTACAAGAGGGAGTTCGTTTCACCACAGGGGGGCCAAGACTTAGATTCTTGATGCATGACTTCCTTCTTTTGAGCAACAGAGGTTCAAGACGAGCAGTGCTTGAAGCTCTGAGAGGATTAGAAATGACACGCTCCTTGATCAGTGCTGATAAGTAAGGAGGTACAAGTTCATTCTTGGCCTTGAAGACAATTGTAAGGTTTTGAACTTAATGTGAGCGACCACATGGAGCCAGTGAAGGTTCTGTAGTAGAGGGGTAGTGTCTGAGAATTTAAGAACATAAAAAATTAACCTTGCAGCTGCATTCTGAATCAGCTGAAATGGTCTCGTTACCTTCAGTGGAAGTCCAGCCAGGAAAGAGTTGCAGAGATGACCACAGACTGGACACGTAGCTTCAGTAGTGAGAAAGGGTCGGTTCTTCAGATGTTGTAAAGAAGGTATCTGCATGTTCTGGAGAGGTGGTCAATGTGCGACAGGAATGACAGTTTTTCATCTAGCATGACACCAAGATTTCTTACCTTCTTTGAGGAGACAAGTTTTCAGTAGAAAGAGGTTGTGGCTAGGGTTGCAACAATTAAAAAATTTGGTGGTACGATTATAGTCTGAGAAATAATCACGGTTTCACGATTATCACATTTATTTTATGTGAACACATTTCCCAACTGTATTAACATGTATAAATCACACAAACACATTCTATACAGGTTTTGAACGTCAGAAGCTGCTTCTGATTATTGCTGCTTTGCAGAGACACTGCTTAGAAAAATGAATTTGTAAAATAAAAGTATCTCTGCAACCATCTGTCAAAAAAGTTACAATAAAAACATTCAAGTAGTCTCTGGGCACATACTCATAGAAATTCAAGTAAACTTCAAGTAAAACTACACATTTTTTTATGTTTTCAGTTTGTTTGCCTATTTTCAGTTCGAGCCTTGAATGATGAGGTGAGAGAATATTGCCACACTAGTAGATTTTGGAGTAGCTAGTAGCTTTAGCATCTTTAGGAAATCCAAAATATTCCTACACAGGAGACTTCAAGTGCTTCCTAGGTGAATATAGAGTAGTTCCGGTGGGGGTTGTCTCTTGGTTCTGCTTCTGCTATGACCAGGTGTATATTGGGTCATGCTGTCATATGTCCTTAGTTCTGGTGGATTTTTTTTGGCGGTTTTGGGGAAGTCTTAACAGTGAATTAATGTTTCACACCACGGTTAATAGTCAAACCACTTAATCCCTGCAACCCTAATTGTGGTTTGGTGATGGACTCCCCTTGATGAAAAGAAACTCGGTTTTGCTGGGATACAGCTTGTGTTGGAGGTGTCATCCAAGAGGAGATGTCAACCAGACAGTCTGAGATTACCTGATCATCACTGGAGGGGAAAGAGAGAATAAATTGAGTGTCATCGGCATAAGCGTGGTAGAAAAACTCACGTGAGCCTATTACATCTCCAAGAGAAGCAGTATATAGAGAAAAGAGAAGCAGTCCAAGAACCGAGTCCTGTGAAACACCAGTGGACAATCTTCGCTGGGTAGACTGGGATCCACGCCATTGGAAAGATGGGACATGGTCAGTTTGATGACCAGGAGCCATTGATGTAGGTGAAATACGGGATTAGGTCTGAGGATATCATCTGCTGTGTACTCGACGGGATAGGGTCGACCAGACAGATGGTGGGCTTGCTGGATATCAGGAGCAATGACACATATTCGAGAAAGAGATGTGAGAAGCCAAGAAACCGGGCAGTATTGGCAGGTCTCAGGCTGACAGGTGGCTTGATGATTGGTGGGAAGGATCTATTGATGTCATCAACGTGCTCATCGAAGACTACAGCAAAGTCTTCTGGTGAGAGAGCTGGAAAAACAGGGAGAGATGGAGATTTGAAAAGTGGCAAAAAGGTGGCAAAGAGCTTGTGAGGAAGAGAGCGATAATTGATAAGGTCTCTGTCACTAATGGTTTTCTGTCACTAATCTTCTTTCGGCTGCTCTCAGTTACTTCGCAGGACCTCGGGCAGCCATGGAGCTGGGGGAGAGACACACTTTGGTCTGGAAGACAAGGGAGATTAATAAAAGTAGATTAATTGAACAGTGGAGAGATGAGAGAAGGTCAATGGTGGCTGATTCAACTGAAGACAGACAGAGGTTAGTGGAGTTAGAGAAAGATATTTCAGAGAGGAGAGAGGACAGAGAAAGAGAGGCTATATTTCTGGGGGTAGTCATAGGTGTTACACATAGGTGGGTGATGAGACGAGGTCTGAAAAGGAAATTTGAAGGATAGAAGATGGTGGTCAGACATGTGGAGGAGTGGACAATATATTGACCATAGGAAGTGATCTGGTTGATACTAAGTCAAAAGTGTAGGAGCAAGTGTAGGAGCATTGTTTGCTGATACCAAGTCGGAGCATTGCTAGCTCTGCAACTTGTCACCAATTCCTCGATGAAGTTCCCCAACGGGCCAGGTGGACAATAAAGTATAAAGATATGGAGCTGAGTTGGATATGTTATAGTAACAGAGTGGAATTCAAAGGATGAGATGTAGAGCTGAGAAAGACTGAGAGGCGTAAAACGTCATCTATGTGAGAGAAACAACCCTGTATCCGCTCCTCTGCCTGTTGTGTGGGGAGAGTGAGAGAAGGACATGGCAGAGGATAGAGCAGCAGGAGTAGCGCAGTTCTCTGGTGTGATCCACCAGACACAAAGGCAGACAACAAACAAACAGAAAGCACACCACAAAGAAAGTAGTAATCAAAGACAAAGGAAGTCTAAGTGGACAAAAACAGCAGTACAACAGTTAAATAACTGAAGAAAACTCTAGCTAGCTTAGCAGATAAAGAAACAGCCAAGAATACACCACAAGCACAATCTAAAGACAGAAAGGGTGGTGTTGCTGCATTAAATGCTTTTAAAAATCACTTTTAGAAACTGCTTGTGTGTGCTATTAATCAAACCTCCCGACAGGGCAAATCTTTACATTCTTGTTGAGACATGGCATGTGATCAAATGAAATGGTAACATTACACTTGAATGTTGTGGCAGCCTGGTACCACAGAAGCCTGAGGTTTGATTGCTTGCCCAGACAGACACAACAAACTGTACCAATAAGCATCATCAGAAAAGATTTCAAATACTTAATTAGTAATACCGTGACATGATTGGACTGGTAGTTGTTTCGAGAATGAGGATAAACGTAATGCAGACCAGGTCTCCACTTTCAAAATACATATTATATTGGAAACCAAATGTTGATGAACAGGCACAGCTGGCCAAACAAATTAAACTTAGTAAGCATGATAAAATGTTATATTTTCTCTGCCCATTGGTGCACCTTGAAGTAATCAAAATTCAGATGGCAGGCAATGGATCAAAATGCACTTTGATCACTTTGCCTTTTAAATGCTGCCTTGATTCCATTTTTTATGTATAGGGACATGAACTTATAAGAGGGAAAAATGATTGGTTGACTTTAACATTGTTTATTATGTATCAAAATAAATTAAACAAATATTTAACTGACAATTGGTCCAAATTCATATATAGTATATATTTTGTCACTTTTATACATCGCAGCAGTTTTACCATGGTTAATGTTTCTTCTAGCTTTTTGCTTATCAGCTTCCTTGAAATCATCACTGTTCTTGTACTTGGGAGCCAGTTTTAGATTAAGGGAGGCTGGTATAATAAAAATAAGTGTCACATTTATTTCTACATTAAAAGTCTTTTTGCACCTTAGTGAAAGAGAAGTGGTCCACTTTCTCCATTTTTCTGACGCCTGTGAACATGGATCTTTGTGAGTACCCTCACACATCAGCTGTCACTCCACGTCTGAGCCTTCTGCTGTGAGACATGTTGAGACTTGGCTTGATTGCAGTGGAAAAATGGCTGTGTGGCCTTTTCACATTTTGGCCATCAGCTTGTGTTTCACAGTGGCATGGCTAACCTGCATGTCTTGAAGGTTTGTAAAGTTCAAGAATATAGGATTTGTTCTCCCTTTTGGAGCTGCGGAAACCCCGCTCATTCTTAATATCACCCCTGAAGCTGTATGCAACCTTAGACAGGTGTTCAGTGTTCCTGCACAGGTGGCAGCTCATATTGAAACTGAGGAGGAAGTCGTTTCGCGGTGCCTTTACGAAGATGAGGCACAGCAATAAATCCGTGTCACTAAATGGTCTCCACACACCTTTAGACACCAAATACAAGCTTTCCTGACCAGATGCACTTGTTAAACACATGTTTATGGGGCTGGATTCTGAAGCAGTCCAGGAGAAAATGCTGAAATATTAGCTCTCGACTCAAGCTCAGCTTGATTTTTCTATATTATAGATGCAGGATGGTTTATCTAGGAAGTGTCATGGAGTGTCATGCACAGCCGTTCACTACTGTGCAGGACATGGAACTAAGTCACCTGCTTGCTTTGTTCCCTGCAGACCCAGCGTTAACCATGAGGAAATCCAGGTGGGCAGGAGTTTAACCTCCACGCTCCAACACTTTTGAAGAAGCAGTATGGTTTGACAGCCTTAAGCATGCATTTTGCTCAACACCCTGCCAAACAATGCCTATAAATCTGCAACACCTTCAAGCACGAGGGGCTGGGGCAGCCCTTAGCTGAGGTAGTACCTGCGGGGTCATGAGTTTACAATCTGGCCAGGTTAAGCCGACCCTCCTGAGGCGAATGTTGTGGGTCATTCAGGAACTGTTGTGCAATGACAGCTGGTTCTGATTTTTAACTCCAGCCGATGAAAAACGGCCTCGGAGCTGGACAGGCTCTGTGGCTCTGGAGCTTCATCACAACTCCTGACGCAGTCTTGGCTGTGGTCCTCAGTAACCGAGCCTAAGGAGGTGATTTATTCCTCCTCGTTATTCACCGTAAAGATGTAGAAGGATGAACCAACGCTTTCTGCACGAAGTTGGAGATCTTTTTGCAAAGACTTTCTTGAGCTCCTGTTCCCCAATAAGTTTTGATAGTCAGTTGTGGAAATGCGTGCAGAGGGCCATGGATGTGGCGGTGCTCGGCCAAAATATTAGGGAGACTATGTCTCTCTGGAGAGGGAGGGTTTTCCACTTAGCCAAAACAAAATAGTGGGCTAAAGGTTGAATGAGAGGACAAGCAGCTGCAGGCCAGTCTTTCCCCCTCGCTTCCAAGTTCTGAGATAGGAGTCTTCCTTGTTTTGGTAATTAAAAAGCAGTGTGACTGTGAGTCTGCACACCATCTAATAGTCGACCAGATGTGAACAGATGAGACTTTGAAGCACATTATGAAACCACAAAATGGGATCTGGACCTTTACCACTTGTCTTTGTGTCACCATAGCTTGTTCGTGTGTGGGTTCTTGTTACTGTTGTTTGTCTGCAGTGAGAAATACATAAAGCCTGTTAAAGGCCAGCAGCTTGGGTTACTCCTGCCACAAGCACAGCACCAATGAGCCTATTTATAGAAATGATAATGGATGCAGGAACAATTCCAACAGTCATGCGATCTGCAATGATGCTTGAATTCTGCAATTATCTTGTGGAACCAAGCGAACACAAACACTTGATTTTTCTGGCAAAAGCACAGCACAAATGAACAGTGATATTCAGTGGAGGTAGCTCAGTGGGTAGGATACTTGCCTCCAGATCAAGAGGTTGTGGGTTCGAATCCTACCCTCAGCACCACCACTGGATCCCTGAGCAAGACCCTTAACCCCAAGTTGCTCCAGGGAGACTGCCCCCTGTAGTTAGAGAATGAAAGTCGCTTTGG
>JBBJLR010000034.1:2593316-2603711 GCA_037577145.1 Brachypetersius gabonensis
TGTATTTTTTGAGCCATTTATCCTTTTCCCAATTAATCTTTTGAAAATCTATCCACTGTTAGTTCTCTGTAGCAATGGAGCATGTAGCATAAATACATATTGGTTGTGTTCACCAGAACTGAAGACAAGAGTTAATTTTATCACCATTAATTTTTGCACAGTCTAAAGCAAAAACATCTAGACTTTGGATAATGTAAGAATTACTATAAAATATTTATAGCATTGTGAAATCACTCCAGAGAAACAAATCTCCCTGATTTATTGGTTCATGAAGAAAGCACAATCACTGTTATTAGAAAGCATTTTCAGAGCATATCAGATGCTTAATACAAAATAATGGATATTTTGGATATCCTACAGGAAATAAGCTTCTCAGTAATATATGACACATCATGACTAAGTGTGGGTGGGAAACTTAATTTAGGCTAATACAGATGTAGTGGTTGATTCGACCAACACTGTAATTTGTGCATCATGCAAACTACCTCTGAATCACTGCTGATCCACAACAAAAACAGTAAATATTAATGTCCAGTAATGTCATTAATATTTAAGAAGGCTGTTTAGTCAGTTTAGGTATTTTAAGATGCTGTCATTGCTAATTCACACACATACACATCTTGTATCATCTCCATAGAAGCTCAAATAGAACGGGCTGCTCTTAGGCACACGTGAGCCTAAGGTCACCATGCCAGTTACTAGTGTCAGTAAATCCCCAGTACTGGGCTGTGAAGCAGTGCAACTGCATTCTTTGGAGTGATTGAGCTCCTTCTAATACCTTTGGGATGAGTTGGAGTGGCGTTTGTGATTTAGAACCAATCATCCGACACCAGTACCCGACCACACTAATGCTCTTGTGGCTGAACACAATCAACTCCTCACCGCAAATTGTTCAACATCTAGTCTAAAGCTATCCCAGAAGAGTGAAGGCAATTACTGCAGCAAAGGGGGACAAACACAATGAGCAGGAGTCTGTAAACTTTTGGACATGTTGTGTTTGTGCTCTTTGACTTCTGTGATGTTGAAGTTGGTCTTAGGGAGTGTGATCATGTTTTGTGTTGTGAACTAATGTGGAGGAGAAAAGCCAAATCAAACGATGGGGTCATAGGGGCCAGTTCAGCGGGTGAACTAAATGAATGACATCGCTGGTCATTGAATAAAGGCCATGTAGATGTAATTTCAGTTGAACTCTCGCTCTCATGACTCACGCCCCGGTTCAGGTCAGCTGACGTCTAAAGCACACTTCAAATCTGTCACTCAAGTGGAGCCATTTCATAATGACCCTGCTCTGTTCCCAGTGTGGTGAATGGTACATGGGACTGTTCTCAGACATGGACCGCTTTGTGCAGATTAGACATGTATGGAGCGTGTTGGTCTTTCGTTGCTAGTATAGGCCAGCTATCAAAATTCTCTCTTTAACAGAGCGTTTGTTCTGTTTTTCTAAGCTTCTCTCAAATAGATTCCTGCTGTCAGGGATGGGGTTGATGTTTTCTCTGCAGTGTTTTCTTTGGCTCAGCACTGGATGTTTCAGATCATGCTCAGATCTCCTTATGTACAGGCATGCATTAGTGATGCCCCCGCAACAAGCTTGGCCTGCCTGATGCTAATACCCCAGAGGAGTGGTACATGTTGGTAGGCAACACTCCAGAGGAAGCCACAATTAAGCATTTGTCATATGTGGCTGTTTTCCATGAGCTCAGCTTCAAAGTGTGGTAATAAACTCTTTCCCAGTAGACTCCATTTATATCTTTCTCTAGATCAGATTAATGCTTGTCAGTACAAGCACTTTCAACAAATGAGTGAGAAAGAGTAGCTGTTTTCCAGAGATGGCAATGGGTTGTGTTAATACCGTCATGTGGCCTGTCTAAGGATTTTAAAAACTGGATTCTATTGTTTTAATGGAGCCCACGTGTTTTCTATCCAGTAAGTGGCTTACAGCTTTTATCCTTTCTTTTTTTTTTCTTTTTACAAGTAGTAAAAGTGAGAGTGTACTTTGTCTCAGTCTGATTGCTGGTATTTATGGCATTAAAGGAGGTTTGAGTGTGTTGTGGTTGCTTTCAGGTTGTGGATTGCTTTCTCCAGCAGTGCTGTTCCAGGCCACGCAGGGACCAAACAGACTCCCTTGTCCTTCCCAAGTGAGGAGGAAAGCGAGCCAGTAATAAAAGCCGCCTGCCAAAACCTCAGCGAATTCCTGATGAAGGAAAGAATGCAGCAGGAAGAGAAGCCACGTTTGCTCTCTTCTTTTCAGTTTTCCCCCTTCTGTCTTCCTTTTTTTTGTCAGCCAAAAACATGAAAACTGTATTGTCCTCTCCTTTACTCAGGCCTTCTTTACCCTCTTTCACTTGTGTAACCCTGGCAGAAAAATGAGCTCTATGAAAAAGGCCTCAAGCAGAGAGCTGGCAGGTTGCATTGCAAAAGAACTCACTCTGTTTACATGACAAGCACCAAAATCAATTAAACAATCCAGCTTGTCTACATCCACTTGAGCTCATCATTGGTGAGTTTTAATTTATTTATGCTATCTTCAGTACAAAAAAGCCAAAGGGTACATTCAGGCTTGTTTGCAGGACAGTCTGGAACACACAGCAGTGTAAGCAATGCTTGATTGTTAAGCATCAAAGGGGAAATGTCTTATTACCAAGTATCAGACACATGCCTCAGACTGTAGTTTGTTTGGCTCGTGATAAAGCTCTGGTAATTAGTTCTAGATGTGGCGGAGAGGCAAAGTGAACACATGCAGGGGAGTGCCCTTGGCAGCCAAGGCAAATCTCTACACATGATCAGTGTTTGGATGTAGTTTCGATGGAAAACATTGTTAATGAAATGATTTCTCTGTTGTTTGTTTCTGTGGGTGCTTACTGATGGAATGAACATATTACCCATTCAAAACAATGTGCAGGATTTGAGGATTTGAGTTATTCTGACAAAGGGTAAGTTCTGATGGCTAGACTGGGTAAGAGCATCTCCAAAGCAGCAGGTCTTGTGGGGGTTTCCAAGTATGCAGTGGTTAGTACCCAACAAAAGAGGTCCAAGGATGGATAATTGGTGAACCAGTAATAGGGTCATGGGTCCCCAAGGTGATGTATGGGTGAAGACTACCCCTCCTGGTCCAGTTCCAGTGGCCACTTAAAGCAAAAAAAATGCAAAGGAATGGTTTGCAGAACATGAAAAGGTGTGGGATTTGTTGGAAAAACTGATCCAATCCATGGAGGTCCCACCTTGCAGCTGAAAGGATTTAAAGGATGTGCTGCTAACGTCTTGGTGCCAGATACCACAGAACACCTTCAGAGTGTTGATATTGTTTATTAATGAACACTGCTCCCATTAACTGTCTCAGTAGGAGGGGTGTGGTAGGGGGTGTGTCCCATCTTCAAGGGTGAAAAGCAGGGATTTGCCTGTTATATTAGGATCAAGCTAAATTTGTTTTAATATTAATGGAGCCTGTTATCTTGGCTAAATGCCCAGCCTGTTCTGGTGAAGACATTGCTCAATGTGATGTAGTAGCAAACAGCAAAACAGCTTAAAGAATCACTTTTTATGAAAGTGAAATATGCCAAAACAGCAGAGACTGCACATTTCCCAATTCCTCTGACAGTAGATGCCAAGTAACATATGTAAAATGGCACAAAACACAGTTTTGTTTCCTAGGTCTCCCTTAAGAAAATGTGTCTCATGTGTCATGCCTGACAAGTAACACTGAAATGTATATTCAGGCTGTCAGTGGCAGAGATGCTTATATATTTCCAGAGATGCTTTATCCTATGAATCCACCACTCAAGTCACTTGCGAATTGCATTACAGAACCTCAGGATCCTGCTTATAACTCACCTGTTGCTGATAAATCCACTGTACCATCAAGGACCTTGATTTACATCCAGTGGACATAAGAGTTGTCATAATAAAAACCCGAACAAACTATTTCTATAATTGAATACGTAAATCCAGCTCTGCCTTGTCTCTGTATGGCATGTGGAAATGAACTATAGTATAATCCTTTGGATGAAAACCAGTCAAGTGAGTGATCTCTCCACTGTTTAGAAGCACTGGACTCTTGGTGAAAGGAGCCAACACATGGGTTCAAGGCCTTTCATTAGCATTTCAGGAGATTGAGTCATCTTGGCAGGGTGAGTTTAACCCCGGCCTGTGAAACTCACCTGTGCGCACTCAGAGTGAGCCGTCCAGAAAAGCTCTGTGGTTCACCCAGAGGTCTGCCGTAAATATTTTGGAGTGTTTACACAGAAAGCCTTTGCTGTTTTCTCCCTCTGTTCTTTTACTTATGTGGTCTATCAAAGTCGTTTTTCCTGTCATTTCCAAATACAGGCCTGCACTACACAGCATGAACTCTCATCTCTTTCCCACATGGCTGTACCATAAGTGGTGTGTTTAAGCAATGATCACAGATGATGACTTTTCAATGTCTCGTTAGCTCCTGAGGTTTCCGTGTTCAGGCTGCAGGCCTTATTATGCAGCAGTCCTGCTCTGTATTTCACAAAGTTTATAAAGTCAGAAGTAAATAAGCTCAAGATCAAGTGCTAACAGAAGACATAAAAGAGGGCCTCCCATTGGGGTGCTTTCAGTATGTTTTAGCGCTGTTCATGACCCAAATAATACCCAGCGCATTGGACAAAAGAATACACAGCTGTCCCACACACAGTGGAAGTATTTTCATAGTCATCTGCAAAGTAATCCTACAAATTTGTTTCAGGCCTTTGTGGTGCAGCGCTGAATCAGTGCAAGGCACATACCGTCGATAGACAGATAGACAGAAAAGTCCATTAAATCTGCGGTGAGCTGCATGTCTCCCTCTCCTCAGCTCCCTGGATCCACACACCTGCTTCACGCAGCACTATTTCATCCCCACTATGTTCATTAATCTGCCATCATCCAACTTGAAATTTCTGTTTCCTTAGCTGCTTAGGAAGTTTTTCCAGCAGACTCCAGGAGAGGCAAGGCTAATGTAGCCTGCAAGTCATGGAACTTTATAGCCATAAGGTAGCATCGAGCAAACTGCATACCAACACCAGCACACACTTGCCTCAAACTACATTGGGTTAAAGGTGAATTCCACTGATTTTTTTAAACAATTCTTCATAATTAAATCCTCAAGATACAAGCAAAGTTGGACAAAGTGGTCTGATGTGAAATGCTAGAAAAATTCTACAGGAATTTGCCATGTCTGAACTGTTCACAGCAATAATGAGCCAGACAAAGAGTTTAATGCCTCTAAAAGGCACTTCATCAAAAGATGTTATAAGAAATGGTTTGGAGACACGGCCTGGTGACTGAGACATTCTATTATAATAATTTTGACATCATTTTTGGCCTCAAATTTATTTTTAAAATCCATTAATGAGAAAGAGAAAACAGTTTTTCAGACACATTTGACACCAAATCACCTCAAATCCCCGCAATTAAATAAAAAAATTAAATAAATAAATTAAAATGAAATTTTAAAACATTTGAAAAAAATCCTTTATATCTCAAACACACTTGCTAATGGTCAGCAATTCAAAGTTGCTTAAGGAAAGTGCATAATCATTTAAGGGTATTATTTTTTTTACACAAAGCGTATTCAAAGCTTGTTACTTTACTTTGTAGCTCTGGTGCAAACCTCAAGCAAATATTTACTGAATATCCAATTAAATTTGAGATAAGGAGGGAAACTGTGTTCTCTAAGGTTTTTTGGCAGGCTATAGCTGAACAGGTGCCAGTGCCACCACTGTGAGCTTCAGCAAAAACATCTGTGGTGAAATGGAGAATCACCTCCACACCAGCTGGTCTGTTAGCATCCCCCAGAGATCCCTCTCAAACAGGAGAGCACAGTTCCACTGCTCTTTACAGATGTGGAACCTCCAGTGCACTACCAGACCGCACTCAAAACCACATCATGAATGTGCCGCAGAGTGAATCAGAGCCAATCAGATCATTAGTTGTTGATGGTTTTGCCATATTATTGCTTTATTTATCTTGCTGGATAAGGATGTAAAAACTCTGAGGCCGCTGCCACTGTAGTAACAAGACGTGTCAGGTTTCTCAAGCTGGCCCGGCCCAGAACTTTGCTTACAAACAGAAGCATTAGTGCATGACAACAGCATTGTACAAGATGATCTCCAATTACTTTTGAAAGCCTCACAGACTAGGCAGAGTGGAGTAACGTTTGTGGAGTAGCATTTCAGTGTGAGTGGTGGAATATTCTTTTTTTTGCCATAGGGATGGCAACAAGGCTCCAAAAAGTACTTAATGGAAAACGCATATCTTTTCCTTTTCCATACGCCGTGTTGAAGTCATGTCGGCTAATGCGAAGCATTCCAAGCTCGGTGGCTGGGCAGTAAAAATCCTCCAATAGTGAGTCACCCAGCAGTGGCAATGTGTTTTCATCCAGCCGCTACTGTAACGGGAAAAATAAACGTTTATATAGCCCTGTGTGTTCCATTCATCGTTTAGATGTGGACACTGGATTCGCAAAGCCAACAGGGTCTCTTTTTCTTGGCTGTATGTCTCAATGTGAGAATAACACATTTTCCAACAGAATAATTATGTTTTCCTTTCCACTGTGTCGGGTTTGTGGGTATGACACTGTTGTCTTTTCTTCGTTATGTTACTGAATGAACAATGGCATTTTAGTATCATTATTTCCAGCTCTTCTCATTTAACATCTGGAGATGATTTTGAGCTTGAGGTAACGTTATAATTACCTGCAGCCTGGTACAGCACTGAAAATGCTGTGAGCCCCCTGTTCACAGCATTTTCAGCTCTTAAAGTGACTTAATGTTACAATAAAATTTATTGAAGACCTGGGCAAACACTGCACACAGTCATTTATTGGCAAGTGAAAATACTGTGAATCTAATATTTCTCAATAGGAGATTGTTGTTAGAATATCATGAGACACAACTCAACGATCTGCTAGTAGAATATTACTTAACATCGACTTGACATTGATCATGTTATGAAATACATAATCAGTGGGAAATATTAGATATATTGGCTATACATACCTCCTATATTGATTTTACTTGCCAAGATATCCTTTTTGATATGCAAGGCTGCTCAAGAATGATCCTTATTGTCTGTGGTGTTTGATACGCTCAGTGTCTGTCAAGCTGTCCAATGAGGCCTTTTTTCGGTTGTCATTCAAACTTTGTTAGAGATGAGAAGCTTTCATCTTTTTTGCACTTTTATTTTCTTTCTAGCTTTCTCCTTGGGCTCCTGGGCTAGTCATAGAGTAGAGAGAGGACTGGGAAACAGGGGAGAGGTGTGGAGAGATACTCTTAAAGGTTCTTGACTTAGACATCTATAAGAAAAAAACTTTCATTGGTATAGAACCTTTACATCATACAAAGATTCTTTCCACTCCATACTACTTGTATATGGATGTTTTTACACTTTTATTTACAGAAATGATTCTCTAAAGAACCATCAATTAAATGATTCTTTAGGGAGAATATTTAAGAAGTTCAATCTCAAGGTTTGCTAAACCTGCTTCAGTCATGTCTACAAGAAGTTATACCTGTTTGGTAAATGTTATTCAAATTTAATTTACATGGCAACCAATCACAGCTCTCAGCCCATTTTGCAAGTTTTCTATTGTGACACAGAGCAGCACTGTGCCTCTTTTATGAGAAGGTCAGCAATGGGTCTGGGGGAAACAAACAAAACTGACAAGGTTGTGGTGGAATGGGAGAGTGGGGAGAGGGATGGGGGTGTGAAGAAGTTGTATAGGTTATCTGCAAAGGGACTCTTAGATTAAAAAATGTTTAAGGGAACCAAATGTGGATCTAAGTACACTTTTGACACTTTTGAGACTATGTTTGAGGTATAATGTTTTTCTGTTTTTACAAGTGCAACCATCTTAAATACAGTCGATATGTCTAACATTGTTGTGAGAACCTTTTTCTATTATTTGGCTTATTTCAGGACATGTCTGACTTGTTTGAGGCTGAAAATTTTGTTACTGGAGATTGACAGGTAATTGTGGGCATTTTGTACATATTTTATAGAAATAAGCTAAAATATCTGCTGTTAAATTACCTACTGTACAACAAGTACCATAGAAATGGGCAGAATAACATGATGATTTTCTTACACAATCTCATATCATCAGACACGAAGTATCAGACATATTGACAGATTTCAACTGTCAAGATGTTTTTCAGCATGAGTGTAGACATAATAACAAGAAAGTCATAACAGCGTGATTCAAGGTGGACAGCTGCTTTGTGGTGGGGGGGGTTTAAGACGTTGGGGGGAAGTAATACTAGGAGATGAAGAGAGTCAGAGTACAGGGTGCAAGGCCTTGTGGATGGACAAGGGCCCCTTTAGAGTAGAACACAGGGAGGAAACTAATAAAAATTAAGAGCACGATAAAAGGAGACATAAAATGGAAGGGTGCAGAAAGGGGACATTGTTTGGGTTCATGGCTCAGGTCTCCTGTTGTAACTGGAAGCAGTGCATTCCAAAAGCCATGTTCAATTCTGAGTGACAGCATACAGGGCGGGGGGAGAGTGGGTCAAGCGCAGCAGCTATTGTTATGAAAGGTTCCTTCTACTGTTGGGAGTCCAAGTCACTGAGTCCAATTAACAGATTAAAGAGTACAGAGGGAGCCCTCTGATCTCGTTAATAATCCCCACTTTGCTGGAGAAGGCTGGGGCAAAGCGAGTCTCGCTGTCAGCTGAGTTCCTCACAATGCAGAATTCTCCAGCCCACCATGGTGGCACACTGCACCTGGAGGGGGGCAGACAGTAGGCTGTTCTGAAGGAGTATCTTATGAAAGAGAGACTGGGGTAGAAAAAAGGGTGTGTTGGTCTATTTGAGAGCCTTGTTTGTGTTAGGAGTGTAGAAGTGCATCAGCGGACCAATATCAATCTGAAAATGCAATGAGAATATATTTAATAAAGTATGTACTCACCTTTCGTCTGAGTTCTTAAAATAACACGGTATGTCTTTAAAGCATATGTGCCCAACATTTGATTCTTCATATTCCACTACTGCGTAAATGTACTAATAAGGCAAAACACTGAGACTACCAAAATATGAATGTGTCATAAAGCAATATAAAACATGAACCTCTGGTATAAATCAGATGAACTGCTAGGAATCAACAACTAGGTTGAAGAATCTCCAGAAACAACAAGGCTTGTGGGACACTCCTGGTCAGCAGTGGCAACTTCCACCAACATTGATCTGAGACGGGTCAAACCATGAACCGACAACAGCATGTTGGGCAAGACACATCAGTTCGTGAGGGCATTGAAGGCGGTCCCATCTACTGATAACACTTTAGGCAGATGTTGATATTGTCCAAGCCCATTGGGATAGTTGGTCTGTTTTTAAGAATAACCCTGAACTGTGCAAAAAATGGAATCAAACTGTGATGGTTTCATGAAGCATTGGATCACTTCCTAAATAGTCATAACAGAATCGAACAAATCAAACAGTTAGACCCTTTGCGCACTTGACATGTTATACATGCCTGCGCTGTGAACCGACATGCCTCCTTTATTTTCTGTAGCTCTCTGAAAGACAGGGTGGTATAGAAAAGCCCAGAGCCCATTATCCTTCTCATCTTACAGCGCAAGACAAAACCTCAGCTGTCATCTGCCCTACATGCACGTAATCCATGAGACTCAGGTCACCTGTAATGGTACATGTTGAGTGGGGAATGTTTCTGAGGCTCAGTCTTACAGGCACAGACTTGTGCTCTGCAACTCAAAAATTTCCATGGCAATGTAAAGTATGCTTGCTTACGCATACCCTGCACCAAATCACTCATGCAGCATGTACAGCTTCTTGCAAGGTAAACTTGCTCCTCATCTCTTCTAATATGAATTCGCTGTTAGACAAACTTGGGAAAAAAACGCTAACTGCCAGTCCTTTTACCGACGTTAACATTCACCTACCACCCACACAGAAAGAAACAATTATGGATGGCTTCAGTGTCACCGGGAATCATATTTACCATCTAATGTGATCAACATGTGACAGTTGATAGAACCCCCTGCTTTTTAAAAATGCACTAGTGCAAAAACAAACAAGCCAACAAATGAAACACCTTCAAATTGTTGCCATCTTTTATATCGAATGAATGTAAAAGCTTTCAATTATAAAGATTTCATGATGAACGGACCAATTAAATTAGTGTAAAACGACTATATTTGAAGGAGACAACTGTCTTCTTTATTTTGGAGATATTGTTTTTTTGGATGAAATGGCATCAGGTCTTTTAAACAAACATACAAACAAGCAAACAAACAAAATCAAGATACTCTTTATGCATTTAAACAAATAAGTGAATGCTTGCAATACGGGCAGCGGCTGTGAGTAGTATTAGCATGCACCTTCTGTCAAAAAAGATTTATGACCCATCATAAATCAAAACAAAAATGTCAAGATTTA
>JBBJLR010000034.1:2605345-2638653 GCA_037577145.1 Brachypetersius gabonensis
GACATGTTGACATGTTGACAGGCCATAAATCTTGACATTTTTGTTTTGATTTATGATGGGTCATAAATCTTTTTTGAAAGAAGGTGCATGCTAATACTACTGCTGTGTTTTGAAACCAAAGCATCAGCTGTGTACCTCTTGTGCGGTGAGGGCAGTTTCACATTTCTGAGGTGTGAAGTGATTTGTAAAGGCAGACTCTTCTATTCTGAACACCAACACTCTACACTGTCTCTTTCTGAAAGCTCTTCTCTGTTTGTCGGAGTTAACAGTAGAGGAGAGAAAGCCATTAGAGGCGAGCTGAGAACTGAGATAGGGAAAGGCCACCATGGCCGAAGGCTCCAGTCTGAAGTTGAAGGTGATAAAAGAGTGGCTTTCGGGAGAAAAAAAATAAGGGAACTCGCTGACAAAGCCCCCTGCTCACGGTGAGCTCTTTCTCCTCTGTCGTACCCCCCTCCCTCCCCTGAGAGACGTGAAGCCAGGACAGGTCAAGAACAAGAGCCCCACTGTACACTGAGCTGGGGATTGTCCAAGACGGCGGATTCCAGGCGGTTGAAAGAGCTGTAGGCCGCATCCAGTGCACCCCAACCCCTTATCACAAACTGCGAAAGAGCATGGTAAATATCATTGAGTTAGAATGACTTGTACAGCAAATCGGGGGTAAAAAACGACCAAAAAAAAAAAAGCCTGAATGTTAGATAAGAAGCTCGCTTGGAAATATCTGAGCATGGGAAAGAGGAGTTCAGACTGAGGGGAGAGAAAAGAGTGAATCACAGTGGGTGCCAAAATAAACCAACAGAATCTCGCTCACCCACAGTGACCCAGAGGCTGGTGAATGATACCATCACCGGACCATGTTGTGCTGCGGCATTACACATTTGCACTTACTTATCCAAATTCCTTGAAGATTTTATTACCATAGGCATTAAAAAAAAAGCTACCAAGAAGCATTCTTTGAAGTGATGACATAGAAGAAACTCTTCAACAACATTTAATGGGTGTTTCTTTAAAAAAAGTAAATGAGAAGTGTAAAGAACCTTAAAGATTAAAGCAGAGATCCCCAGCCACTGGGCCGCGGACCGACATCGGTCCGTGAGTCATTTGTTCCCGGGTAAGACAGAATAAAAAATATTTTATTGATATCAGATTATGAAAGCTTTTTTCTTTTGAACAAAATGCTCATCTTGGATCTCGTGACACGGTACATCAAAAAAATTAGCCCACAAGCTCGCAAAAATGAGTAAAATACAAACATTTTGGGGAGTTTCTTCATATTTGTATGCACTTTGTTTTTGGTTGTATCTGTACCGTGGCACAAAAAACGTTAATCAGATCTGTTGACCCCATTAGGGGAATGCAAAACTAATGAAAATTGACATGAACATTTTATGGTGATTCTAGATTAAACATTTCAGGCTTGTAATAGGTATTGTAGGTTTCAGTTTAATGTTGAAGTTTTACAGTAACTCTTTCATTGAGGAGACTTGCCATGGAGCTGTCAGTGTTGTTTTCCATTTTAACTCTGAACATTCACATGGGAAATTCTCAGAAAAAACTATTCCTGGATTTACACTTAAAAACAGTATAAGACCTCCAGTCCTGCTTCTAACCAACGGGAGAGTTCACTTGGCTGTATTTACCTGAAAAAGATCCACTGTGTGTTTGTTTTGTTTCCAACCAAAATTTTATCATTTAAAATATGAGCATTGCTTTACATGCATCCTGCAACACAAAACAAACCTGATATGAAGATGAATATACAAACCTGTAATTTTTTATTGCATACAAGTAAACCTGATTTTATTATTGAAAGACAGATGAACTGAAAACATCAACTGTGGGCTTTACACAGGCACCTATACAGTCTTACTGTTCATTGTTTCATTGTATTTACTTTGATGTTTTGGAACACTTGCAGGTTTGCATGTAATTCTTTGAAATGCCTATAGCTACTGTACCGTGCATTAGACCAACATAAACACAATTTTATCTTTCATTTGAACCTTAACTTCAAACCTTAACAATAACTTTGTCGTGCTATTCGTTCTTACTGTGTAAATGGTGTAGACACTAAACCAGTCATTTCAAGCTGCTGTTTTTCTGAGACTAAAACCCTAGCTTGAGTTGATCTGAATGTTTAACAGGCATATGTTTTCCAGATCTTGGATCAATTGTGAGAAACAGTTTGAGCCAAGACAGCCTGTCTGAATCCACACTGATTAGCTTGATCACATGATATTGTTGTTGTGACATAATAACCACATCTTTTCGGCTCCTTGTAATGTTTTTCACCAAGAGAAGAATGAAACCTCAGCAATCTGCATAACAGAAACCTTTTTTTGGAAAGAGTCTGGGATTCCAGAGCAAAAAGACTTGGTGCCGAACTTGACAGAGAGAAAAGACTCTCACTACCACTGATCTGAGAAACAGAAACAAAGCAGAACACGCCTTCTAGACACAATGAAGATTTTGCATTCTTCTGTTAAACGGCCCATCTTCACAGGTCGGGGCAAGTGGTGTGGAGAGTCAAAATGAGCTCAAATTTGAACTATAACACACCCAGCGTCTTTCTAAAATAGAAGCCCACCTGCCGCAGTCACTGCAGGTTCAATCAGCTTTTTTAACCTCTATGGCTTTTTTTTCCATAGGAAATGGAATGCATACTCAAGCTTTTCTTTGCTCTTATCTAAGACACATAGAAGGATTTGAGTGGAGTTAGGAAAAAACACAGCCTCGGGCCTTGGCTTTCTTTCTTTATAACAGGTGGTAGACTTTGCTTTAATAAAGCGTTGGTCTTTGCATGCATGTCAACTACAAAATAATCTTTAACGAATGTTAAATATCAGTGACTTTACCGCAACACAGCATGGTCCGGTGATTGCATCACTATTTTCCCCTCATATTCTGGCCAACCCCTTCCCCTCTGACAATTCATATTCCTGGCTAGTAATTCATATTCCTTTACTATGATTAACAAGTAGTTCAAATTCCTGTGCTATGACTGGCTAGTAGTTCATACTCCTGGTCTATGATTAACTAATGGTTCATATTTGTACCATATGATTGACTATAGTTCATATTCCTGCTCTGTGAATATGGCGGAAATGACAAATAAAACCTACTGGATTTACAAGACTTTGACTTGATATTCCTGTTTTCTGAATTAGTTCATGTTCCTGTGCTATAATAGGCTAATTATTCATAATTTTGTGTTTTGATCGGCTAGTAGTTCATATCTGATGTGCTCTGATTGGCTAGTAGTTCACACTCCTGCTCCATGATTAACTAGTAGTTCATATTTATGTGTTATGATTGGCTAGTAGTTAATATTTTATGCGATGAGACTGGCTGGTATTCTTGTGCTTTGATTGGGTAGTTTGTATTCCACCTCTATAATTAACTAGCAATGCATATTCATGTGATATATTAACTAGTAGTTTATATTCCTCTGCTATGGTTGGCTAGTAGTTCATACTATGGCACGCTATATCAGCTGATCCAGTCAATTCCCGCACTGGGATTAGGTGGCACTTTTTATACATGAACTACACTTTAAGAACGAACCATTGGCGAGCGTAAATCAGGAGATTTGATCCACTACTAGCCAATCCGTGACTGAGAGCATGAACGCGGGCCAGTCGTGACCCAGGAGGCGGGGTTGTCGGAATACGGGTGGGAAATGTAACACCGCACCCGCACTGCGGCCGCTCAAGTTGGTTCGGCAAGGCAACACTCAGTCTGACTAAAGATACTTCAGCATAACACACACACACACACACACACACACATACTGCAGCCCTGCCTCTGGGGAAAGAGTTCCTATCCGAGAGTAGCAGAGGGCCGCTGGACGCAGTGAGCAGTCGGAGGGAGATGATGGAGGCGGTGTGAGGGTCCGGCGGACGTTGAGTGCGTGTTATCGGTGGGGTTTTAGGAGGAAACCTGTCACACAGCAGCCCAGAGAAAATGGGAGTGAAGCTGAGCGCTGGGAGAACCGGTGCACTTGGAAAGAAAACTGGATTTTGATTTAAAAAGGCACGTCTCCTCTCAAGGTGGAGTATTTCCTTTAAATTCCTGATTGTTTGACGTTTTAAATGGTTTTACAAAATACTCTGTATTAGCATGCGCAAAAGTTGAAGTCTATAAACTAATATAACCCATTTTTAATTGCTTATTTTTGAATTGCACGAGCTAAAGCTGGTTAAATGGTGGGGCATAAAGTGTCTGTGCATCTGCACCCTGCAGCTTGTTTAGTTTGTCCAGTCTCGGAGTAAGTGAGAGAAGGTAAACACTGAGAGTTTTCTCTGAACTAAAGGACAAGGCCGGGCCACCCATTCATGATGGGACGGATAACAAAAGGAGAGCTGGGGCTTCGTGCTGGGAAACAGGTTGTTTGCAGGGAATTCCAGAGAGGAATCACAAAGGGGTCAGATATAGAGTTAGGACAAGTCTGGAGACCTTTACTGGGTTGCTGTTCAATTGTAATTAATGAATTTAAAAAGAGGCCTATTTCTGTTCATTAGTTTTACATCAGTAAAGTTTTAGGTGTTGTGTCCAGCCAAGGAATAGAGGACAGTGTGTTAGGGACACCTGTGCTACAAAGCCATTCTTTTATTTAGTCCCCCTTTTACAGACCCTATAAATAGCCATATAAAATAAATAGCCATATTTGCAGTATATTTATGCCAATAATGATGCCAATAATAGCTGGATTTATGCCAATAATACCTGGATCTATCTGAAGAGGGAGAGCCAGCTTTAGCTCAGTTAACAGCTGTGTCAGTTTGAAATAAGACAGCAACTGGAATACTTAATGCTAAATAAGACGCTGTTGGAACACTTTGCTGTTCCTCAGGATTTTCAGTCTCAGTGGGCCTCCCAAGGATAAATAAAACATATATAAATTACTGTCTGGCATCCAGTGGCCTTGGCAGAGTTGAGAGAGATTAAGTATGTTGCAATTCTAAAATGTTTCTGAGTGTTTCTCTGTTAGTACCTACAGTGCTGAAGGCTACAGAGGAAAAATGGGGCAACTTTAAATGTAGGAAATCTAATTGATAAATATTTAGCACAGAATCGTTCATCAAATTAAAAATGTCCAGAAGACATAATGCTGCTCACTCCATTACGTCTTCTAAGAGACCTACAGTCTTGCTTCAGCATGATTCATTGCATTTTCCTTTCTGCCAGCTATAATGTGCTATCATGACACTCATGTCAACTTTGTAAGGAAAGTATCTGCATTTTGCTGAAAATAGGGGGGGAAATGCAAGAAATTAAGTATTGAACTGTTATATATAATTTTGTAAAAAAGAAGTTGGAAAACAAATTGCGAAATGAACATTTTGTTTGAATGCATAGAGAAAAAAAGTTAAGTGCGTTATTCTAATTTCAGGTTCCTCAAGTCTCAGCCATGGTAAGCGGCTGGAGATCGTGCCCGGCCCACTGCTGCCTCCCTGGCCTTCTCCTTTTGCTTCTTGTGGTCAGTTCTCTGTCAGTGAGAGCACCTGCCCACCTATCGCAGCATCCTCATGTCCCCTCCCTGGTGCCTCACACACCCCTGCTCCTGTCCCGCTCCCGTTTCAGCGCAAAAGCCCAGTTGGATCTCACCACTCACTGCAACGCCAGCTGCTACCACAAGGGGGATGCCATTGACAAGGAGCATATGACTGAGCAGCTAGCTTTTGAGACACTATATGCAGACGGCTCCCGTACTTTAACCACTGTCGATCTGGATGAAGATGATGATGATGACTTGGTTAATAGTGTCCTTCCTACATTTTCAGTCAGGAAGAAGCACAGAGTCTCCATTTCTTTTCACAAGAGGATAAGGAGGCAAATCTATGGGGCAGATGGACGTTTCAACATCCGGGGTGACCACTTTCTGCTGGACTACCCCTTCTCCACAGCAGTCCGCATCTCCACAGGCTGCACCGGGGTTCTGGTGTCCCAGCAGCACGTTCTGACCGCTGCCCATTGCGTACATGATGGTAAAGATTACGTCAAAGGTGCACGCAAGCTCAGAGTTGGCTTCCTCATCCCACCTTCTGTTAACAGTACTAAGCAAGGCCAGGCCCCTTTGAAGAAGCCTCTAGTGCGCTGGGTGAGGGTCAAGAGGACACGGGTGCCAAAAGGTTGGATCCAGGGGCCACAGGAGGTCAGCATGGATTACGACTATGCCCTCCTGGAGCTGCGCTGGCCCCATCGACGGCCCTTCATGCGTCTAGCTGTGGCCCCCTCTTCTGATGATCTGGCTGGGAAACGTATCCACTTCTCTGGGTTCGACAGTGACAGACCAGGAGAGCTTGTGTATCGTTTCTGCCCCGTAGAGGACGAGTCCAACGATTTGATATACCAGCACTGTGATGCCCGACCTGGGGCCAGTGGCTCGGGAGTCTATGGCCGTGTGTGGGACAATTCTTTGGAGCGCTGGGAACGTAAAGTGATCGGCATCTTCTCTGGACACCAGTGGTTGGAAATCAATGGCGAGAACCGGGACTACAATGTGGCTGTGCGCTTTACTCCTCTGAAATTTGCTCAAATCTGTTACTGGGTACATGGCAACAGAGCAGACTGCAGTCAGGACTGATCCAGAGGACGAAAAGAATGACTATGGAAAAGGCCTGACTGACTGTAGAAGATTAAAGAAGAACTGGCCCATGAACCTGCACTTTATGGTCAATCCTTTCACTGGGCAAGGCAACTATATTCAAATAAAAAGAAGCCCTGAGCGAGAATTTACCACAGGAGTCTGGACCTGATTATCAAAGTTATATTAATCCAAATTGGATCGGATAACTCCTTTGTATTTGACTTGGACCTCTATTTAAACCACTAAAACCACTCTTTGGCCCTCCACTGTAAAATATTGATCATGCACCATTTGATTTTGTATATAACAAACACTGCTGAGGCCTGCAGCTTAGTGCACATATTTCAGGCCAAGTCAGTACCCTTATAAAAAAAAAGAAGAAAATAACAACTAAATTGTTTTTTCTTGTTGTGATTTTATTGCATTTCCCAGAATACACTTGAGGCCGGTTTCCTAAACATGGATTAAGGCTAGATTAGAACTAAATTGTAATGTCAATTTACTATTAAAAAGCCCTGTTAGTCTGTAATTAAACTTCATCTGGAAATGGGAAATCCGCCCTTGATATGCTTGGCATGGATTTATTTTTTTTTAAAGCTGTGACGCTTACATGTGCAAGATAAGTAACTTATAATCTCTGTCAGATATTTTAACCTATTTCTAAATTGAAAGATAATTTCAAATCAGTTTTAGAGAACACAGTTCTTTGAATGTACTACTGCTTGTGACAATAATGGATTAAACTGGAGGCATGGTAAGAAAGAAAAGAGTCAGTTAACTGTGTGGGTTGTGGCTGTAGAAACTAGATGACTGTGATCAAAGCATAACCTCTGGTAAACGCTAGAGAGACGCTACACGGCTGCAAACGGTAGTGACTGCGAAAGCTTTAGCAAGATATAAGGCCAACACACAAGAAACCCATTACAGTAAATTTTGTTTTTAACCACGACTAGATCAAAGGCCAAATACAGGGGATGAGGGATGAAATGAATTGAATATATTTTTTTTTTTATTTTTTTTTTTAAATGCTTCTATTTTAATAAACAAAAAGATCTATATTGAGGTTCCTTTGTTTTCTTATTGTGCTTTAAAGATGTCCTAATTAAGTAATGGTCTAAACAGACAGAGACCTGTCAGTATTCAAAATGGTGCATGTCTTTAGTAGGAATGTCATTTTTAGGTCTTGTTATGATGGAACTCTTACTCCCTCTTGTGGCTCAGAGTGGTCTTCCACCCTGGCTTTACTACTCTGAAGCCACTGCAAGGCCTCATTACCTGGATCAGGAGTGTTAGTAGACAGTTTAGTAGATCAACAAGGCCAGGCTGGATGTCTCTGGCAAAAAAAGGGTGAATTCATCAGAGGAAATATTTACTAATAGTTCAGAATTTTACATTGAGTCAAATCGTTTTAGTCAAAGAATATTTCTCAAGATTTAAATTTACTATGATTATAGGTTCAGAACTAAAGTTAAGACTAGTAAAGATTTATATTAGTTACATGGTTAAGAATAATAACACAATGCAATGGATAAACATTGAGATATTTTTAGTGGCCTTTCCTGAGATTTCTTTTAGTGTTTTTACTGTAAAGAATTTGAACTGGAGAGGAAAGAAATTGTTTCCCACAAGTGTTGATCACGGCAGTCTCCAGGCCACAAGATTTCAGGTTTTGGTTCAGACAAGTCTACTGTCTGAATTATGCAGCATATAATGCATAATCATATCTTCCACAGACATTTGTTAAAGCTTTGCTTGTGTGTCTGTGATTTTCGCCTCGAATCACATCTGCCTTATTGGCATCAAGTTCTCCTGCTGAACAGTGTTTAGCTCTAAAACAGTCATCATGCTAAGCCTGTTCTAAATTCTGGTGTCTGGCTCAAGATTCATGATGTGCTTCAGAGAGATGAGTCAAACTGGCCTCTGTCTAAACTGTTACATTTAGTGGGAACTGCTGCGAAGCATGTGGGCTGTTTCACTACCTGCAGATCTGAATGACACACCATCTTTGAGCCTAAACCATAATTCATAATTCATGCTTGGCTTTGTGGGCCACTCTTCTGAACGCAAGAGCGTGTGTGGGTGGATATGAAGGCTCACTAATTTTAGGGTAGGGTGTTGTTCTTTTGTCTTTTGTTTTATGGCACTTCCCATTTAATGTTACTCCAGTGAGAGATGAATAACACTGAACACACACAAAAAAACGAGATTTTTAAATGTTCTTTGACTTAATTGCGGACCGTATGAACTTTAGATATTTCTTGTTTTGTCTGGTCAGCTGCATTTCAGGACTCCAACACATACCAATAAACGTTGGGACAGTTAAAGACAAGTAATGATAAAATAGTCTGATTTTAACAGGTGATGCCAACAGATGCACAGAGGATCTAGAGTTTGTCTACAAATGTGTGAGAAAATGACGAAATGTTTAAAAACAAAGTTCCTCAGAGAAAGATGGGGACAGGTTAACATATTTCTCATTCTATAGTACATAATATGCTAAACAGTTGAAGGAATCTGGAGGAATTTCAGTGTGTGAAGGGGAAGGATGCAGGCGTAAGATAAACACCTCTCCCTCAGACAACACAGCATCAAGAGCCATCGTTCATCTAGAGCTGATACAACCACATGGACATGGGTGAGGAATTACTTTGGTAAACCTTTGTAACATTCACAAATGCCGCTGAAAACTTTACTTTGCAGAAAAGAAGCCTTATGTTAACCGTGTCCAAAAGCAGTATCGCCTTCTTTGGACCGTCACACAGTGGAAATGTGTACTGTGCTCAAACGGATTAATATTCCAAATCATTTTGTTGGAAGAAATGGAGACTGTGTGCACCAAAAGCAAAAAGGACCATCCAGACTGTTATCAGCAACAAGTCCAAAAGCCAGGGTCTGGTATCTTGGCAAATATCATTTATATTTCTGCGATGTCAGCATTGATGCAGAAAAGTACACATGCACCGCCTTCAAGACAATCTTTTCCTGGGAAGCCAATGCATTTTTCACCAAGACAATGCAAACCCACATCCTGCATGCATTCCAAAGGCATGGCTGTGGAAGAAGTGGGTACAAGTACTGGACTGGCCTGTCTGTAGGCCTGACTGTTCCCAATAGGGAATGTGTGAATTCTGAAATTAAAAATGCAATAACCCCTCTTTGATTGCATCCTGAAACACTTCATCGCCGGGTATCCTCAGCACCAAAACATATTTTTATGTTTCGTGAGAAAGAATGGCAACATTACCAAATGGTAAAAAATCTTAACCATTCCAACTTTTCTTGGAAAGTGTTGCAGGCCTGAAATGCAGGAATGGATGTATTTTGACAAATGAAATAAAGTTGACCAGACAAAAGGTAAAATATCTGTCTGCAATGAAATAAAAGTCAAACTCAGTTTAAGGACAACTGGTTTTTTCCCATTTTCCATACCGTCCCAACTCTGATTTGGCATTGTACACTTGACTATGCTTGCCTATGCAAGTACATTCTGATTGACTTGTACTTTGCACAGTATGGATATATCCCTACAGTTCTCATAGTGCCTGGTAGCATGTGTCCATCTTGGAGTTATAAACTGTGGTGAATGCTGTTACATGCAGTTCATTCCCACTTTTCCAGCTCACCAGCAGGTCATCTGCTGTAGAAATGCAGAGTAATGTTCAGTGTTCCCCTTTTTTAGAAAAAGGACCGGATTGTGTTTCTAAATCCAGTTCTGGATTAGTTTAAGAAATGACTGTAACAAGTAGGCATGCCATATCAGTAACAGCCAGAGAAAAGACAGTAACCAAGCAGCGTCCAGATGTGCGGTCAGTGCAAAGATTTCCTGCCCACACAGCAAAGTGGTCCACGTGAATCATGTGAACCTCTGAAAGAGGGCTTTTGTGCTTCAAAGAGTTCTGCTGAGAACATAAAAGCTTTTACAAGAGTCTGACTGGAATGAATTTGGCAGAGTGGCCTATCAGCATGTGGCCGTCAGTAATGACTGCAGGAGGTCTTCAGATAAGGTGAAAATGTTTTTATGGGACATTATGGTTTGGTGCTAACTGGGGGTGGGTGGAATGAAGAAAGAGGGATTGAGAGAACTTTTCCAGAGTTTTGTGCACAGATGCTGACTGCCCTCTAGTGGTCTACCCAAGGATGTGTATATATTTTTCAGAACATACCACAACATGGCGATGAGCAGGGATGATCTGCTCAGAATGCAGTGGGAGTTCATTAGCCCTCACTATGCTTGACCTGTAAACGTGCATGGTGCACAGTAAAACAATAACATCATTTTAAAATCTCAGTCTTATTCTTTAGGCCTGCCTTACTCAGACAGGGTTTCTGTTGTCCTGAAGCATGGATAACCAGCCCTCAGCGTCCTGAAAAATTCCAAGTAAAGAATGAACAAGGAATTATGAATTTTCGAAGCCAGTCTGGGATCACAGTCCTCACAATGGTTTGGTTACCTCATTTCCTTCACTGGCCTTGCACATGGAGTCTGATCTTCTCAGCTGTGATTTTATCCACTTTAATAGGCTTTTCAGAAAGTGCTCACAGGCCAGTAGTGAACACCTGCTCCTAGGCCAGTTTTCTCATTAAACCAATCCTTGGATTATTCTGGATTCTTAGGAACATTACATTAGGCCCGAGGTAGATTAAGGAGAACAAAAAGGAGACATTTAAGCTGTAGTGGTAGCATGTCTGAAGTTGCTTTTTGTCTATGTGTTTGGGTTTTATATTATAGTGACGAAGATTTGGACCTTTTACCAAAAGCCTGCTGCGACTCATCCACAGTTTCACAAGGCAGCTTTTGGGAAACGAAACCGTGGTCAGCTGCAGCTGCTCGTTAAACCTTTAAGTAATGTTCAAATGATAGTTATGGTTTGGTTTAAAGTGGCATAAAGTGTCTAAACCCCATTTTAAATGAAGAAAAATTATCTCAAAATTACATTTGTCATTACCCTGACCTCATCTACATCTTGGTTCTTTGTCATCTTCAGGTATCTCCCCTTTTTTCCAGCAGGATTCAAGTCTTGGCTTCACTGAGCTTTTCAGGGCCTGTGTTTACACTCCACGTAAGCTCAAGTCTAGACTAAAAAGAATTTTAGAGTTGTAACAAGTTACGGTAATACTGGGTTGATACTGTTATCTGATGTGTTTCATTTACATACATCAGTGAGCCGGAACATTAAAGCCACAGGTCCAATACTGAATAGGTCTGCATTGTGCTGCCAAAATAGTTTTGATCTGCAAGACATGGACTCCACAAGACCTCAGAAAGTGTGCTGTGGGAAGACTTTAGCAGCAGGTCTTTTGTTGAGATTTGGGGAATTTTGTTGCTGGGTTAACACCTCGACCTTTTGTCATGTTCCTCAAACCATTTCTAAACAATATTTGCAGTGTGGCATGGTGTGTCTGCAAGAGGCCACTCTAATTAGGAAATAATGTTGCCATGAAGGGCACAGGTCAAAGTAATCTTCACATGAAGGCCACAGAGGTTTCTTAGTAGAACACCTGTAGCACCATATTGTCTCCACTGGTTTGCCTTGTCCCCCTCAGTGCATCCTGGTACCATCTCTTCCCAATAAGCCACAACAGCAGGCCACCTTCTTCCATAGATCCACGGTCCAGGTCTGATGCCTTTTGGTGGTGGACAGGGGATCGCAGGGACACTGACTAGTCTATGGCTGTGCAGCCAAATACACAGCAAGCAGTGATGCACTGTGTTCTAGCCCCTTTCCATCAGAGACAGCGTTTATCTTTTAGTGCTTTGTGCTACAAAACCTCATGTGGGTTCAGCTCAGACCAGCTAGCCTTCCCTTCCCAACCGCATTGCTGAACCTTTTGTACCCAGAACACTGTTGCTGCCTCACCAACTGTCCATCTTTGGACCACTTTTAGCAGATACTAATCACCACAGGACCTGCCATTTTGGAGATCCTGACAGAGCTGTAATAATTTAGTCCAAGTCAAAGTCACTCAGATCCTTGTGCTTAGTTTTGCTGCTTCCAAAATTGACTACTCATTATATTCCACCCCTCCACAGGTGCCACTGCCGCAATGCAATACATCTATAAGCTTTAAGGTTGGGGCTCGTCTGCCTAGCCAGTGGCGTATCTACCATTGCATTTATAAAATATTGAAATTGCAACTAAATTCACCTGGATTTTTATTACACACGTTCTAGTGGGTTACAAATACAATATATATTTAAAAAACCCAATCTAAAAATAGTAGCCCAGCATTGTGCTCTTCTGGAACACAAGGTGGTCAACTTGGTTTGTATTCAGCCACCGTAACATAAAAACATGAATGGTTACCATCTCTGCAACAGTGCATCCATGTTCTTCCATCTCATCAGGTGTGGTAGCCATGGTTCTTCTTGCCTAGCTTAGCCAGACAGGCAGGTTTAAACCTTACATTTCAATGCACTCCTGGAAACATTAAAATAGTTTGCCACTCCGCAGGTATGACATTATTCACAGGTTTATAGAGCAATGTTTCAGTTCTGTAAAAGTTCATTTTAGTCAGCAATGAAACCTGATTAAAAGAATCATATTCTATGGTTGAAAGAATCATGTTGAAAATCCTGAAGACTGATGGCAAAATAAGTCAATTAAAGCAGCTTAGAGGAAAGCAAAAATTTCAAAGCCTGTGTATGTTTCATTTCAGCATGAATCCTCACTACACCACACATCTTAAAGAAAACCAGCTATGACACAAAGTAAATGAGTGAAAATGGACAAACGTCACATAAAACCAGTCATAACCTTAGTTTAGTGCCTTTTTTATTAGAGATAAGGAGACGATACAAAACATCCACTATCCAATATCTTTCAAAGCTCTGTACACAGGCTGTTCCAATACATCGCTCCCCATCGTTCCTTTATTCAATCCAATTGATCAGCAGACATCTGAGGTACCAGATCCAGAATTTGTACACACGTGAGGAATGTGTTCAATTCAAGTGCCATGGTGTGGAATCAGACTTGGAAATGTTTGCAAATAAGAGCTGGAATCATTAAAAACATTTGAATTTTCCAAACAAGATAAACAGAAGGGGAGTAACTGTTCCCAAAACGGTCTTCCTGACACGGCTTGTGCAGTCAGTCATGGAGTAAATTGTTTTGTATTAAACCTACTCTACGCACACATTTAGAAAACTTAAAGTAGAATTTTGGCAAAAAAACAAACAAAACAAAAAAACAGTATTCTGCAGATTGTAACTGAATTATAATGGTTGCTGTTCTGTCTCAGACTTTACCTTCAACAATCTAGTGGAACCCAGAAAGAACAAAAACCTGTCAGCACACATTTACAGTTATTTTGTTTTTAATCATCATCCTTCAATTTTATTTGTTTTTCAAGATCTTTTTTTCTTTTGTGTTTTGTTCTTTGTATGTGTGAACTGGAATGACAGCCTACGTTTTGTGGAGTTTGGAAACTGTCACTTTCAACCAACCCTCCCCACCCATGAGAACCCACCCTCCAGCCCGGCAAACAATCTTGCTAAGCCCCCTGCCCTACCAATGTTGGAATGAACAGCTATACCCCTCAAAAGCGTTGGCCTCAATCATTCAGAGGCTTCCCTTCGAGACTGACCACTGATGATCCCCCAAGCTTCTCAGCAAGGGTCTTTCGGTCTTTGATATCTTCCAAACCGTTCACTTGCCACTCGTGCTTGATACCTACGCAACAAGAGTTCACACTCAATTTTGTGATAAGCACACTTAATTTTAAAAATAAATAAATAAATTTTGAATGCATGAAAAATTCTATTACGTTGTGTCCATGATTCTTACCTGTGAACTTCTTCTTGATGGCATCCTTGGAGCTAGCGTAGATCATCTTGCTCTTTAGTGGAGCGCTTTCTGGAGCCCTGACAGCAAAAACACATACGTCAGCTCATCTAAAACATCCGTTGTACTCTCTAGTGCAGAAAGCCACTCTGAGCATCCCTTACCAGAAGATGAAAACCAGATCTTCCTTTTTGGTTTCCTTTGTCTCATATGTGGCATCATACAGCGCATAACGGCAGTCATCAGGTGGGAGCATCTTGACAAACTTGAGGTAAGGATCTCCCTCATCACCCTGCAGGATCTCACGGCTCTCCTCCATGATGATTTTCTTCTTATCGTCACTCAGGCAGAAAAGGACAGCCTTCTTCCTCTTCCTCCTCTCCTCTTCATTGGCCTGCGCCTTGCGCACCTTCATCTCATTGAAGATAGTAAGCACATTCTCTTCCACTGTAACGCCGGAGGCCTGCAAACACACAAAGTCACATAGTATCACTGACACGTGCCCAACAGTCTTCTGTGAAAAAGGAAGTAAATGAGCCAAAATGTGTATGTAGGGTTAAATCAATATAGCAACCAGAGGCAAACAGAAAACATTACTGATATGATCTATGACGAATACACAAAGTGACTTGTAACTGCCTAGCTGGCAAACTTTACTAAAATACTACCACAAACATGACTAACCTGCATGAACAGGAGCTCTAAAAAATAGTCAGGTGAACAGGTGAAATTTAGAGAACTGAATGAAACAGTAACTACTCACTAAAATCACATTAACAAGATGCTTGGTGCGAGAAGCATGACTGCCTTTGAAGTATAACATGCATGACTTCAACACACACTTCAACTTAAAATGTATGCCACTGCAAACATGAATTGAAGAAAGGAACTTCACTTCCTCATATGGCCTGCAACAAGTAGACATGGGAGTGTATGGGTGTTCACTATGGATGCAGTACACATTGGCTGTTAAAAGAGATAAGCTGCTGTGTTTAAGGTGTGTCTTACTATGCAAGACAAGCAAGCTTAACATTTCACCATGAAAGTTTGAGAACAAAGCACTACCATATTAGCTGTAGGAGGACTGAAAATGAAGGAGGGGCTAGCACTACAGCTCCTGAGCGCAGGCTAACCAGACACACAATGGCACTACTGTCAAAATCAAAACGGCCTGAGTCACATCAGCTCCATAAACCTATTCAGGTCTTCTGATTTTCATTACAACACCCAGCAGCAGCAACTCTGAACAGATTTCAAACAAATGAACTGTCCTGCCCTGTTGTCTCCACTGCAAATTCTAAGACTATTCATCCCTCCTGAGCACAAACCCCTGAGACAACCAACAAGTAACCTGACTCTACATGCTAGTGTCAGTTCAGCCACTGAATAACCAGTGTATCATATAAGAACTCATTGTGGAAAAGAGACTCGAAGCACTAGCCATCCAGAGCAAGCTTGGTTCTGAAAGGCCACTTCAAATAAGTTTGTGTATGCAAGGTGTGGAGGATTTGCTCAGAGCTGTGAAACAGGACAAGTTTAGACTTAACTAAACAGTAGAGACATCAAATGCCTTAGAATGAAACAGTTTAGTACTTTATTCATAACAGAACTTTACAATTAGTATACGAGTACAACTACAAATGCTGAAAAAGCCAGCCGGCTCCTCTTCCTGCTCATTAAAATATCAAAGGCCATGATCAGAAGCCAAGGTTCAGATATTCTTGAGATTAGACTAGATCAGCTGAATGTGAGCAAAGAGGCCTCGAAAAACCAGAGGAATTACGATGTCTGGCCAAAAAGGGGAAAAGGAGAAAACATGTTTATTGCTGTAGGGGCTCCTCACACAGACCGGAGACAGAAACGGGAGGAAAAACCGAGTCTTCTCAAACCGGAACCGGCATTTCCTTCACACGACCACCTAAAACTGAGCCGGAAAAGAGAAAATCCTCACCAATAATTGCTTAAGACTTATGCTTTCTTACTTACTGACGTGACGATAGCGAAAACGGACCGACTTTGAACCAAGGCCACCGTTTACATGCAGTCTGCCGTTTTTAAAATGGTGAGGAAGTTCAGGCCTTCGCCCATCTGCACTGCACTACAGCTCAGCTCTCACGGCACGGACAGAGGATCGCGTGGTTTTCAGTGCGTAAAGTTAAAGATTCATTTAAAACGATATATTCTGTTACCTTTGAAAATACAGCTATTGCAATTGTAAGGGGGGGGGGTCACTGCTGCGACCAGGAACAACGACGTCGCTGCTAAGAAAACAGCATCTCCTCTTTTAATGGACGATCTAACGTCTTTATTTGAAACACAAAGGAAATTAAGAACCATTTAATTATATTGGATATAAACGTGTCTTTCATGAGCCACAAGCTACTTCCAGTTTCGTGAGAGCCTGAAGAACTGAGCTGATCTCAGTGCAGGAGTTAGGGTGGGGCCACGGCCGACGCAGCTCAGCATGTGCTGCTCTCACAAACCCACAAAAGACGGGTTTTAAACACCGGGAAGCTTTTGGATGAACCAGAAAGCCCCAGTGAACGCTACATTCACTCAATGACCCATATGTGGGGGACGAAACAGTTATTTCTGCAGGATGCTCCAGATGGCCATGTTGAAACAAAGAACTGAGCCTGTTAGCCCGTTAGCGTTAGCATGAGCTCCATCCACCGGCCCCGAGAAAACACACAAACCAAACCGGCCCGGCTCCACTCATTCCACATCCACTCAGAATTGAGTATGAATTGTGAGGCCTACACCTACCACTCCACGAAAGAGGAAAATAAAAAGATTTCCACACCCAGAAAATGCGAGGTTGGCCTTTTCTCGGGCCTGAAGGTGCGGAAATAGAGAGAGAGAGTGAGGAAATGGCGCCAGTTGTTTTTGGGGTCGATTCTTTGCAATTTTTTTCTCACATCCGAACAAATATCCAAGAGGTTATGATCACATTCGATGTTAGGGAACAGGGCGTTGTTTTCGAGCGAAAGAAAAATGTCTGTACATTCTGTACCGTGGAGCATTTTATAAAGTATTTATTTAATTTCCTCCGGTTTTAGAGCAGCGTTAGCCAGCCAACGTTAGGCGGAGAGAGCTAACAGGCTAGGAAGGAGCTAAAGGCGTCAATCCGGACAGCTGGAGAGACAATAGGGGGAAAATAGTAAACTCGTGTTCAGCTACGAGAAAAACACATGACCCAGGAGTACAGACAGACTCAGAGATAGGTGTGGTGTCAATGGTGAGTGTGGAGAATGGAGAAATGCAGACATACCATGGCTGTGTCTCTGTGGTCGTTGTTTGTCTGGGGGCTCTGACGACTGACTGAGGGAGAACTGTGCTGCAGTCCTCGCGCTCTTCTCTCCGCACGGATCCGCCCTTCCACGCCCCGCGTGGTCACATGCTTCGACCGAGCATAACGGGTAATGTAGTCCTTCCTATCGACATCTTGTCCCTTCATGAACCAGTGTGTTTGAGGTGACTCAGTCATTAAACACACATGCAACGTAAGCCCACGACAGGCTCTTTAGGTCTCAGGTCGGTCACGTGGGGAAGTCTGAGTAATTATACTAACTTTTACTCCCGCTGAAATACTGACCATAATCTCTGACCACTGTGCAAAGTGTCGCCCGGTACCAGGCTGGGAGCGTTATCTACCAAACAGACTGAGTGCTCTCAGAACAGGGGCTCTTTAGATAAGATTGGAGGGCAATAACACCTGCAGTGAAATCATGATCCGCTACCAGACAGCTGAAAGGACATGCAATATGCAAGTCAAGTGATATTAATTATATCAATAATAACACGTAGGGGCCCCGATAAGACATACATTTATTAGGGACGAGGAAGAGCACTTGTGAATCAGAGACCTTCTGAAAGACGAGAAATTTTTTTTTTTTGCTGACCCACCGAAAGAGGCCAATTCTAACAAGTGAACAAGTGAAATCTCCATTCAGCATCGAGAGACATGGGCCGCGCGGCTCTAAACCCTGTTGTGTCTGTCTCTGCCCCCTTTTAAGGTTCGCTAAACTCGCTTCCTTATTTGGAAGAGAACGGTGACAGCCGGGAGCGCGCGGCAGCAGCAACAGCCAATGCCGCGCGCTCCCGGCGCCTCGCGACTCCGATCGCCATATAAGGACACGAGGACGGTTCAGCAGCGCGCGCTGCACGCGGCAGGGGGCGCGCGGAGCACCCGGAGCACCAGCGCAGAGTGATGGAAGAGGAGGAGGAGAAAAACCTGTCGTATTTCTAAAAACCCTGACTGTTTAAAACGACCAGCTAATGCCGACTGATTCAGTAAATACACACTAACGCACGTAACGCACGCATTAAACAGCTTAAAAGTCTCGTAGTTTCGACATTACTCTGCCATAAACAAGTCAAGCTGAATTTTATTTATTGTCATCCATCCTCACACAGTATATGACAGTATATAACGAACGTTTCTTAGTCCCAGGTGCAAGAACAGCACAAAAACAATCCCACTTGAAGACAAAAAGCACAACAAAGACAGTACAAGAAACAACACACGTTTACGGGACAATGGAATACGGCAGCATATATATATATATATATATAGAGAGAGAGAGAGAGAGAGAGAGAGAGAGAGAGAGAGAGAGAGAGAGAGAGAGAGAGAGAGGTAGTAAATTGCAAAGACTTCAAACATGCCCAGTATTCTCAGATACGGGTTCACTTGAATACCGAATATCACACAGCAGTCACTGTCTGCGTTTATGTAAATGAAGCAACCCTAGCGTCTGAAACGCATTCACGAAGCAATGCTGACACCTTGCGTGCAAAACGTGACCTATATTACTAGATCTTGTAACGCTGAATCTTCACTGCAGGATGTCCCACAAACAAAACAAAACACAGGGAGATCACTTTATAGCTTTATTAATGGAATGCAGACAGAAATGGAGTTTATGTATTAAATCCCAACTTATTAGAGCAGTTCAAGGAGAGATCTTTTCACTGGCAGAATGAATAAAGCACTACAAACAGAGGCCCCAATTTGAGGCACCAATGAGAAAATCTGTGCAGAAACACATCATGAGGGGAATGTGATGTGATGGACAGGTGACTAAGGTCCCACAGGGCCAAAGTACTCAGATCCTCATAGTCCATAGTTATGGCTTTGTATTTGGTCTCTCAGTCACATGTATTCAGTAAAAATGTTTTTGTTTTCAGCCCTGCTGCTTCTTAGGTGCACATATTCTTCTGAAATATACATTGTCTTTCAAAGCAGTCATTTTTTGGAACTTTCCCTTTGCAACTCCACATTATTTAAAAGAAGCTGAGGAATGTTAATTTAAGGTGTATTTGTGACATTAAAAGGCAAAGACAACATGGAATGTGCTTTAACAGAACTCTGTCAACTCGGCTTAAACTGATTACAATGAACAATGCAACAGGGAAGCTGACAAAACCCTCTGGGAATAAAAGAAGTAAATGACCTATTCACCTTCATAAATATCAAGCCGCATGTAGACTAAGACATGCAGTGTTATGGTTAAAGGTTAAGCCCAAGTTTGAGCCATACCACCTTTTAGTACATCAATGGCATGCTGTTGATCATCCCTGAGTGATTCGGTTAACTATAATTAGGCAAACCAGAATTCAGCATTATTTATCAAAGCGGTTAGATAATCAGTAATGGCCAAACAACAGCGATATATACGTAAAATGAAGGGAAAAAAAACCTTCATCTAACTTTTAATGTAATGATAACCAAGCATTCCCTGACAGGTAAGTTCTCAAAACAGAAGAATACGAGGACACTACAAACTCACAACAACAAAGGCGTTTGGATTTGCTGGGAAATAATGTTACATGGTTATGATATTACAGACAGTGGAACAATGAATTCATTTTAGGGGAAAAATGACAGTACAGGCAAGACAGACAGATGAAATGTATACATGTCCCCATACTAGTTTCAAGATAATGCTGTGTAAATGCCACATATCATAGTGTGGTTGCATTTTTCTACTGTATGTATAAATTCAAGATAAAGTCTTTATAGTCACATGGCTAGTCATGTACAAAGAATATCAAGCATATATGTAAATGGAAAAGACATCTGAGGCAAGTGCAATACAACAATGCTAAAATAGCCAAACTGTGCCATGGAAGTTGTTTGTCAGTCTCACTACAAAGGGCAAGGTCTTTGGTAAGATTAAAACAGGAAACTGTAAACAAATCATTTCAGCTCCTTTAAGGAGAATAGCCCTTGTGGCAAACCACACTTGTGCCTGGTATTCTGGCAGGTGATTTTGCACTTGTGTGTTTGTGCTGATGCTCACATTTTAACACACAAATGCTTTTATAATTAAAAGAAACAATCAGTATATTTTCATAGCCAAACTTACAAGAATTTACTTCTAACTGAACTATGAATTATTTATGAAAAGACAGTATATCATTAATGTGCTCTCAATTGAGTAGATAAAAGATCCTGTTTGCACGGTAAAACACACTGATTGCACCTTTTAATGAGACATGTTGCATGAAAAGCCAAGTTTATGTGTGGAGAAGTGTGTTATCAATATTTGGTGTCATAAGTGTGCAGTTTGCATCTCATTTGGAAATCTTTGATTTGTCTGAAAAGCTATCTTGTTTTCTTCTCTTGTGTAACCATCTGACCTCTTGTCTTGTTCAACATGCCAGTAGCCTAGAGGAAAGAAACAAAGTAGTTAATAGATTTGGTAGTCTATACCAAATGTTTAGGTCAATAATTAGGAGAGATCTGTTTGAGGAAAAAATTCGTATTTTCCACATACTTGCTCCAGTAACACTCCGGCAGTCTGGTCTATGGCCGAGCCGACACTTCGGTACTGGCCAGAGTAGCGAATGAATGCCCAGGTGAGCATTGCAATCATGGCCAGGCCCAGCATACAATCGCAAATGAAGGAAACACTGCCTAGGCCAATGAAGAGCAACACGCCTGAGAGCACATACAGCAGGCAAACCAGGACGAACAGCACCGCTGGTGTGCGGAAAGCACTGAAGACATTCTTTGACTGAAAATTGGGGGAAAAATAAATGAAAAAGTATATAAGTATAGGTAATATCTTTTTTCATGTTAAATTTTTTCATTTTTTCCATGACTCTCACCTCATTGTGTTTGCTGAAAGACTCCCACAGCTCTTTCAGCTCTGATTCCAGCTGAGCCTGATAGCGGTTGCAGAATTCCTGCCCACCCATCTTCTTAATATTGGCAAAGTAATGGACAGATTCACGAAAGATAAAATGATGCTTTTCTTCCAGAGAGTCAGGTGCTACATAGGGCAGGTCTCCACCACAAACCTAGTAGTAAATGGCAGAAAAGTATTCTAACCTTTAAAAGTGAATGCTACAAGTGCTTTTATTAATTAGAAAACAAACTTAATTCACAAAAATGTTTTTTTGTAAATGTAAAATACATAAACATTCTTTTGAACTTGGCTGATTTGTCACCTACATTTAAACAAAAACATGGTTTTCAGCCCTGATTTTCTACGGTGCACACTTGACAAACGAAATATGAAAATATTTTATAGTATGATAATGGGTAGTCAAAAGATGTGTGCAGGCCACATACCAACCTTCTCCATGTTCTTGTAGTACTGGTCTTTAGCAGATGCAACAGCTGCCAAGTTGTTAGCCTCTGCTGTAGCCTGAATGAGTCAATAGATAACATAATTTAACTTTCCGCACACATTAAGAAGTGGTTGTAAAATAGAGACAGGTACTGTGTGGTCAGTCTTTGAACAGATGAACCAGCAGGAAGTTGCAGATTCATTCATTCAGACTGAGTCCCTGGATATGTGATCAAAAGGAAAGTGACTTTTTAGTATGTTCATAAAAAAAATATTCTCATGCAGCTCTGGGTTATTACTATTATTTATAATGTTAAGCCTATTTACATGTATATGGTCTTTTTTCTGAGTCAGAATAACATATTTTCATATATATTTAAAGTGTGTTACAAAAACCAACAAATAAATGTCCAATGATGTCTTGCACAGTATTTACCAGTAGCATGGACTTTGGGTGTGGTAGGTCCTCTCCTTGATATATCTTAATGTATGACTGAAAGAAAAATATTAGAAAAGTCACAAGTGAAAATTGCGTTGTGGCACAAATGCCTGTACCGACCACGTGCATTACATGTGTGCTTACCTTAAAGTACTCTAGCAAGCCCCTGCAGGTTACTTTGTTGCCATTGATCTCTTTAACTGCCAATTTGTCTGGATCCAACAGGGTTGGAATGAAGCTGCAGAGCTCCTTTTTAAATTCTGGAGCCACATCTAAGTGACAGGGGAGTAAAACATTTATTAGCATAGACTGTACTAATGGCCAACCATCACCCTATATATTTATTTATATATTTATATGTATATAAGTGGTGGGCCGTTATCGGGATGGGAATTGATAAGAAATGATTGATGTCGATGCCATTATCGATTAAAGTGTTACAGAATGAGCCTGTTGCCTTAAGAAAGTTTGCATTCTAGGTAATTGAGCCTCTAGGGAAGCTGGGAGATGTAGTGTTTCAGTGTGTGGTAGCGGAGTGTTTGGAGTTTTACGTGGCCCTCCTTGTGAGTGACTCTAGTCACTCTGGGTTTTTTTTTTTTTTTTTTTTGAAGAAAGTAAATAATTGCTCCCTTTCCAAGGGATGAAAAAACAGACCCTGCTCCCCATAACTGTTTTATATTTAGACCCGCTCTGTGGCCGAGAGACTAGTTACTTCCTTGTTATTCTGTGTACCTGTGGCATAGATCTGAGGTAAATACTCTGAAGGGCAAAGTACTGCATAGTTCAGTTATTTATTTTTTTTATTTGGTCACACATATCTAATTCAAGTCAGTAAACAAGCTGTGCTATTTACACAATTTCCTCCATGATCAATACATTTTTCTGATTCTGATTCGATTTACTGTAGGGTAAAGTAAATGGTGCAGTGGCCTTTTAGGACCTGAACTGGGACCCCTAGCATAAGCACTACAGGTACCAAATATGATCAAATAGTAAAAAGTTGTTAAAACAGAGGAAGGAAAAAAAAAAAAAAAAAAAGGACCAAAACTGTGTTTTTATATAGTTTATAGTGTAGAAATTAAGAAATAACCCAATAATTTGTATGTAAATGTTTGTAATCGATAGGCACCATAGAGTTGGCCCTGGAAGGCTGGGCTTGTGGCCACCTTTAAGCCAGGGTGAGGTAATAGGAAGCAGGAGATGGAGCTGAAGCAGGAATGAATGTGCTGTCTCACTGTCTGCAGCTCTTCATGCTGAGAATCCTTCACCTGAATAACAAGTAAAAAAGTGAAAGACTTTCTGCATGTGTATACAAAAACACAGAATCAGCATTCACAGATTCAAAAGTAGTTTAGATATCAGTGTGTAATCACAGCTTTCTTAAAACAGTAGAATTTGTTACTGCAGCAAAGAGAGAAAAACTTCTCATCAAAACCGTGAGCAGGTGGATGAGCAGATGTCTGCAGAATTGTGAACATGTGATGTAGATTATGAATATCCGAACAAATTTCGGGTTTTATCAAGGCAGTACGAAACTGCACCAACCTGAAGTCGTTTGTCCAAGAATTCTTTGCCTCCCTTCAATCCATAGTCATACTCGTAAGGGAAGCTCCAGTCTCTGATCAGAAACATGAGTGACTGTGGAGAAGTGGAGATAAACAACAGAGAGAGGAAATATTACCGAACACAAACATACTATTTGGACACGGCTCGTTTTACATCAGGGGATGTAAACAATTGTAGTCATGTAAATATTTCCAGACATGCTTCTCTGATTTTAGTCAGGTCAGCTTCTACCTTCTATGAACGAATCTCAAAAATAGCCACAGCTTACAACAGTCCTGTGTATAGGAAGTGGGTTCTCTCAAGCACAGTAAGAAAAAGCATTCAGATACTTTTGTTCTATTATTTAATACACTTCCAGTACTTATGTCCACTTTAAATACTGAGGAGATTTATTATAATAGATGGGACAATTTCATGCAACAAGTAACAATAAAGATGAAGGAGTTATCTGGCCTATCACTATTGACCAACGACACCATTTACACCAGCGAATCAGAAACAGCTTATTTTGTGTAACTGAATTTAATTTGTGAGAAGTGTGCAAGTGAAAGTTTGTGCAATCCTGCTAGCATGAAATGAAGTAAACCAAAATCACATCATTTGCACGTCATGCTCACCTAACTCAAGCAAAGCTTTTGCATGAGTGTCAAAAGTAGAACAATAAGAGAGCCTTAAAGACAAAGATGTGTACAAAGCAAATATGCCTGTGTAAGGGCCTATATCATTACTGCTGGCACAAAAAGAGCTTTAAATGGCATTTGCTTGGTCACATTTTCCTGGTTAGAGAATTCAGTAAAAAAAAAAAGCTGTCTGTATTAAAAACAGAATGTTTTGCGCCTACAAATGACAAGCAAAGAGCTTGGGCTGTGCCTCCAAAAATGTAAAGCATGTCCTAGCAAGCCACAGCAGTCTAGAAACACAGAATTTGAAAAAGGCTGCGACATGGTCATCTCTGTTCCAACACCATGCAAAAGTTCTCGGTCAGATATTCTACCAGAATCTGTACAGAAGCATTCAAAGAAATCAGAAGAGTTTCAAAACAATGAACTCTATTCAGAAGATGCAAAAACAAAACTCTCTGGCAATAATTCTGTGCTGGGTGTGTGATCCCAAGGACACCTCACCCCTAGTGAAGTATGAAAATAGGAGCATCATGATAAGAGGCTCCTTCTCTGCAAATGATACCGGGCAATTACACACAATCGAATGGAGCAAAATACCTGCCAAATCGTACTGTTTTATATTTGGGATGTCTGAACATTTTTCTCCTATCCATTACATATTTCCGACTCACCTTTGTGCATGCTCCTGAAGACTGCTTTTCAGGTTTACAGTTATAAGAAAGTCAAAAGACCAAGTGGACATATGCACTGGAAGAATATTAAAATTACAAAATCAAAAAGTATTTGAATATGTATTGGTCCTCACTGTGTAGGCACTCAAAGCCACCAGAACTGCACTCCCTGCTGTCCAAAATAAACCAATACAAGCTGATGTACAACAGTCAGCAATAAAAGCTGTAATATGAAAAGAAAAAACAAATACTCCAAAATTCTATTAATGACAATGTTAACGACACACTGCACTGAAATCACCAGCCTATGCAGATAAGTGGAATAAGAGAAATGAAACACATACATAAATAGCAAAACAGCATTGCCTTTTTTGTGATGTCATTACACATATCCGCCTATTCATTTAACAGAAATGTGGCTCCGTCCATTTACTGTAAAGTTAGAGGGAATGTTTCAGCCCAGACTGCTTTTAAAATGAGACACAATAAAGACCAGCCAGACCTCGTTTACATATATTCGTCTCAAAGGAATGGGAACCAAAACAGTTTACAAAGTAACGCTAAGCATGTTTTATATGGCAAAGTGAAGCTGCCATGAGACACAAGTTTGCAAATGAGTCATGGGCAGCCTGTCCTTCATTACCTGTGCACCACACCCACAGCTTCCTGTTTAAATCCCAGTCTGTATAATGTGATTCATGGAAATAAATGGTTTCATTTCGAAATGTTGGAAAACAAAAACACCATTCCCACTCTTTAAATTCTATGTGTCTATATTTTTTTGTAAAATATACTACATCATGCATCCAGTGGTCTCGGCCACCTTCAAATCAGATTTTCTTACCTGAAAAGGCTTTAAAAAGATTTCATCCATTGCCAGTCGGCCATACTCTGTGAACAGCTATAAAAGGACAAAATAACAATAAACATACATGTACAAAGTCTCAGTTATAACAATAACAGGATTACAAAATGTAAGAGTAACAGTTTTATTTATATACAGTTTTTATTTATAACCTCTGAATTGAAGATTTGATTAAGAAGTTTATATTAGAAATAAACAGCAATCGGCATTAATTAGGACTGGGAAACAGGATATTTATCATTATTGTGACAATTTATATAACTGTCACAATTTCACAACTTTGTTAATCAACTTATTAATTTCAACTAATTACACCTCAATATGATTCAAAAATATTGTGCGAGTAAATAAAATCATTTTTCTCTAACACACAACAATTATATATATATATATATATATATAAAATATATACACATATAATATATATATATATATATATATAATCAAAAGATGAAAGTTTGCTGACCTTCATAATCAAGCAATGGCAATTAAAACAGCTTAACACCTAAAACACCCATCTTCATTATTAGAACAGATAAGGAGTTACAAACAGTTGGAGCTGTGATGAACCTGATGAAAGAGGACGCAGGTGTATTTTACCCAATGCACAATGAAGATGGTTCAGGAGACTTTTCTTCCAGTAACTTGGATAATTACAGGAGGTAATTTCATTGCATTGCCAAAGATGCAATTAGACACCACCTTCATCCCAGAGATACATATCTCACCGGAACTGATGCTCTTTAAGAACTGGGTGATGCTTGGTTTGGTTAGATGAGACAAAAGAGATTTTTGGCAAAAAAACAACAGAGGTGGGACGTTCAGCAGAAAATGACCTAATTCCACTATGAAGTAAATGTGAGCTTGTGAGTCACTTGCGCTTACATATACGATAACAAGTGACTAACAGATATTGCTTGAATTTGGTAAATCCTACAACTCATTTATGCTCTGAAAAATCTCAGTGGCTAATCTAGAAACTAGTCCTGACCCGAAGGCTGTGGCATTGGCTGATGTAGCTGGCTGAAGGAGGCGACACCACAGGACATGAAGTTTCAGGCAAGCTTGTGTTCATGCCAAATATTACTCTTAGACTTTTTCAGATAGTGCCTGACTACACAGACAGGGTAGTCAAGTGCCTTTTTTCACTCCATTTTACTTGAAATATTACTGAACCTTCACTTTAACAAACTGTCTTAGAACGAATATGAATTGGTGTATTTGTAATAACACATGGCATCATGGACTCTATCCATGGGTAACAATTTCTATTCAAGTCCCATTACTGAAAATCTACTGAACCATTACTGAAAAGGTGAGCTATAATTCTACTACATCTAAGTGGATTGTGCCTGGTGAAATGTTCTCATATACCTTATTCTGTGTTCAGTTGCCTCTTTTTGCATTGTGGGTGATCATTCGATGACGTTACCTTTGAAAAGGGATGGGTGCACTAATGCAAAGTACTGCATGCAAAGTTACCAATAAGCCTACCATGTTTGTTTTTAGGAAACATGCTTTTTTATTTTAATATGGATTTTTTATTTTTTTTTGGAAAGTTAAAATGTTCCTCATATTTTCCATCCCTGCTGCTAAACACAATTCTAAAAGTTTCTTTTGTTTACAATCGTACAAATGGTTTTAATTTTGGTGATTACGCATGACTCATTATGAGATGTTAAATGTTGGACTGACCTGAAGTTGCTGTAGATCGTCTTCTTGAATATTCTGTGACAGGTTATAAATCTATGGAAAAATAGATGAATATCTACACTTGCATCTATAAAAACATTCGGACCAGTTACGCTTTAATATGAAGGAATCTGTGAATTGTGGTAGTACCTGTACTGAGCTGGTCATGGTACTGAGGGCAAAGATTGTGGCACAGTCTTTTACAGTGGACTGGTTATCAAATGCTCCTTGTGTGTCCATTAGCAACACTGCCACCTGGAGAGAAAAAGTGGTAATAAATTGCTTATTCCCATTTTATTCACAATAGGGAAAAAGACATACTGGAGCATCTCAAATGTTCATTTAACCCAGTTAGAAATATTGCATCACTGCTTATGAAAACCTTTCTCCTACTGCCCTGATTCAAGATTGCACCACCTATGATAAAAGCTTACACAGACGATTGCTTAACCTTAGAGTAGGCTTGCTAAAACCTCCACCTCTAGTCAGAAGCACTGAATTAATACAAATTCTGTGAATGTTCTTAAAACATGCACACATTTACTATAAATGTACTATTTTTACAGTGCTGAGAAAAGGTATTTCTGCACATTTGTTTAAAATGTCCAATTTGTTTAAAATGTCAAATTTAATACAAAGATAAAATAATTAAACACTAAGCAAAATTGGCCTTGTGTGGACAAAGTAACTGGCCCCTGAGTCATTCATTCAACAAATGTACTTCATTTTGTATATTATCAGGATCATTTAGATTCAACATACCCATGATTAATTACTGCCAGCTTTCTTGGACCAGGAACATAAATAAAACTTAAATAAAACCTTTCCAACAATGTGTTTTTTTTCTATATATCAGTCTGAAAAGGCTAAATACATATCCAAAAGGAAGACAACTTGGAATGGTTGTGGCTGGCCTACCAAAACTTCTCCAGGAGTGAAGCTATGACCAGACTGCAGGAAATGCTCACCTCAAATAAGGTCAGCCTTCATGACTCCTCCATTAGACAGAGACCATTCAAAATTATTTTCATGTCAAATTTACACTGTACTTTTCCAACTGTTGCTGTACAAGAAATACAAAGGCTCATTTTATATTGACCAAAAACAGCTTTGGGACCACTAAGACTATTTGGGAAAAATGTTCTGTCAAACTTTCTAAAAAACAGGGCTCCCATTACTTCTGCCAAAAATTCTTTCTAAAAAACAGGGCTCCCATTACTTCTGCCAAAAATCCAACACATGTTCCAGAATGAGAACATCTAACGAACATTCAAACATGGAGGTGGTAGTATAATGATGCAGAGCTGTTTTGCTGCTTCAGGGCTTGAAATCATGAATCATGAATTCTGCTCTCTACCAGAAAATCCTGCAGAAAAATGTTCGATCGTTAGTCCATGATCTGAAGTTCAAGCAGAACCGAATATGTATCAGGACAACAATCTGAAGCACAATAGCAAGTCCACCTTTAAAAGAAACAATAAAGAGCGGCCAAGTCAAAGCTCTGACATTGAACCTCTTTGAGATGCCGAGGCAGAATCTCAAAAGGCCAATTCATTCAACAACAAACTCCCCCCTCTCAGAATTTAACCCTTTCACCAAGTGTGGGCAGCCAGAAACACAGCGCCTAGGGAACAGTGTGTGGGGACAGTGCCTTGCTTAAAGGTACCGTAGGGGTGCCACTAGTCCTGGGATTCAAACCCATGACGTTCTTCACACTTTTTATCCAGTTGTTACTTAACTATTTTCTTTCATAAATGGAATTATCTATAAAAAAACAAAGTGTATTACATTTTGTATGGGCATCTGAAACCATCAAGTTTGACAAACATGTACAATTAGAGGAATCTCAGCCAAAATTCATTTTCACAGGGCACAGGACTTATTGCACCTGGCTACCGTTGGTTTTCCTCACGATGAAGACTTCACTCCACAGCTGGATGCCAGTGGTCTCAGGCTCAGACCCACCTCTCCATGAGAATCCTGTCAGAGGCTCATCCTCACGTCCAAGCCAATCCTGACTGGACTAGAAAACCAAAACAAAGAGCACAAAATGGTAGAAACACATAAAGCAGTTCAGCACCTTCAGCACCATGAAATGCTGCTCTTGTCTTACCTGTGGGTTTGCTTCTTTAGTTTTTCATTTTAGGTACAAAGCTAATGAGCTTAAATGAGTTAAACAAGTTAAATGAGCTTTCAGACACCAGAATGTGACAAGTCATCACACCCATACCTCAAACCACTGTGCACTGTTAAGTATGTCACACAAAACATCTAACGTGGTTTTTGATACTATGACAGTGTTATCTACAAAAATGAACAAAGTGGCAGATCAAATTGAGTCTTCCAGTGGGTTGCTGTTGTGCTCTGTACCTTTTGTACATTTGTATACATTACAGTGTAATCATACCGTTTTAGAAACCACATAAGTAGGTCTTTGTGAAATTCTGTGCTATTTAAAGGAAAGACACAATAATATTTATTCATTGTTTGCACAATCTTATGATTAAATGCTTCCATTTACTTTTACTTTGTAGTTATATTCGCCTTGAAACAGGAGTATAAAACTCAAAATACAATACATTTTGATCAACTCACCTTCCTGTACATGTATCGAAGCATGAAGTCCAAGAGAAAACTCTTGCCCTTGCGGAAGGCACCCGCAACTGACAACACCACCACATCCATGTCTCTGACTTTAGGTGCCAGCAGTACCCGCTCAAGCGCTTCCGTGTCCAAGTCAAAGGAGTGATCCTCCTTATTAACGGTCACTATTTGGACCGCACCAGGTTCGGTACCCATACTTGGTTCTCTCTTTTGGCACTCTAGCTGAGGATAACAAAGTTATAGCTTACTTCATAATGCACTGAATGTAAACAAAAGCAGACTGTGTGCTTTCTTCAGTTCAATTAACTAAGCTCACCAAGTCTAACTTATCGAGCATATGACAACCCTGATCATTAAAAGCTCTTTCTGGAACACACGATTTGGGACAATGTTGGGTCTGTTGGTTTCTTTGGTAACGTGTGATGTAGCTGCTCAGAGGTCAAAAGCATGCTCCGCTCCACTCACAGATTCTACACTCCACTGAATGAGTGCCTTTGTTTCTGTCATTTGGATCAGCCTTGACCGTGGGCAAATGAGTACAATCAACACTGCCATGCAATAATTCCAAAAAACAAAATCTGTTGCAGATGTGTCAGGACGCAAGACAAGTAATAAGCTGAGAATGACAATAAATGGCTAAAACAATGCAGACTAACCTGTAATAACTCACCTCTTTTTAAATACAAATTACAGTAGGGTATAAGGTGTGCTCCCTGAAAACACAAGTAGCGACATGCCACAGATTTCTCACTGATGAGACTGATGAGGTATCTTCATGATGTCTAACGCACAAGAGCTCATTTATAATAGTCATCCTAAAAATACTCTTACTTCACACCCATTAAGTACTCAGGAATACTACTAACATGGAATTCTTAAAAAAACAATAAATCATTTAAATAAAAAAAAAAAACACAAAAAAACAAACCATGATGGCTTTGCTTTTTGGCCAAACCAGTGGGGTTTTTGTCCATTCTTGTGTTCAAGGGTTGGTCTCCCTAGGGCAGTGTTTCTCAAGCCTGGCCCTGGAGGTCCCCTGCCCCGCATATTTTTGTGTTTTTCCTGCCTTACCACACCCACATCAGCTCAGTGAGGGGATGTTAATGAGATGGTAAGTTGGAGCAGGTGTGTGAGGAGCAGTAAAAGCACTCAGATGTTCTGGGCAGTGTTCCTCCAGGACTAGGGGTTGAGATTCCACATGGCTGAAGAGTGTCTTAGACTCTGGAGTGACATGAGATGCTGCGGATGCAGATAAGGAGGCACCGAAATGCAAAAAGTGGTTTGTACAAGTTACCACACAATAAAACCTACAAATATTTTGTTGTCACTTAAAGCTACAACCACAATTTCCCGGCAGGTATTTTTTGCAATTGGACTTTTCAAGTTAGTATGGGGCTAATCTTTGAAAGCCAGTTCTCGTCAAGTTTGCCCAAGAGTTGGGAAACAAAATGGGCCAGTTTAGTTCCTAAATAGCAGCGAGTCATGAATACTCAGTGTGTGTGTGTGCGTGCGTGTGTGTGTGGGAGAAAGTGTGTGTCAAAGCCAAACGTCAAGCTAGGGCTCCCTTGCCAAGCTTTGTCTTGTAAATTAGCTAAAGCTAGCGTCCCTGTGTGTATAAGATATATAACGTCTAGAGAAGCTCCACTAACGTCTCATACAAATAAAGACCACGCGTTATTCTAGAATCATATGTGAACATGAGCTCTCACTGTTCATCTGACTTAACTGGAGAAGCAATTAACACGTGCAACATAAAGAAAACAAGATACAACCTGATATATTTAGCATGCTAGCTCCTTCACGTACACTAGTGTAGAGTGAAGGGTTTCTTTAGTGCTGAACGTCTGATACGAGTTCTCTTCACAACAAAGAGTTAAACCTTTACAGACCTTCAGACAGAGACTAAAGGTGCCGACAGGGCATAAAACACACAAGGTACATCTGCTAAATACAGAAACAAATGTCTCATGTACGTAACATCGCGTACCTTAATCTGACTGTAAGGGTTGTGAATTTTCCACAGCCGTTCTTCGGAGCAGGAGACCCAGCCCTGGTCTGGAAATCATAAAATAACTTTTTCCAACTGCGAACGAGAACAACCAGTCTCCAAACAAGGCGCTTTGTGGGAGTTGTAGTTTATTTGCATGAGCTCTGCTTCGTTTCCCAAGCCACACCCAAGGGCTGTGAGGACGTCACCAAAACTACAGTTCCCAAGTTCCCCATCAGAACTTTGAGTGTAGCACATAATCTAAACAAAAACTAATTTCCTCTGCTTTGTCAGAGATGAGCCTTTTTGGCGTTATGATGTACTTTTATACCAGATGAAGGATACTGTTGTTGGTGAAACTGAATGCAGAGTCTACGTATATTTTCTTCTCATAAAAGAACACGGGCCAAACCCTTAGGGGAGTGTTTACAGAGCATGCCACAGTGAGTCATTCATGGAGCAAATGACCAGTTTTACTAAAATAAAATAATGTCCGCATATGCATACTTTCATTTCATGGCTTTAAATGTATATTACAAGGAGCAAAAGATTTTGGCAACATAACCTCTTTAGAATCTAGAGCATGTTCGCTTGCTATTGCAATACTTTCATGGTTTTAAATTCATATTACATGAAGCAAAGGTAGTCATCACTTCAGAACTTTATTGTCCAGAGCATTACATATAAACACAACATGAGGGAATTTGGAGTGAAACTGATCAACGTTTGTGTAAACAGTTTATCAAAATGAATAGAAGAACATATGGTGCACTGCATTTGACAGAAAAGTAAAATGAAAGAACATTTCAACATTTCAAGTTGCACCAAGTAATCAACAAGGAACCAAGGTCATACGTCACATTTACTATGCTCATTCTAAACAAGAGGTGGAACCTCTGGCAGTTTGTTTCATA
>JBBJLR010000034.1:2639080-2650615 GCA_037577145.1 Brachypetersius gabonensis
TATATATATTGATAAGCCACAATGTGCTTGATGAATACCATCTAAAATTTAAATCAAGAATTTCATTATTCTTATTTTTAAAAAATGTTTATATTTGTGAGGAAGTGCATGGAGTACATTCTGTGACAAAAACCAGTGCTGTCTACAAATATCACTACCACTTTTTTGGGTGTGGAGGGCCAGATTTGTAATGCAACTATCCATGAGTTTGATTAATTAAAACACAATAGAAAGTATAAGGCTGGTATTCTGCAGGTATTCTTAAGTATAGTACAAGACTAGTAAACAATAGTTGTTCTTTTAATGCTATGAATGATAATTACTATGCATTACTGTTTGCACATCTTATTGTGAATACCGCGATGAATAAAACACAGTGCTGTAAATAGAAGCCTTCTCCGCATGTCAACCTCAATCTTCCCAAAGCAGTTTTGGTCTCTCTCATGCAGGTGTGCATGCTGCCTGCAAGGCTGAATCGTTCATTTCTACTGGCTCTAACATTATATCACTCATGCCATTAGAGTTCATTCACAGCTGCAAATGCAGTAAGTACAACACTATAGTAGCATGTCAAATTTCAGGCAGTTTCTTTAGAAAAATAGTATACGAAGCAAAGGAAATTAGAGGGTGACAGTGGCTATTATCTGTACCTCAAGATGTCTGTACTTAGCTGGCAGCGTAGGATCAGTGATTCCCTCCTGCCAAGTCGAGCAGTGATCCTGCAGCCTCTTGTGCTTCTGCATCAAGCTGTAGGATCTCGACAGTTTCCAGGTCCAGTTCAGTATCCCCAGGTAGGACCAGGTACTGGTATTGCTGACACTGATAATAGTGGAACTCGATGTAGCCGCTGTCAGCCAGTGGGTCTTTTTCTGACTCCTCACAAGCCTCTTCAGCAAGTTCTACTGATTGTATGGCAACCAGCTCCTCGTGGTCAGAGATCAAAGAGCATGGCGGGTTTGAGGACAGGGCAGGGTTATTTGATTCCAAGTCTGTGACACGGATACAGAGCATAGGATTTATTTTGTAGCGTCAGAACACCGTTAGTGTAAATCAACAGAGATAAGTTTATGAGGGTTTTTATATCTGTCTGACTTCACACTGAAAATATTGAAACAGTTACTTGATTGGTGCCTGCAGTTTAATAAAAACCACATGCAAGTCTATTACAAATATAATATTACTCATAACTCAAGACTAAAAAAAACAAAGTGGATCTAAAATCAGCATGAAAAACTGGTTTAGAAAAGTGTATTGTGGTTTCTGATAATTACAAAAAATGTTTTGTTGTTTATCTGTGTAATTTGATTTTCTCTTAGCATTGTTTTAGCATTGGCATGTTTTTATACACAAGTCTAAACAAGGATAAATGATCATGAAAAGTAATTTTCCAAAATCATCTGTCACACTTCAGTCGGCTGTTTCTATAGAGTGATGGCTGGATGAAAGAGGAATGCAAACATGGACACAGGACTGAAAATCACTTTACATAAGCACTTCACAGAAAAAGACAGATATAAAGGGGCCAGCCATCACGTTGTAGTGGCTATAGGTTGCCACGGCAATGCCAGGTTGTTGTCACGACAACAGAACACAAACGCCAGCTTTGCAAGAAGTGCAAAAAGGAGGCCAGATAAGGATAAAGGACAAAATACAACTGTAGGAACCCTTTGCTCGTCTGTGCTTTACTAAGATTTGTTTTAAGAGCAAATTTAATCATTGAAATAATGTTTTTGATAAACTTGACATGTTACAGCAAACTATAGAAATATCTAACCTGAAATCTCAGTAGTGTCACCAATAACAGTTGGTCCATCCACAGCTGCCTCCAACCTGTTCCACGGATGATGAAAAAGCCATGATACACCTTTAGTGAAATGATTCTACATTGACATAACCCTTTTTATCAGAAGTGTGACTTTCTCGAACATAGAATAAGCCTAATGTGGGAATTATTGGAATTTTAGTCTAGGCCTAATCAAGGTCTGGGAAAGTCCTCTGTAATGTTCAACGCTTACAAGAAGGTATCTTTCAACAAGTACTTGACAGGTATACTCACAATACACGATTGTTCAGCAGACTGCTGTTGCTGCTGTGGCAGTAATGAGTTTTCTTAAGCACCTCCAAAAGAGCAGGTCGATATTCTGGGCAAACACACCACAGTGAGCCCTTTCCAACAGACTATGATTTAAAAAAACACACACACAGATTAACAGTGATTTAACCAACCCTCCAAATGAGAAAAACAGTGTTAACTAAATCTTAAAGGAGAAACACACTTGACTCTTGTCCCGGTGTATCCTCCGAAAGCTCTTGCTCAAGGACAGGTTGTGTCGGACTGAGTTTCTCCAACCACTCGGGGCTGTCCTGTAGTAAGGGAAGTTGCTGACGATCCACTCATAAATACCTTTAACGGGGAGCCTCTTCTCAGGGGCGCTTTCAATTGCCATGAAAATGAGGCTGCTGAACGAATATGGAGGCTTGTCAGGCGAAGGAGGTATATTTGGATTGGGAGGAGGGTCCAGTGACTCTAACTGAGGCAATGTGGGCATTTTGGGCACCGTGTGCAAAGGCAGTATGTTTCTCTGGTGAAGCCAGTTGAGGCAAGTGAGGTCATCCTGGTCAGCCAAGGAACTGAGGCAGTGAGAGTTAAGTTCTCCAGAGTACTGAAGGGGCAGCAGGGGGTAAGAGGGAGACTGAGCTGGGGAGGACAGGGGGCTTAAAGAAGAGACAGTAGCAGAGGGCTGAGGAAGAGACGGAGACAGAGAAAGAGCTTTGGATGGATTTGTTGGAGAGTGTATAGGGGCAAGCGATGGCAGCGTGCGCGTGTCGTTCTCCATCTCTCTCCAAACTCTGGGTTGTAGGAACACACATTCAGCTGCTGGCATAAAATGGCAGAACAGGCAACACCCATCAAACTTATGCAAATACATGCGTGTATATATGATTACATTTTTCTTGTCACTTGGGTTTCTATCTATCTATCTATCTATACACACACACACACACACACACAATATATATATATATGCACACATGAAAAATGCATTCATTATCAAGCAAACGGATAAAAATTTGATCTTTGGGTTTACTCATTCAGTTTTTGATCCTTGACTGACTGCTAACAGTTCGTCAATGATTGAGCAGGTTAGTGAACCAAAAGTCTCACTAACACATACACACCTCCACACAGTCAGGGTGAAAGTGAGTGACTGAAATATAATAATTATAAACAAAAAGGTGGAAAATTCAAATTTATGCGCATCTATAGGCCAATAGCCTTTCTCTGAGACTAGTTAGAAAAGTGAAGCCGCATGGAGCATGCACCTGAGAAAATGGCGCTAGAATATTAAGTTACATTTAGAACAATTAGCCATGCACTCCTGAGGCTTTCATGTGTGGATCAAACAGCCCTAGGCATCAGAAACTTACCTTACGGACTAACTTTTGTGTCTGCAACGAAGATACCACCACGCTTTCTCTAAACAAACAAGACTAAGCTACAAAACGTCGGGAGTACGGTTAAAATTGGAGAAAAAGAAGTGCTTCTCATCGTATTACTTTCTCTCCGTCCTGTCCTTTCCCACGTTTCCATGGAAACCTAACAGACGCTTTGCAGCCGGCGCGCCTCAAGAACGACCCTGTCTTAAAGGGCCCTGCACCCATTTCACAGAGGGACAAGTACACACGAAAAAATACAGGCAGCGGCTGCTTAGTCATTTTTGGTTAGAAAATATGCTACTACTGTTTAACAGGGTATTGGATGTGGGGTGACCAGTCGTGTCTTTCCTCTGTACTGATAAAAGGTGAGGGTTACCCCACATGGCTGACTATTTTTCTGGGTTAACTTTCCATCTTTAAGGGTCATCCAACCGAAATACTTCAATAGGCTTTATCCAGCAGCTTATGGACACGTAAACAATCAAATCAATTCCAGAAAAAAAACCTCACATTTCTTCGTTAGTAATTAAGGTCATGACATACCCAGTGCAGTGACATGTTTTGGTAGTTATCCAAATCAATGTTTCTCAATTCCAGTATTGGAGGCACCCTGTCCTGCACATTTGAGTGTTTACACTGCTTCCACTACACCTCGTCCAACTACTAAGCTCACTGAACTGATGTGTGTTAAGACAAAGAAAAATACTACATTGTGTGGACCAGGATGCCTTCAGAACCAGGGTTGAGAAACACAGATCCAAAGTAGTTTACATGTGTTATCATAATAGCAAGTTGCAAATCTGGGAACATCAGTTTTTTCAGGTATTTTAATTTTAGAAAGTTTTCCCGCATTGTTTTGTTTACTTCTCAAACTAAAGTTGTTTGTATTCTGTAATTTTGAAAATTCAGTGGAACCATTAGTTACCAGTTTCAGGATCAACATGGTACAGTCAAACTGAAAAAGATGAAAATGTTAAGGAATAAATCATGTTATATAATGTTCTTTTATTCAGGGCACCAAACTGTTTTCTGTGGTGAGAACAGAAAATACTGCCCCACAAATAAAAACACCAACGTATAAACAACACTGCTAATTAAAATTCTGACCATTTATTTTACTATAAGAAAATGTACTGCTGTTCATGCACAGATAAATAGAAAAGAGGGTCACAGGTTCAGCAATGTGTTCAGCACTATTACCATATACCACACCAAATTACACTGGCCATAACAAACAAAGGGGTGAATATGTAAAATTACATATTGTCTTGCATTACACATTTTTCTCTTGGGAGTTATTTTCCACCTTAGAAGAAGAGAAACTTTAAAAGAAACTTTAGTCACAAGCAGAATTTTATACTCTCGTTTCTTCCCTGTGACTTGGAAGGCAGTGGCTGAAAAAAGGATTCAGAAACACTTTAAAAATCCAAATCTGAATCTTTGGTCAAAAAATGGGTATGTACAGTCTTTTTTTTTTTTTTTAGCAGACTTGTCCAACCACTATCACCAGTTTCCTGTGAACCACAGTGAAAAAAACCCAATGGCATGTCCTCTGGGTGAAGCACAATTTAATGATCGTTGTTGGCAGGTCACATTTTCTTTTGCATTGGCGTAAAATTACGGAGTGATCACATTCATGCCTGACACTGCTTTTTGCATTGTTTTGGAGTTCCTTTTTTCCATGCTGACCTTTGCGCCTGGTCATCTGACCAAATGTGCTGTTAGCCAGTAAATGATGATTGGTTGAAAGGCAGCAGAGGCAACAGTAATGTACAAGCGGAAGCGGGGCTTAGCACTTGCTCCAGCCCCCATTGAATCTGCAGACAACGAAGAAAGGATCTTCATTTTGAGAGAACGGACCTGAAAACAAAGAGACACGTGTGAGTTTGCATCTGTATTCACTTAAAAACCTTTAGATTTTCATTTCAATAATTGTATTGAACTGTTAATGCCAAATCTTGGAATATGATCTAAACCCATTTAAAAGCAGGATTCTGAAAAATCAAGTTCCCTAAATCAGATATAGCAATACACCCATTTGTCTAGAGATGTTAATGGTTTAAACGTTAAACAAGACATTTATCATGGATTTTACTACTGCCTAGCACACGTATACACCACAAATTACTGCCAATCATTTTTTTGCCATTATAGATTACCTTTGTACTTGTGAACATTTTTACAAAATAAAACGTTTGGCACCACAGACACAAACCAGCGTATAAGCAGAGTAATCCAAATACCACATACACATTTCAGTACTCACTATGAAAAACATGAGGGCACAAGAGGACCAGGCGAGAGCAACATAGTAGCCATCATTGCCAAAGAGTAAACCACACAGAACCGTGAAGATCATACTGAAGAACAGATTTCATTTTAAATATGCAAATTGACGTTTGACATTGTTCATGAATTTGACATTGACTTTTCAGAGGCTTTAAAAATAAAAAAAACTAATAAAACATACCCAACGTATTTGTATCCACTATAGGCAATAAGGTCAAAGGTTGAGAGGTCTGTGTGAACTGTGAGCAAGTAAAGACTTAGCAACATCACAAGGACCTCAATGACGACCCAAACCAGGGCTGTACTTGCACACAAACCTAAAACTTCTGGGCTGAACCTACAAATGTAGAAAGAAAATGCAGAGGTAAAGTCCACAAAATGAATAGAGCTACAACAAATAACAGAACATTTTAGAACAGCCAGGTTTACATCCAAGGAGTTTTTGCAAAAAAATATTTAGCGCTTCAATTTTTTTTTTACTGATATAGCTGATGGAAATGCTAATTATCGCTAGAATGTTGACATAATATTTTTCCGTTTAAATCGATACTTCAGATGTCGCAAAAACTACTTTGGAAGGGGGGTGTCACGTGGAAAACAAAAGGTAGATAATTTGCGACAAATACAAAATTGTGTATGGAAACGGCTCAAGGGCAGATTTTTTTTGCGATACACCAAAACTTATGCGACAGTTCGTTTTAGGGGGGATGACGTCATCACGCGTACCATTTTATCGATAAAAAGCCAGTTGGACAGAAACAGGCTGGAGACAACAAATTTCGCACATTTTTTTAAAACGCATATTCTGTTTGTCGATAACAAAACGTCGCAAAAAACTGGATGGAAACTTGGCTACTGTTAATCTTTTAAAGAAATGTAATGCAGGAGGATAAAGCAAAGAGTTAAATACAAGGTATATTCCAGATACATATTCTACAAAAAACGTTTAAGCACTAGTTAATTCACTTTGTGTTACTTCTGCGCTTGCTGCACTTACCGTTTTTGTATTCCTAAAGCCATTCCTGCCAGCAAAATATAGGTGATGAAAGCCATAGCTGCAGGAAAACAACAGCAGGCCATTATATTCAGCAAACTTGTTATGCAAGTAACATATGCAAGATTTCACTGTGGTCAAGCCAGAAAGTCTACCCTCATTCAGGATAAAAATGTTTGACAACAATCTACTGTGACAATAACATCTCATGACTAGCTGCCATACTGAGTATTACATGATAATATCCAACATTTGTATAATTGTTGTCCAATTACTCTTCATCTGGCTGTTCTAGATTTTGAATCAATGTAAAGTACTCAGAATGAAGTTAAAATGTATAAAATTAAAATCAGTGTTTGAGGAATTTGCTTTTTGATAAGCTCAATCTGAATTACAATGTATTAGCATCCACAGAACAAAGTTTTAAGCACTCAAACGGTTCTGTGTACACACAGAAGCAGTACAAGTGCACATATATTTTAGTTGTACAGACAAATTGCATGTATTGAATAAAAGTAAACTGAAATCCCCACCGAGGCAATTGTGAAAGTGACCATTCTGTCATACATGAACACACCACCAGCATTCTTCCTCTACATTTAACCCATCCACCAAGTTACAGAGGGCAGTCAGGAACACAGAGCAGTGTCTGGGGACGGTAACTCAAGCTCAAGGGAACCTTAGAGGTGTTACTAGAAGTCTTAGGAATCGAACACATGACTTTCTGATCGCAGGGCGAACTCCTTAACCACTAGGCCACCAGCTGCCAATTGTAGTATTGTCACTGGTACCCAGGGCACTTAAACAATTTCTACATAAAATCTACTTTCTACATAAAATCCTTCTGGATAACCACATGCATGGCCATTACTTCGTTTAAGATAAACTTTTAAAAACACAAACACATTTGAATCTATCCTATTTGCCCTTAACATATTAAGAAACAGAACATGACAACCAGATCTGACAATATTAAAACCACTGACAGATGAAGTGAATAGCTCTGATTATCTTGTTACAGTGGTACCTGTCAAGGGGTGGAGCATATTAAGCAGCAACTGAAAAGTCAGTTCTTAGAGTTGATGTGTTGAAACCTGGAAAAATGGACAAGCAAGGGCCTACTTTCAAGGCCAAATGGTCACTGACGACTAGACAACTGGGGCTTAGCATCACCGAAACAGCAGGATATAGATCCTGACATTCATGTGGATGCTTTTGACACACACTACCTGCCTAAACATTGTTGTATAATGAATACACACTTCACAGCAATGATATTCCCGAATGGCAGAGGCCTCTTTCAGCAAGATAAAGTGCCCAGTCACACTGCAAAAATTGTTCAGGAGTGGTTTGAGAAAATGACAGAGTTCAAAGTGTTAACTAAGCCTGCAAATCCCCCAGATTTCAATCCTATTGAGCATTTGTGTCTGAAGGGTCAGAACTGTTTTGTTGGCACAAGGGGTAATTAAGCATAATTACGTTTTAATATTATGGCTGATGGCTATATATCTCCCTATAATCTTTTAGACTAAAGTATATGATACTCCCTACATAGTGTTATTGTTCAGTTAAGCTTAATTTTAATTGTTTAAATTTGTTCAATTAATAGTTCATCATTAGATCTCTCTAGGTTATGTTTTATGACTTCGTTAAAATGTTTTGATTGAGCTATTCACTCCATATGAAATTCATAATGATCAGAGTCTTTTCTGGAATGATTTCATTTGGTCTTTTAGCTAAGGACAGATAGCAGCATCACTCTACATGCTCTATTGCAACTGATCTAAAGTCTGTGATGGCTCATGAAAATGGCATGAGATTAGGCCAAGGCTGATCTCCAATTTCTGTGTATGTGTCTTCCAATACCGCTAAAACATTTATAAAATGCAGAAATTAAGACTACAACTACCTTAATTAGGAAGGGGATTCTATAATAATTACATATGTAGAATTAATAAACAGTAAATATTTACTGGGTATGTAGAGGTCCGGCGCATTGACATCATGTCGAGGGGTGAGAGGAGTGTCTCGGTGGTAACGGACTTCCCAGTCCTGATGACATCAGAGCAGATTAAAAGAAACACTGTGTTAAAGTACAACGCCATATCTGACATTTATCAAGTGTATGTTCTAACAAAAGATGATACAAATATAGCCAGGCAAAATAAAGCTCTCACACTATCAATGCTCAACAGCTCATATCAATACATGTGAGTAAAATAAGATTTTGAAATACGCATGTTTACTTACATTGACAGCAAAAACACATCGTGTGAAAGAAGGTTCTCTCTTACAGTTAAAATGTATTTGCAGTGGCATATTTTTAGATAGCTATCCCTGTAATAGCAAAATCTGTTGGTGTGTACATATCACCTTGCAATGATGATTTATTATTTGGATATAACTATTACCTGATGTGTATATGGGAACATCAAAAGCATCAATTTCTTCATGACATATTTGGTGTCAACTGCAAAGAAATACTTCAGCTTGTTCACAGACATGAATCGACTGATCTGTAAAGCATAGAGTTGAAATGTGAAAAAATGTGTGATGAGGCACCAAAATAATGTGAACTTCAGCAATAATCATCAGCACACCTCTTTATTGACCATATCTTTGCCTTGGTTGGCAAGTGAAGAGCCATACATCATAGCTGCACTGGCCATTGGATCTGTAAAAAGATTGTCCACCCCACTGCTTCCTTGGCCTCCTGCTGTTCCACCTCCCATATTATAACCTGATTCATAGTAGTTCTGGTTGTTCATTGGTGGCACTCCTGAACTGGTGTCCTCAAAAAGAAGGGGGTCGCCTGGTGGAGGGGCTGCACGGGCTCTGGGTTTTGCTGCAAATACAGATATTGCACAGCTGAACAACTAACAGCAATCGTGCAGACATGAGTAAGAGACAGTTACAATTACAATAACACGCATCAGAGCTTGAAAAAACGTACGTCACGTTGTTTCATCATTAAGTTTATACTTAAGAATACTTTAAATGTGTGACATTTCTGACTAGTTAACCCAGATCCAATGATTCAAATCAAAACAAAGTTATATAGCCTGGATGTAAAGTTCTTATACTTACTAGCCCGGTACCCATGCTGTGGAAGGGCCATCGTTTCTTCTCCTTTAAACAAGACAATACGATCAGATAAATGCACCAAAAACAAGTATTTACACTTCTACTAACCAGATTAGATACGAGTCTAATTAAAACAGTAATGTGAAGCTTCTTGTCCTCTGATCTTGCTCTGACTGATGGTCTAGCTAGCTGGCTAGGCTAGGTGGTCAGTTAGCTCAATAATGCAGAGAGCTGTCTGGCATTTTACTTAAAAAATGACATTGCCTGTACATCACTGTTAAAAGCAGCATCTAAAGCGAGCGTCAAAGTCAAATTCAGACCATTTCGGACGCGTTACTGTTACAATAAAGATAAAAGTTTTAAAAATCGCTAGCTAACTTCGTTTGTGAACTTGTACTTACAGCTACGTATACACCCGTACACCCGCCCACTTGACTCCTCATTGGCTAATGGAAATGTGCCTGCGTGGCAGCGAAGCACATAATGGAAATCTTATTGGTTGAATAGTGTCTCCGTGGACCGTCATCTAAAATGCTGATTGGCTATTCCTCACGTCAGTCAAAGGAGCCGCGTGGCCTTAAGGAACATGTTTCTTGGGCTAAGTTCATGATGACGCTCATCTTTTAATCTAAGATGTAGTCAGATAAAAAAAATAATCAAGAAAAGCATGATTGTTTATTTAAATTCATAAGCTACTGAACCCTGTATGACTTATAGAAAAGTTGAACAAAAATCAGCCAATGTGTTTTATAAAACAACTATATTCACAAAAAAGTTTTGACAAGTGTCCCAACAGCACACAGTACGAACAGCACAAAAGTGTTCTCTGCATTTAACTCATTCATCATCAACCAGCCAGGAACACAGTGCTTGGAGAGCAGTGTGTGGGAGTGGTAACTTGTTCAAGGGTACCTCAGTGGTGCCACCAGCAGTCCTGGGATTCAGACCCACCACCTTCTCTCCCTAACCAGCAGGCCACCAGCTGTATATTTGTAAACAAATATGGGTCTTGTGAGCTTTCATTCATACATTGACCCTTCATTTATATATTGGATGTCTAAAAGTACAGCATGAAGGAAAAATATTTGATCTGCTAAAAATAGGAGACTGTCAGCTTTTGCTGAATATAAAAATGTGTTGAATGCACCTCTTTCTCAAGGAAGCATCTTTTTTTTCTTATCATTGTTAGTAACTAGAACATTCCCTCCTTTTGTAGAGTTAGTTAATAGATACAGAAATACTTAGACCTTTCATGTTCACTGGAGAGACATCGCCTCAACTCATGAAGAGGTTTACATTTACCTTCTGGGCTGGATCAGGTGTGCTGGGGTAGGGAAGAGGAAAAGCTTTGTGGGGCAGTAGATCATCAGGAACGTCCAAACCACTTTAATTCTGAGACCTAAAAGCTCATTCATTCAATTATTTTCTGTAAGCGTTTAATCCTTCCTGGGGTCGCGGTTTTTCCGGAACCTATCCCGCATCAATCGTGCGTGAGGTAAGGACTCACCCTGGGAATTTTTAAAAAATGCAGGCGTTTTATGGACTTCTTCCATTCCAAAACACTTCAGCCAACACATGAGAATTATTAGCTAATAAATGAAACAGACATACTGGGTGAGGAAACACAAACATGTGCACAATGTATAGAGTAGAAAACAGACAGACACACACACACACACACACACACACACACACACACACACACACACACACACACACACACACACACA
>JBBJLR010000034.1:2654932-2685270 GCA_037577145.1 Brachypetersius gabonensis
TATATATGTATGATCAGAAGGGAGGCACGTGTCGCGTTTTCGGTTTCTGAGCCAACGCGTTTATCTGGGACCCTCTGAGTCACGACTGACGGGAAAGCGTTCAGAGAATGAATGGCAGAAACACGCAGCTGTTGATTATCGTATCTCCCTGCTGACCACAGTCACACATTGTAAACCATGAACAAAAAGCACATTTGACACGGGCATTTGTAAAAAAAAAAAAAATCTGCACATTCAGGAATGTTCTATGAGACCACACGAACTGCTCTGGCACGGGTGGTTTTAATCAGTCCGAGGTACATTAAAGCTGTGAAAAATACCTGGTAATTATACATTATCGCACCAAACAGCTGAATCACGAGCCACACGCTACTTTCTCTTCCCTTGATGTGGTTCACCCACTTCCCCTCTTCACTGCACAGTGAAGACCTGCACGGATTTACTCTCAGTCCCACTCATCTGTTTATGAACACACAGGGAATCAATAGAAACGATTAAAACGATTATATTGAAGCAAGAAGGCAGATTAAAAACAGAATACATAAATAAAGTTTGTACAAAATGTACACAAGGAGTAAATCCCTTTAAAAAACTAGAAAAAGGGATTCCCGGAAAAACTCTAAATATGGTCATATACGTCACGTCGCACGTGATCAGTTGTCATCTAGATACCCGACAACACCATTTCCCGTAAACTGGGAGGGGCGTTAACAGCATAATGTCTAGTCCCGTTTATTAAATTCAGTAGCATTCAGGCGTTCTGCTTTAGCAGAAGTACTACAGACACAGGACAAGATATAATAGAATTAATAGTGTTTTTTTCACAAGCGGTCAATAGTTTTAAGGCTTCGATCGCAAGCTGTTGTTTTCGTGCACCCCTTCCTGGTGTCCGATGGACTACACCGTTTTCCCCGCAACCAGGTGAATATTTAAGTTTTGAAGCGTCGTGGTAACGTTACTACAAGTCAGAGCAGTCAGAGGAATCATACGTTTTCTGGATCAGTTTCTCTTCCCTTGGATTACTGTGAGGCAAACGGCATACATGTATTCAAACTACCGGGGTCTTGGTAGAGGAACCGACCAGAACTTCTCCAGTACCGGTTCTGGAACTAGTTCTTCTAACGTGACTCTCACAACCAGCATTGGCACCACTCAGAGCCAAGAGGTAAGATATCTATTAAGCTTCTTGCAGTGGGTCTTTATAGAAGTGGATATACAGTAACTTATTCCATGGATGCTGAACTTTTAAAAGACGAAAGTAGTAATAAATGGGTGATAATAGTATAGTAACTGTGGCTTGATGTGGGGAAAATTGATGAGTCATTATTACTTGTATAAGTGTTATCTCCCACGTTACATAAGGAATAAAAAGAACATTTTCTATAGAGTTAGTACTAAAATAATCTATAATCATTTACCTTCTACAATATTCATGTATTACTGTTGAACAATAACCTATTATACATGCACAGTACATTCTACTAAAGGATATTCCTGCCTGTAAGATTCTTAGAGGAATTCCTTAAAAACTCCTGTGGTAATATAGACAGTACTACAGACTTTTCAAAAAGAATGAGTTGTGAAACTGCCAGCATAACCCTGTAATATAAGAGCCATAATATTTCCAAATTGTGATCATAGTATGTAATAATATGTAATAATCCTTATGGCACCTCAGATATAAAAACAGCGAATTACACTGATTCTGAAAAGTTTGTTATATGTTAATATTAACAATGGTTGTTTTTACACTTTCTAGCCAAAGTATTCAGCTGCAGGATCCAGTCAATTTGTGCCCAGTCTTAATGCCATCACTTCAAGTCAAGACCTGCAGTGGTTGGTCCAGCCCTCACTATTGCCAACACCAGGCCCATCCAGGCCAATTCGTCACCCTTACATACCACCACCCAGGCTCGGATCCATGAACACCCTCCCACCCCAGTCACACCTATTCAGATCAGGAGTCATCAGAACTGCAACGGGCCCTGTAAGCTCTACGAGACGCAGACACGATGAACATGTAAGTTGAACTGATCTCTTAAACTTTGAATGAATTGTAGCTAGGTAAGCCATAGAGACCATGGCCGAAAAGTGAACCCACGTTTTTCTCAATGTTACAAATATTCATCGAAAAGGCCTGACTCATATGGAGCACTGTTCTTGAATTACTATGATCCATCGTGCCCCTCCCCTCTGTGGATTCTGAAAAAAAAAAGCTTGCTTAATGTAGAATCAGACGATGTGTAATATCCTGTAGTGAGTCTGATGGGTGTGCATGTCACATGGCCCTACAAGCTCACCACTGAAACACACCAAGTGTGGAACGGAGCATTCAAATAGTCTTTTCTCAGGAGTGTAAGCTACCTGTGTTCTCAGTTCAGTCTGTTCAGGTGGCTTCATCAGCCACATGGGCCGTGTCATTTGCTTAAATGAGAATACAGACTGTTTACACTTGCTGTCTATTGGCAAACAACAATCATGCCCCTCCCAGAAATATTCTTTATTAAAGAAAATCTGATATTCTTTAATTAAATATTCTTATTCAGTTTAAATTGGCAATGTGATGTGTGCCTCATTCCAAATGTGGTGGTGAGTGAAATAATAAGACAGGAAATGAAGTGACTCATTGGGCAAAATCATATGACTCACACCCGAGTCACTGAGGGGTCTGCAGGTGATTCATCAAAATTAACGGGCGGGATGCTATACATGTTGTATACAATGCAAAGGAAAGGGAGCGTGAGCTTGAGCAACTTGGGCAACTTATGAAACTAAAGACGACCTTCTGTAAGGATGCTCAAGCAAAGTTTATGCATTCTCTGAAACTGGGAGTAACCTTTCCCCTAGATGGCAGTATTGCATTGATCAGCTGTTGGTAACTCCAACATCTCACTAATGCAAGTAATTTGAAAACATTGTACTAATTTCATAATCATTCTCAAGGTTAGGTTCATTTATGTATTTATTTAACATTTTTATGCTTGTGTGACATTTGTGTGAGTTTATGTGCCAGACACAGTAGTAATGAATTTTAAAACATGACCATTTTCCAAGCTCTCTTAATCCTTCATAATTAGACAGGGTTTTAATTGCTGTGCCTTTAATGCTGATATATGTAAATGACTTCTGTTCTGAATGACTGCTCTGAACTGAAACACTCCTTATTAGTTTAGTGTGGTGTAGAATGACGTCAGTTCAAAATGGGTTGTTTTTATAGCTTAATTTCCACAAACAGACCATGAAGGTTGGGGGAATGCACATCTTGAAACTTGTTTGTATACACCATTAAACCTTAAAAATAACTGTTTGTCATGATATGGGCCCTTTAAAGTATTTTTACTTTCAACAACACATGATTTTTGTACAAACGTTTGCATATTTGTATTTATGCAGTATACCGCATTTACTGTACTTTCTTTAATAGAGATACACTGAAAATGAAGTTCTCACATTACTTTGTTTTCTCTCTCTAGTTGTCCCCAGAAGAACTTGAAAGGCGGAGGATTAGAAGGGAAAGAAACAAACTGGCTGCTGCAAAGTGCAGGAATCGGCGTCGCGAACTGACTGACACATTACAAAATGTAAGCAGATTTTTACACATGCACTTATCACCACAGCTTTAACTGATGTAACTGAATTGACAGTTAATGTTCTCCTCCAACTGTGTTGAGCTGTCCAGTGATGCTGTGTTAATGGCAGTTCGAAAAGATGGCGTGGCATATGCCTTCACTGTCCAAGTGTTATTAAATCGCATTAAATGAGGGGAGATCTATCTGGTGGATCAGAACTCCCAATAACTAAATTAAGTTGAAAATTGGTAAACCTTTGTTTGATGTCCGCTTATAAACTGACCCAGAATTAAATTTCACCTCGAAAATTCTTTTACAGGAAACAGACCTGTTAGAGGATGAAAAGTCTCGTCTACAGAAAGAGGTTGCTGATCTGCAAAAGGAGAAAGAGAAACTGGAACTGGTTCTTGAGGCTCACCGACCCATCTGCAAAGTCCAAGACTCTGATTCAGACTCTGACTCGAGTTCTGATCTTCCTTCCCTGGGTGGGATCAAGATTGAGCCTGTGGATTCTGAGCTTCCTGGGCCCTCTGGAGAAAGCAAGAGCCACGCCAAGCAGGAGAAACCCAAGCCTAAAATAATCATCCCACCTCCACCTTCAACCTGCACTGCAAGTAGCATCAATCTGGAATCAGAATCCCTCCACACTCCTATCCTAATTTCCACTCCGTGTCTGACCCCGTTCACGTCCAGTCTGGTCTTCACCTATCCCACTACACCTCTGGATGCAAGTGCTGGAGCTTCTTCTCAAACACATGGTTATTCTTCTGCCACTACATCTCAGCCTGGTACATCCCATTCCTCCCGACATCTAGAGCCGTGTGGTATCGCCCATCGTCGCAGTAGCAGCAGCGGGGACCAGTCAGATCAGTCTCTCAACTCGCCTACCATCCTGAGCCTTTAATTTCCTTCTAATCTAAGGGAAAACTGCTTTGAACTTTCACAGGTGTCTTTAACACTAGGTCAGAGGAACACCGGTACATTTGAGGTTTACTATAGATACAAACATGTAGGTGCACTTCATTTAGGCATCATTACTTGAGGTTATATTTATGTAATGTGAGAAGAAATAGCGGAAATATGGAGAAACAGAACGTATGCTTGTATATCATGAAAACCATAGCTGCAAACTATGGTTTTTTACTATGAGAATGAGTTACTATACTTTTCTTTTATAGAAATATGTGTATTCATGTATTAACTGAAGGTAAACAAATAGAAAGTTGAATGGAGGGATGGTTCGAAAGATATGTAATGCTGCATTATAACCACATATCTTTTGTGATTTTCTGATTTATATAGAGGCCTCTCACTGTGTCTGGATGAACACTACATTATTCCTGTAATTTATGCATTTTATACCATTGTTTCTATAATCTAAAGCTATGAATATATTAAATATGTATTTTTTAGTCATACAGTGTATTAAGCTACATCTTGATAGAGGTTACAGTATATTCTGTGCCTTATATATATTCCGGCAAATATCAAACAACAGGGGCTGGAAACATGCATGTTCAATAATGATTACACTGGTTACAAGGGAGTATTTGCATTCATTTACAGAGTATGAACAGAGGCTTATGCAAACATGCACTTAAACGTGTGTATCAAATTCTAGCTGTGCTCTCTCCATAGTTAAAAACTTTATTACATTGACTACAGTGATAGTTAATAAATCTTTAATGTGAGCATTATTGTTAGCATATTTGATGCACTTCTAGGGACAGACCATAGAATTTTAATAGATTTGTATTTATTTTTAAGAGCAAACTATATTTTTGACATGTCATTGATGACTGAAGAAAAAATGTTGCACACTGTATAACGTTTAAGGGATTAATAATAATGTTTCAAGTTGAGAATTTTTGTGTGTGACGGGGTGGTGGACTGGTTGTAAAAAACTCTTAAGCTTTAACTTCAATCAGTCACTCATTTCATTTTGTGCCTTAAAGCATTACCATCTGTATTGTGACTTTGTGTGGATATGTTTCTAACTGCTGAGATTGTTTTATACTGCAGACTTCTACAGTTGCACTAATAAAAAAAGAAAGAAAAAAGTTGCTGCTGATTGAAAACAGAAGTACAGTACGGTTAACAGGCCAGAAAGGAGCACGCTGGGGGATGGGAAGGGAGGAAAAGAGGAGTCAATGCTGTTTCCTTTTAGGATGTCCTGATAGAAAGCGAAGAGAAATTCCCTGACTCATAGTCAAAGTAAAACTGAACTGACTCATTGAAAAGCGTTTGTTTTTGTACTGTGGAAATCATTTAGCACTATAAAGTGCTGTATTCAGTCTAGTTTGTAAATTCCTGTAGAACACATGATTAAAAAGTTCATGACATAGTAGATAAATAGAGTAGAATAAATAGAAACAGAAAATGGAAAATATTTACAGGTACAGAGAGCAAACTGAATAAACCCAATGACCCTGTTTCCTCCACAGAGTCTTCTGTTAGTCCTCTAATCGAAAGAGGGGCTCTTGCTCAGATTGGTGAACATAGACTGAGATAGTGAAGAGGGAGTTTGTGTTGAATGAGCCAATGAGTGCATGCACTGATAAAAAGCACCTCTGTACACTCCACTTAAAAGTATTACTGTTCTAACTGCTGCTGTGCAAACACCAAGCCAAAAATATAACTTGGACCACTTTTTTAGGCTCTAAACACAACCTGGCCTGTGAATGCACACCTCAACCATGAAGGCATGTAGATGCCTGCGCATCTGCCAGCATACAAAAAAAGACCATCACAAAATTGGGTGTCTCAGTCAAGTGTATTTTAAAGCTCTCCCACACACAATGAGCACGGCCCAAATATTACAGCCAGAAACGAAGCCATCAATCAAAGTTATAAACAGAAAGAAATCCAGTCATTAAAGTAATACTGATTATAATATACCAATTAAAAAGGATGTCTAAGCCAAAACGTGTATGCATGATGGTCTTGTGGTAGGCAGTAAGTTGAAGAAAATAATCATAGTAATTATACATAGAACAATATCACAAAATTCACAAGTCATTGCATCGTCCACCAGTTGCCAGTGTGTAAACGCAGCATGTAGTCGAATAAAATCCAGTCAAAGCAACAACCAAAAACACAAAAGAGTTTGGTATAGCAAGTGTGTGCAGTTAAATCATAAGGTTGGGTTAATGCAGGAAAGTTCAGCTGAGATCCAGTGCAGGAGGTTCAGTGTAATAAACTACACCAACTGGTACATCATAACATGGAAAAAAGTACACTGTTTCTGGATGTGCAGTTTCAGTGAGGCATTACGAGGCCTTTCAACACAACCAAACCATAGACAATCCAATCATTTTAACTTGGGAGGCCTCACTGTGGCCAGCACTCCATGTTTTTTTTGTCTCGAGTCACCCTTAAAAATGATTCAGTGCTGTTTGTGCATGATCCCAAAACAGATCATTTTATGGCTCTAAGCAGTTTAAAAATGTGAATCTTTTTGAGATTCATTTCAGCCCTGTCTAGTGCATCATTAAAATATCAGCCCACTTGAAATAGTCAGTGCACAGTAAAACCTGGTGTGAGTCAGCAGTTTGATTGGTTCTTCCCATTTCAAAAAGCCCACCTCCTTCTAAACTCTTTTCATCTATATACAACCCCTGTTCGAAAGCATGAGGAAACATCCCAATGGTCTCAATACTTACACTTAAATAATGGATGAAATTACAATGTGAGATAGTTAAAGTAAATAATACCTTTAAAGCTTAAAACTATTCCTATTATGTCTGAATGGCAAAGAAATATCATTCACATTTAGAAAGTCAATCTACGTCAGAAGAAAATCAACAACACCCTAAAGAGAAAGAGAAAAGAACAAGAAAAAACAAAGAAAAGAATGGTGCCTAATGGTCACCGTCAATGTCAGAATTAATAAACACTTTCAGGTCTGTCCAGCTGAAGTAGTTGAGATGTAGGCCTTATAACAACAAAAACTGCAAAACTGCCTTGCTCCTCTGGGTATGCCCACATCAGTTTCCTTCAGGTTGTTCTCTGAGAGGCAGAAAAAGTGCAATGGCTCTTCAGTCGTCCGGCGAGCACACCAGGTGGAGCTGGTCCGGACTGCCTACACTACCAGTGCTCGAACTGCCGTCCCCCAGGTCCCGGGCCACCATGCATGGCAGGTTGAGCTCTGTTGACCCGCCTGGGCTTGAATCACTCCTGCTCACACACTCCTCCTCCAGCACCAGGCACAGTTCCTTCAGATCTAAGTTCTCTTTCACCAGGCCATCCTGCATGCTTTCCAGGTCGGCCAGCTTCTTCAGGTAGCCGCCCAGGTCCTCCCGCATCACCTTGGCGGCATGGTGGCCGAAAAGCTGCCACTCTCTGGCCAGCTTCTTCACCTTCAGCCGGTCGTCGTCCAGAAAGCAGCACAGATCCCGCAGCTCTTGGTTCTCCTCTTGAAGCCTCTGGTTGATGGCTTTGAGCTCCCTGATTTCAAGCAAATGTCCCTGAAGCTGTTTGTTCACTTCTTTGATGAGGCGACCACGCTGTATGAGTGCTGACATCTTCTCCGACTCCTCTTTCCGCAGCCGATTTACAAGCTCCTCTTTAGAGCAAGCCAACAAATCCTCATCAGACATCTTGGCTAACTCTCGGTTCGGGATTTCACTGTCGCTCCCCATCTTGCCTAAACTTTCGAATGGTCTCCTGAAAGACAGAGTACAGATTGGACTGTCCTTTTACAAAAATAATACTGTTGAAATCTGTAAACCAGTAGAGTATGTTGCATATTAGGTCGCAGAGCAGTTGGCCAGGAACTTCTCAGCTATCACATTGAAGAGGCACATTTAATGTCAGTCAGGCTCCTCCAACATGAATCTCTCTCATCACACTGAGCTTCCAGGTCTTCGAGATAGGGTGCATATCCCTTAAGTCCCACGTCCTCGTTGCCTACAGGCTTGCAAAATCCCCGTGGAGCATCCTCAACCTCATTTAAGCCTGCTGTAGCCCTGAATGAAACCTCAAGCTGTCTGTAGCAGGAGTCTGATGATTTGTTTACAATGCAGCGGTTAGGGACTAGCCTGCATTAGCATCGCGTCTCTGGGTGTTACAGGCCGACTGCTGTGGAGGCCTGGGAGGCAGTGCTGGTACACGGCTTTACTTAGCTGTCTTACGTGGTCCTGAGAGGTCGACTGGAGAAAAAAGAAGTTTAGATTAAAAGGTGAATATGCATCCGTTATCTTCATAAACGGTGCTGGTTAGGAATAACAATGTCCGCCTCTCTCTCTCTCTCTCTCTCTCTCTCCTCACACACATCCGTCTCTCCCCGCCCTGCCTCTCCTCCTCATTCCACCGCTCTATGGGGAAATGTGCTAGCACAGAAAAACGTCCTTCCCACGTTTCTCGGGCGAAGAAAGCAGATATCTCACCGAAGTGTGCAGAATAAATGCAGCAAATACAGGAAAAAGAAAGAAAATCTACGTGTGGAGCAACCTCGTGGAGCTCAGCTGCAGACTGCAGATCATCAACATGTAAAAAAAGATGGAGTCTGATTATCCGCTGGTGTTTTTAATAGTCAGCCGTTTTTTTCATCCGCTATTTTCAAGACGGAGGATTCGCCGTTTTTCTTAAAGGATGAACTGCCTTTTCTCCAAACGCGACCATGATAGTGGAATCAGTCTCTCTCTCTGTCTCTCTCTCTCTCCTCCCCCACCCCTCCTCAGCCTTCCTTCCCTTTGGTTTTCCCTTACCGTAAGAATCTGTGTTGCGGCAGTTCCCCTCAACCCCCTGTCAGAATGACATCATTCCATGAAAGTCCTGAACTCGAAAATCCAAATCTTATGACCTCCAAGGTCATGTCATGTCAGGATGATTAGATAGCTGGAAGTCACAAACATCACTTGCAATTTGTTGAGGTCCTCAGCTGACCTCTGTGAGTATAGATCCTTCCTACCCTTTTACTAGATCTGTCCATGTGTGCCTAAACAAAGCTCACAAACACACACACACACACACACACACACACACACACACACACACACACACACACACAATGACGGAAAGAGTTACAATAGCCTTTTCTGTACTTTAATCCATGGTATTTGGCCATATCCTTCCGCCCTGCTCCCCCGCACTATTGTTACCACGAGGCCATAACAATGTGGGGAGTTAGCAGGGGTGAAAGGGCGGGAGTGGAAACAGGCCACTGAGAGGTGAAATAAAGGGGTGGGGTGAGGAAAGGCGTGCAGGACACAGAGGTATCGGACAAAAAAAGCTGCTGACTATCTACTCCTCTGCTGTTTTGACAGATTTTGAGTGACGCAGAGAGTTGGGAGGGGAGAGGGATTTGGGATTTGGAGAGGATTTATTTGGATTAATCTGAGTTAGAGGAAAGCGTACTTACTCAACTTGTTATTTAAAAAGTATATTCACACACTTTAGAATGTCCCTCCATCCCAACTGATCTTGAGAAACTGCTCATGTTCATTTGGTGCAGACTAGATGTTACTGTCCTTGTGGAAAAAGAAGCCTCAGATGATTTAAGCGGGATATACTTGACCACAGTGTAATTTCACAGTCAGGGATTGCTTGTAAACATTGCACAGATTAAGGAAAGAACTGGAGTGAAAAGGAATGAGAGGCATGGTGAGAAGACAGTGATATGGACACAGGGTAATGGGGGACATTTCTCATTACTTCCATGTACTGTAGCTTGAAATATTTTCTTAGAACAAATCTACATAAATATGATTTAGAGTAGTAGATTTTTATAGAAACTCTATTTCTTCATAATTATGCCTGACTAGTCTCTGCTCTGAAACAACACACTTATTGCAAAATATGTATTATCTGTATTGTTGTCTTGTTTTCTCATGTATTTCAAGCAATGGTTTTAGCCACAAGTCTAAATTTGAAACGAGGGAAAATAGGGCTCAGTTTTAATATGTTTTTTTAAAAAAAAAAAAAATCACTCCCACATTACACAAGTGGCCACTTGCGGTGCAAGGGGAGGAGGGGACAGTGAGGTGAGGTGTTCACTCACCCTTGGTTGAGTTAGCCTCAGTGAGGTGTAACTGACCAGTGCAAACATATACATAAAAATACAACATTTATTAAATATAACTGCTTTCACTACAAGCAAATCAAACGTTATGGGTTTGAAATATCAAGCATTTTATGGTAGCTTGCAAATATGCATCAGGTTGCAAGGATTTCTTATCAAGCTCTTCGGATGTTCTGCTCTCTTGATTCAAGGGCTCAAGCAATTAGTGATTGCTCATAAAGGACAATCACTAATCAAGTAAAGTAATAAAATAAAAATGCTAAATGGAGAAATGTAGAAAACATTAACCTGAGTCTTAGACAATTTCTACGGACCTCACAAAGACAGTTGTGGATGATTATCAGACTGGGAAAGATGATTATCAGACTGTCACAAAACAATTTTGAAAAAGTGTCAGGCAGGTAAAGTAAACAAAAAAATAGCTCTCCCATAAGTGGTAATCTAAAAAATTCCAAGAGCAATGCAGTAAACCTGCACAAATTTGAGGTTCAGAGTTCGCTTCAGTCCTTTGCGGAAACCACAGATATCCATTTTTATTTTGACTTTTTTCAAAGGCATTTTAGTAATAAATTCCGACAAAAAATTCCGACATAATAATGACTAATTATGTAGCATAAATATTGATGCAAATTAGCTACATTTCCACATACAATTTAACTATAAATTTGGTGGTACTGTTGAGAGAACACAAAGAAAGCATGAATTACAGTACAGTCTATACAGGGGTAACATCTGTATTTTACACTCACAGGGAAGCATCCCAAGGGTTTTTGGAGCATATTTGGGAGCATATTAAGGGTTTACACTTTAAAAAAAGGCATTTTTTTACCACATCATCATTTTTTAACACTATTTGCAGGTGCTCTTGGAACGTAGTCTTTGCGAATGTTGAGGATTTACTCTACTATTCTAGGAGATCACGAAGAAGGTAATGTAAGAGCCTAGTTTGCAATTTACACTCTGACTTTTAGGGGGACTTCTAAATTTCATTTTATAGCAGAACCATCTAATATTACAATATCCTATTTTGTGTCAAAATGTATTAGAAATGTATTGTACAGTTGGAGGAAAAATTTTGGCACTGCTTTGACGTTTTAACCCTGATTTTTCAATGTATAGGTGATGTGGGTGGGTATCCACAGATATGCTTGCTATGCTTATATTTACCACTCAGGCCCCAGACCAAACAAGACAACACAATCTCAGGCCTCTGTTAATCCCTAATATTACAACGTGTCCTGTATCTGTCTGTAGACACGTCGTTTGTGCTCTGTGCATGTGTGTTAACTCAATGTGGCTTGGCTACATTCATGGTTTAAATGTAAGTAAGGGGATTCTGATTGTAAATCTGCCACCTCCCCCCATGTCTTTTGTTTTGTGTGTGTACTTGAATGTGTTTTTAGATGCACTGAAAAGCCATTTGTCTCCATGTAATGGACAGTGGACTGTTCTCCATTCACAGCTGCCTGCGATTTTCACTTATATTTTCCTCTGGCTACCTTCAGTTCGGGGTTCTAATCATAAGCCAAAATTGCTATCCTTTCTTTATTTGTAATTTGAAATGCCTGGAAATCATGAAAATAAAGCATTGAGCACAATATCTGGATATTTGAAAAGGGTAAGTGTAACAAGGAGTGTCTTGATTGCATATTGATTTGGTCACTATGATGGTCGTCAGATGTTAATGCCACGATGTCAAGACAGATTCCCTAATGTTCAGTATTACATTGCCAATTTATTCCTCACAAGTCGAGTCCACTATGAACAGCAAACCACACAAAGGTCTGCAGATCCCCTTCAGAAATCAAATAATACAATACAGCTGGCTACAATACAGAATCGGGCCCTCAGTCCCATGCAGCCAAGAACACAGACATTTCTTCTGATAGAAAATTCAAAGGTATAAATGGAAGCTTAAAATGACTGACACTGGAGCAGTGATGTACAACCCAGCATGTACCAGCCTTCACACCCAAACAAACAAAAGCCTGAGAAAAGCTCCCTAACCTTCTGAAGATATAAACCTCAGGACAGAAACAAATGAATGTGCACAGAACAACTGAAAATGCTATAATTTTATGTTGGAATAGCAGAAGAACAAGAACAGAAAGACATGTGGGGAATCACAAGCTGTTTTGCTTTCATTGTATCAGTACTGCTTACCATCAAGGATTAAGCTGAGAATTTTGAACTGTAGCCAAGTTCTAATGAAAGCCAGGCCATCTGTACATAAATGCCCCTAAACACACCAGTCAGTGGACTGAAAATTGGTGAAGCAGAAGGCCAAGTCAAAGTCCAAACCTAAATTTAATATGAATGTCGTGAGGTATGGAGTACATACAAGAAAGTCCACCAACTTTAAAGAGGAATGGGACAATAGTCATCCAGGTCAATGTACAGGACTGATCAGCAGTAACAGTAAATGTTTGGCTGAAGTCAGTCCTGTCCAAGAGGGTCACAACAGTTACTGGAAAGCAAAGGTTCACACAGATTTTGCCAGCAAAGACATATTGGCTTCCTTTGTTCAGTAAATGAATGAAGAACAATATAATTTTACAACATTTCAAAACACAGTTTTACTATGTGTTTGTACTATATGATTACAAACATATAGTAAAGCATAGGGGAATACTGTATGCAGGGATTGACATCAGCGATACAGAAGCAAGAATTGGCGTAAGCGACAAATGCACACCAGTTTTCAGTCTTCACTGTATACCTGATTTGAACAATTTCATACTGGATCTCTAAGTACCACCACTCAGGAAAGGAAAACCGTTTTAAAATATGCTTCCTGTCGGTCCGTGGAGTCTTGCTTCTGCACCAATCAAAGTTCAGTCAGATCAGGTCTGATCGAAGCGCTTCTGACCCTGCGTTGATTTGTGGTCCTTGCAAACATTTACGTTTATAGCAGACGCTCTTATCCAGAGTGACGTACATCAGTGCTTAAAGTAGTCCACAACTATTCTTAAAACCTGTAAAGCTATACTTAAATCAGCGGCAACTATTTAACCAAGTTACTGCTGGCTAAGTTACAGACTATAACAAACCCTGTCAAAGAGGGTTGTTATGGTGTGTACAAACAACAAGCAACAGAAGAGTGATACAGAATTTCATTGTTTTGATCGAATTGAATATGTTCTTAAGTTAATATCACATTTTTTATTTTTGAAATTCAGTTCTATTTTCACACGGAGATTGTCCTGTTGTCCTCTACAGTGGAGATGCTGGGAAATTGAAATGAAAAATATATTCAAAGAAATTTAAATGGTAAGGTGTGTTTTTAGGCCCAAATAAACAGGAAATCACACAAAAAAGAAATTCTCTTTAGAAGAAGTTTTCTTTAGTGTTCATGACCTAAATGTAGATTTGGTCATGTTTTTGGTTTAAAAAAATATCTGCATTGTTAACAAACCTTGTAACACCACAGTATGCTCATATAGATTATCACTTGTTACACAGGTCCTAATTTTTCAATAACATTTATTACTGCTTTATTGCTTTAAGCCAACATGCTACACAACTGGAGGAGTGGCTATTTAAGGTTCAGTATATGCCTTATTATTGTAAAGGCCATAGTAAATGATAGGAACTGGATGTGAACATGTCAGAATCATATCTATTGTACAGCTATAACTATAAAATTGCCAGTACATTTTATAAATTACATCAACTTGCAATAGGGAGGGAATTCTGGCACCTGCCCTCTAGACCTGATGTAAAAGTAGGAAATTGTGGAATAACCACGCAACCATGTGAAGGGTAAGCATAAGTTGAATGGAAATGGAGTAATAAGAAATGGAGAAAATATAGATTTTCATTTAGTGGCTTGAAAATGGTCTATCATTGTATTCCATCCAATTAATCATTCTGTTTTGGCAGGATTTGTGTATTATACTCCGACTGTGAGCAGCAGGAGTTGTTCTGTAGATGATCTTGAATATATTTATGACTATGTGTGCTCTAGAAACTAGAGGAATGAAGGTCAGCAGGACAAAGACAGCATGTTTGATGAGGATGTTTGTATAGCAGAGTGATGGGGGGTGTGAAAGAGAGGGGAATGACTGGATAAAAGCTTAAGAAATGATCTGTGACAGGCAGGTACTGAGAGTAAATGGGGAGGTGTACAACACGGTAGTGAGACCAGTTATGTTGTTTGGTTTTGAGACAGCGAGAGACGGGAAGCAGAACTGGAGGTGGCAGAGCTAAAAATGTTACGATTTTCACTAGGAGTGATGAGGTGGAAAAGGACAGCTTGAGTTGGATAAGTCAGGAGGAAAAGTCAGTGTTGGTATGGACATATGCTGAGGAGAGACTCTGAGTAAACTGGGAGAAGAACACTGGGAATAGAGCAACCAAGGAAGAAGAGAAGAGGAAGGCCTAGTAGACGGTTTACGGATGGGCTGAGGGAGGACATGCAGGCAGAGAGGAAGATGAAGAGGGCAGAACGAAATGGAGACAGCTGATCCGCTGTGGCGACCTCTAATCGGGAGCAGTCGGCTATAGTCGTGAATATATGTGTTGCTTATATGTGTAGGAAGAAGCGTAGTAGTGTAAAATGTTAACTGTCTTCAGCATTAAGTGCTGCCATCCACCAGCATCAGATGTATGACTGCTAAGAAGAGGGATGCCTGCTTGTGGAGATCCTCCGATCTACAGATCACACGTGGAGGCAATTCAGTGAAAGTATGATGTGAAGATCAGCGCTATTCGAATGTGACGGTAAACGGAGGCGCGTGAGTTTATTGCTTAGCCGGAAGCGTCCAGTCACGTTTAACAACAACAGCTGCAGCTGCCGGCGGTGGAGTTTGTTGTTGAGTTTTGTGCGTATGAGATGAATTTATTTTTCACCCTAAAGCATTTAGATGTTATAATACCAATGGACTATTTGCTGGTCATTCGCTAGCGTATTCTTTATTTTCGTGGTTCTGCTAGCGGACTGGCTAACCGGACTAATGACCGGAACAGTTTTGTGAGAACACGTCTCGATATATGTTTCGGTATCAAACTAACACTTATTTCATTTATTTATTCATCTTGACCAGTAAGTGCACGTTTAGTTCATTGTTAGTTCATGTTCGTAGCTAGTTAATAGTTGACAAGTAAAACAAAAAAGGTCATGTTCTGCTTCTTACATATTAACAGATCTGAAGCCGAAATGTCAGTGGAGCTGGACGTGTTTGTAGGGAACACCACCATCATGGACAAGGAGGTTTACCAGCTATGGTTAAATGGGTACACAGGTAACATTTTGGAGAAGTTGTAGGATATTTCCTAGGGGTGCCCTGGTAGTTAGGGGTTTGCCCCTGTCTGCGATCAGAAGGTCGTGGGTTCAAATCCTAGGACTGCTAGTGGCACCACTGAAGTACCCTTGAGTAAGGTACTATCCCCACACACTGCTTCCTAGGCAGTGATGTTCACTTAGTGAATGGATTAGATGCAGAGACAGAATTTCATACTGTTCACACTATGTGCTGTGCTGTGGTGTGTTCACACGCAATGATGAGGTACCACTTTACTTTTAGTTCTGCAAGAGTATATTTTGGGATAATTTTAGCAATTGCAAATTGGTAAAGTAAAATGGCCCCTTATAGTCACGCGTCAACACAACACAGCGTTAACAGTGTGGAATTCTTTCTCTCTATTTAACCCATTTACCAAGTAAAGCAGGGGGTTGACAGTTAAGTTTCCCTGCTATCAATCATACATTTGACGTGTTGATAGATAAGTGTGTGACTATGGTTTGCCCCTTTAGTTAATGATGCTGTGAAAGTGCGCATAGAAGGAGGTGTGATGGAGGAGTGTGAAGCCAGTGCTGAAGTCTTGCTCAGCGACACAATGGACCAATTCCGAACCTTCCAGATGTGTGAGAGGCTTCTGCAAAATCCAGCCAAATTAGCAAATCAGCTTCTCTTCCAGATCCCGCCTGATCGACAAGCAATGCTGATTGAGAGGTAGTCAATGCACATTCTCCTTCCTATTTTTACAAACTGTTTATGTAATCCTTTAGGTCGTGATCATCACATCACATCTTTACCTTCTCTTTGGTCTTTTTCATGTGACCAGATATTATGCTTTTGATGATGCCTTTGTTCGTGAAGTCCTTGGAAAGAAACTCTCTAAAGGGACGAAAAAAGATCTGGATGATGTTAGTGCGAAGACAGGCGTTACACTGAAAAGTTGCAGACGACAAGTGCGTAAAAATAGTTTAGAATAATGTAATTTAGAAACTTTAAAGCAGCTTTGACAGTTCTTAGTGATGTCTGACCTTTCTCACATAGTTTGACAACTTCAAGCGAGTTTTCAAAGTAGTGGAAGAGCTGAAGGGCCCCCTGGTGGAAAACATAAAGCAACACTTTCTGCTTCCTGACCAGCTGGCGAGGTAAGAGAGCAACTGGCGAGGAAAACTGTTTCTAAACATTGCATGAAAGTTAGTTATTTTAATGCTATACCAGCATTGGAGGTAGTCCAGAAGTTTGTATTACTTTTACTCAGCTGCATGTGCTCAAGTAAATCAATCCGCAACCTATACAAATACATACTGTCCTGAGCACTTTCAAATGAAGGAAGTTTGACTTTTTTAGAATATTTTTGTGGTAAAAAGAATGAAATTTAGACATTAACATTTAATCACCCTTTCTTTACATGTTTTATTATCTGATGTTGCTGACATCTGTACTGCTTTGAGATTAGTCATGCATCTGACTTTAAAGGTGTTGCATTTTTTTTTAAACCAAAAGAGCATTAAAAAGAGAAGATTGGAGCATAACTGCTATAGTTTCTTATGGTGATCCTGGACATCCTAGCAAGAAAGTTCCACTGTTGTGTTAGTTCTGTTAGTTACACAGTGCTTAAGTAGGTGTTTTGATCTGTTACTGTATGTCTGATATGGTTGCCTTACAGTCCCCTTTACACTGCAGGTAATTTCCAAGAAGATGTCATAGGAATAATACAACAATCAAAATGTTTTTGGATTAATTTATTTTGTTAATAAACTATGGTATGATATTCTTGAAATTCACATGTACTTCGACAGAGTCACCGATTCTCCCATTTCCTTCCACTTCTTCAACTTGTTCCTCTATAAACCCCAGCATTTTTGTTCCAGGGATTATGCTGCCATAGTGTTCTTTGCCAATAATCGGTTTGAGACTGGGAAGAAGAAGCTTCAGTATCTCACCTTCCAGGACTTTGCCTTTTGTGCTGGGCAGCTTATCAACAATTGGACTGTTGGTGCAGTGGGTAAGGAAAAAAGTGTGTGTATGTATATGCTTATATATATATATATATATACAGCTCCGGGGAAAAAAAGAGACCACTGCAACAATGGTCTAGTGTAGGGGGTCGGCAACCTTTAACACTCAAAGAGCCATTTGGAGCCGGTTTCCACATAAGAGAAAACACCGGGAGCCGCAAATCCTGTTTGACAGCTAAAATGAAGATAACATTGCATATATTGTTTTTTTTTACTTTAACGCTATGTATAAAAACTAGGCTAGTGTGTTGCTTGTGAAATTTTATTTATTCAAAGAAAATATTTTGAACATTTCAAACTCTGTAAAATAAACACAAAAATGAAACACATTGTATTTTAATGTTACAAGATTGTAATTATAATCTTCAAAATTTGAACTACAATTAAAAAGAACAATGAATAAAAATAAAAATACACTTAACACCTAAAACGTCTGACAGTGTGAACTGATGTAATTTCATCAGGCTCAGAATCAGAATGTCTGCCTATTGGAAGCAGCGAGCATATAAGAGCCATATGGGTGTGGTGTAGGCACATGTACAAACATATTTTTACATATTGTTGTTGTTTTATACTGTTGTGCTTGTGAGACAAGCTCTGTGTCCGAAGTCCACTGGACACTTACTGTATCTGCTGGCTGCAGCTCCGTATCAGGAAGCGTCTTGTGCAAAACTGGGCACTGCGTCAGTTGATGCACGCACCCTTATAGGTATAGCCAGTTAGCCACCACTCTAGTGTTAAATTATTATTATTAAAAAATGATTTATTTCCCAAAGCCACAGGGAGCCGCAACATAAGGATGAAAGAGCCACATGCGGCTCCAGAGCTGGGGGTTGCCGACCCCTAGTCTAGTGAGTAGTGAGGATGTGAGGATACTTGCCTCTGGACCTACCTTCAGCATAACACCACTGGTTCCTGAGCAAGACCCTTAACCCAAAGTTGCTCAAAGGAGACTGTCCCCTGTAGTTAGGGAATGGAAGTTGCTTTGGTTAGAAGTCTGCTAAATGCTGTAAATGTAAATCTTTTATAGGTGCAAGTATTGAACTGAACAGATTTGCCTTCGTTTTTAAGAACTGCTGACAATATTTCTCCTAATTTCCAAATAAAAATATTGTTCTTAAAGCATAATTTTAAAGGAAATGAATGCAGTGTTTACAGAACTTAATTCAACTTAATTTACGGAACAGTAATTCAAAGAAAACAAATCTCTTCATCATTCTTGTTTACAAAATGACAATAATTACCTTTGACATACTTCTAATAGTGTTTTGCCATCCAACTGATCACATTGCGAGAGGAGAGTTGATTACAGCAGTGTTTTTATACTTTTCCTCATTAAATAAGATGTGATTCAGGTAATCAGTAATCGGTACCTCATGAAGCAGAATGAGGTGCTTGTGTAAGAATTTAACAGACACCGGCATGGAATGGTAGTCATCATCAGTATGATTTAAAAATAAATTGCAGTGATCTCTTATTATTTTCCGGAGTTGTATATAAATAATACAAAACGTTGCTGTTGCTTATAACCTTAAAATTAAATAAGTACATTCAGGCAAAAGAATATAGTCTTCCTGCCATTGCCTTTTGCTTTAATGATTTTTAAGCAAGCCGTGGAATGAACATATTCTGTATATTTCTCTTTCCCTTTCGACTTCTGTTATCTGAACCCGAAAGATAACATGATGGAAGACATGGATGTGGATCTAGACAAAGAGTTTCTTCAGGACCTTAAAGATCTCAAAATTTTAATCACAGACAAGGATCTTTTGGACCAGCACAAAAGGTATGAATTCACAGCAGGGTGTGAAATTTTTTGGGGGGGTGGATATAGAGAGGAATGAGTGCATTATTCCAAAGAAGTCAGAATCTTGCATTTTGACTCCCCTTAATACCTCAGTAATGAAAACAATTTCCTATCTGCTCAGTCTAGTATGCGTCGCTCTGCGAGGAAAGACCAAAGTCTTCAATGAGATGGAAACAAATTTTAAGGTGAGATTCTCATACAAATCCTATTGTGAATGTTTAATGTCAGAAGTTAGTTGATTTGCATTTGTTAATAAATATTACAATTTATATATTATTATCAAAGGAGTGTGTATTAGGACACTCTCCTAAGGGCACTCTTGTGATGAACTGAAAAGTATAAAATGGACTTTGAGAACTTAATCTGAACTCCTTATCTTCCTGTGTAGAATCTCTCTCGAGGCCTTGTCAATATTGCTGCCAAATTGACAAACACAAAGGATGTCCGCGATTTCTTCATCGATCTTGTAGAAAAGGTATTTATAAAGAACTAGTGAAATCTCTGTGTTTGTAAATCACACGTAATGTTGCCTCAAGTTCTTACTTTGTCCGCCATACAGTTTATTGAGCCTTGCAAGTCAGACAAATGGACAGCTACAGATGTTAACCTCTACCTGACCCACTACACAAACTCGGCACACATACTGGATACTTTCAAGTAAGTGCATTGCATTTGGATTTGAAGTGTCTCACTTATTCCATGGAATATGTGCTGTTCTCTGGTGTGGTGAGATCTGTTGTTCTACCAGTGGGGGTCACTGTGTCTCATATGCTTTGCAGTGAATGTAGTTGCCTTGTTTCCTGCCTAGTCATTTATACACTCAAACCGCTGTGGAATGCGGATTTCTGTTTACACAACTTAAATCATAACATGTTCCGATATACTAAGCAATGATGCGTTCACCCCAAACCATAACTTCGCATTAAAGGTTACATGCGTGATTATACTGCTTTAAATAAATGAGTCAAAATGTTCTTCTGTTTATTACTGCATACCTCCTCTATGACAATTACTATGCCTGTCTGCCTGTCTTTCTCTTTTTCAGGCACCAGGCTGTCTGGACTAGGTATATGGGAGTTATCAAAAGCTGCATCCTCAGAATGTATCACGAGTGAGGAATCGCATTTTTCCATTCCTTTTTTATTTTTTTCTCTTTTCCTTTAATCAGAACTACTTTGTTCAGCTGGATTCAGCCCAGCCTGCTCACCTTTTGGCCCTATCTTTATTCAAATCTCCTGTTTATCATTTTCCTCCTTTAATCCTTACTCAAATATCTCCGTCCAACAGCTGGCCATCTCCTGGCCTCCCTCCCCCATTCCCCTTTCTCCTCAGTTTATTCTTTCACCTTTTGGCCACTGTCAATCACAGGATGACTTTTAAATAAACAGAGCATGCCTTCTACAGATACAATCTATGTTGTGTCCTCATTGACTTGACTGGAAATGGTTCTGGAAATGGCATGTAATTGGTCACAACAGGTCTGAAGATGGACGTGTTTTTTTGCCGTTTATTTTAGAACAAGACGCATTCCGATCACAGAGACTGTCGGAAATTAATAAATGTAATGCAAAACGTAATGCACTGCACTCTTTGTATGTTTTATGTTATGTTCTGACTAGAAATGGTTATTTGAAAAACTATGGCCTAATTTAAAATTCCAGTATATTTCCAAGTCTTTTTTATGGGCCGTGAGGGTTAACCACGTTATCTAGAATAGATTAAATAAAGTGACTTGTGACTTAATGTGTGAGCCTAAAACAAATTGATGGTCCACACTGGATGATAAACCATGTGACCTACCATTTGAACAGTTGAACCAATAAGTATGGGTGTCAGTCCTGGTGTGTTTGTGAATCTGTGTGTGGCCACTTGGGTTCCCTAACAGTAGGGGGGCACAATTTGGCACCACTTTTTGGGAGGTACAGAAGGTCTGTGGGTGTTCTGACAATTAGACTTGTCACAGGCCTCTGACACAAGCTATTAAATGCCATTCACAAGCTATTCTTTCTCAATTTGAAAGTGTCTTCTGAATGGTAACACTTCTAACTCAGGGTAAATGTGTTATCAAAGCACTTTAAACTATACTTACGCTTATCTATTTTCCATAAAGTGTGGCAATATCTTGTAAGGCAATGATACTATAAAAATACATGCTAAGGTTTAGATGGTCTACGAGAAAATCCTGGATTGTTAATGTGTTGCTACTCTGAAGAAGGAAATTACTTCGGTGTGACTGCTAGCACTGAATGAATGCACTATAGTGGAGTTAATGAAATAAAGTTGTAATCAGTGTCACTCTTTACACCGCCTCACATCTAAACATTTCTGTCTTTATATCATCCAGTGAGGACCTCCAGTTTAAATATTTGGACAGGGGAAAAAAGAGGACAACTTTTCCAAGCAGACATGTGTCTTTACATCCTGCTTTAGCTCTCTCTCTCTCTCTCTCGTCCCCCCCCCCTCTCTCTCGTCCCCTCTCTCTCTCTCTCTCTCTCTCTCTCTCGTCCCCTCTCTCTCTCTCGCCCCCCCCCTCTCTCGTCCCCTCTCTCTCTCTCTCTCTCTCTCTCTCGTTCCCTCTCTTACTAATTTTTGTCTGCATTCCACCAGCTTCTCTCCCAAGATATAAATATCTGGCTGTGGACCAAAGCAAAAAAAGATGGGTGAGATGAAGGGTGAACTGAGGTGGGAGGAGAACTAAAACCGGAGAGAAAGTTGTGAGCTGTGGGGGGGGCGAGTTTAAATGAAACCAGGTGCATTACAGCCCTTTGTGTGTAAGTGTGTGTGTGTGTGTGTGTGTGTGTGTACACGGGGTCTGCTGGTGGTGGTGAGGAAGGGGCGGCTGGTTGGGTGTATGTGTGTGTGTGTAAGAGACTGTGAATCTATGCACTGTTCTGCTGGCAAACCGGACAGTTTTGGAATTTTGGAATTTGGGCCACAGACCAGGAATTTTCATCCTGGGGGGTGAGGAGAGGGGGTTATGGGGGGTGTCTGGGGGCGGGAGGACAGCAGTGCAGGGGGCCTAGAGGGGGGGTCAGAATGGGCTGTCCCTCTCTTCCGTCTCGCCCTCCTCTACATTCATACTCCAGCTGTCCGTCTTCACACTCCACTCACTCAGGCTGAAGAGGCAGAGCGAAAAGGAAGAAGAAGAAAAAGAAGGGGCTACTTCACTAAGAGAGAAACCACCGGAAGAGAAGAGGACTGCAAAGGAAGAGAGAAGGAGACACAGACACTCCAGAGGACTCCAAATCCACAATAGGAAGATAAAGTATCTAAGAGGTGTCTTGTGAGTATAGCATGTTTCAGATTTCACATTAATTAAACAATAAAATGTTCATTATTACACTCTGACTCCAATATACCAATGTTAAGTGTGAGAATAAGGGGACATCAGTGCCAGAGCAACCAAATGAAGTGTAAGGAAGAGACAGCGGGACATGGAGAGTGTATGTAGGAGAGAGAGAGACAGACTGACTGACAAGGCAATTTTTCCTCACCGAATTATTTCCAGGCTCTTTGAAGGGCTCTGTATGTCACGCCTGCTTTATTGCTCCCCTCCAAACATGCACGGCCTCAGCGCCCTGGTGCTACTTTACTCCGGCCACAAAGACCTTGAATGACCCAGAATACCCTCACTGTGCAACCTTCATGCAATACCATCTCTTACAGTCAGTCGCCCTCGAGAGGACTCAGGCAGTCGTGAGTTTATTACTGCAGTGTCTATTACCCAACCATCAGGATGCTGTCACACTTCAGGCTTCATGTACACTATACTATTGCAAAACTTTCCAGCCTCGCTTCCAGCTACTATTTCACAACTAGTCTAAATGTCACTCATTTCTCCTCTGACCCCCACTAGAACAACTTTGGGCAGCTTTTACTAAAGGACATTTTTTCAAAATTTAACTATCGGTTCTAGTATGAAGGGCAGTGTATTTGTGTCTGTTTCTTGGTTTCTATTCAGCAGATGATGTAGGAATCCTATGACATCTTTAACACATATAAACATTGCTCTTTAGGGCTTTCAGCTATGCAAAAAAAAGAAAGAAAATAAAGAAACACATGTGGCATAATGAAGAGAAAACACACACAATTAAATGCCCAGAATGACATCACTGCTGGGAACAGTGGCTTACTATATGAACACAGACCACTTCTATATACTGAACAAAGTTCCATCACTTTTGTTTGTATTTTTTGGAATTACTGAAATGTGACTACATAATTTTATACGACCTGGTGCCAACTTAAGCATTCATTCAGTGGCAAAGAAGCATGTCTGCCTATGGGCCCAGCAGGGCATCCTGTACCTTCTGGCTATATCACTTGCATTATTAGCCCCAAATGTGAATATGGTAATATTTAATACCTAATAAATTAGATGTGCATTATAATGTCATTCAGACAAATCCACACTTTTGCAACATAACATATTAGTTTCATAGTACTGAATAATGGGCCTAGAGTTTATGGGGTTAAGGACACCAAGGAATGTTTTTTGAAATATCCTCATACACATGCATATGTTTATATGAGAAGTCAAGGTCAACTGCCCTCATGATGCTGAGTGCTGGCGCTCAGTGTGGTAAAACAAACACGCCACAATAGTTTACACTGGTCAGTGGGGCTGGGCGCTCCTACAATGGCAGGACCATTTGCTTTGAAGGGCTGTACAGGTCCAGAGAAGGGATGTTTTTACCACCATGACAGAATGTCAGCTTTATGCCCAGCTGAGCACAACCGAACAGAGCACAGAAACATCACACATCGGTGCATCTGTGTTTGTGAGTGGAAAAGAGGTGGGAAGCATTTGTCTCTATATGTGTGTGGTCTATCCACAGTGTGTCCATGAGTGCAGGGCTTTATGACCTTTCTGATTGGTGGCTGTATACTCCAAGTTTAGAGCAGACGATGGGAGAGGGACAAAAATAACAGCAGTGCTGTCATAATGATTGCATATCAAATTAATACACTGCAAAATGTGAAATTTTAGCAATCCGTGTGTGAACCTTTTCTATTCAAAAAGGTTATTGGCAATATAAACTTGGTTTCTTGCAGAGAGGTTTCAAATAAGTGGTAGAAACTGAATATAATTCCATATTCTTTATGATTCCATATCATTGAGAAAAAGTATGATGGTAAGATTGAAGTTAAAATAAATGTAATGTCTGGCATACTTAAAAAAAAAATCAAATCTTATGATGACTTGTTTTGGCACATGAGATTCTGTGTAGGGTTTGCGTGTTCTCCCCTATGTTTGCGTGGGGTTCCTCCTACCACAAAGACATGCATGCTAGGATTAGTTCTACTGTCAGTGGCCTTCACCAAGAAAACACTGGCAAAAAGATTGGCTGAAATGCAGAGGTTTAATTTCACTCTTCATTGCTCACATTGTGTGTGGGATAAATAAAGTATTTAGACTTCCAAACAAGCAAACAAACACAGTTAAAGCACAGCATATGGCGGCAGTCCACTCTCTCCAGCCAACTTGACCGCTGTTTCTGCCAAATACAACAACAAAGGTTCTGATAATTCAGGCGTCTGTAAGATAACTTGACATGAAAATAATATAAATAGATGATGATGTTTTATTAATAATCATATTTCTTAAAACTTGTTCCCAAGAAAACCCAAATATTTAATTAAGATCCAGTATATCTTTTGATAGATATTTAAATCTACAATATAGATTTTATTACATTTTATTGTGAACATGGAGCAACAGCAATAATTTAAATGTACATAACCCATATTTTACTTTCACATTTGTTTAGTTCTGTATACTAAATGCAGTCATTCATTTTCACATTTTCCAGTCTCTCTTCATGCCTCACAATTAAAGCCTTTGTTATTGTGCTTTTAAAATTGATTTATGTAAATTAGCTCTGTTCCACTTGGCTCCCTTATAGTGTGCCTCGTTCGAAAAGCAGTCTAGACTTAAATTATTGTAAATTGTTGTACCCTAAATATGTAAATGCTTTGGTATTTGTAACATCATTAAAGCTGTGAATTTGTAACTTCAGCTGCACAGCTGTAAGCTGCAGCTTAGTTACCATACGTAGACTATGTGTACTGGGGAGTTTGCCATGGTACGAGTGCTTTAATATTACAAACGAATTTCAAACATTTTAAAGGTAGCGTGTAAAGATGAAAGGCCTTTTGTCAACTCCAGGTAGCCCAGCTGCCCTGGCTGTTGAACTCTGAGGGGGTTTCCTGAGAATGCGATACTCTGGGAAACACAGCTATGGTCCAGCTGACCCATCTAGAGAGTGGCGCCCACATCCTTGCCACTGGCATTCCAGAAAGCCAGCGGCCACTTGGGGCGTCACGGATGTCTAAATTAACCATGTCTTCATACTGCCCATACCTTGGGCTAGCGTTCGGCACGGTCCTACCCTGGCCTTGGGTTTGCTATGGTGGTTGATTTCGGGCTTTCCCAAGTCATGTGTGTACTGCAGTGGCAGTCTGTTTTGAGCAGCTATGAATGAAAGAGGTGGAAAATACTCCAGAGAATAAGGCCACAATAGGGACGCTTGGCAACTGGTGTGTGGGAACAGACGTCCAGTCATCAGAATCGGAAGCTATCATTTGGACTATGAGTACAGACTAAGACAGCTGCATAATATGGTCAACAAACTATTATTGTGTTTATATTGCTATATATTAAAATTGTCACATGGTTGAAAATTATTTTGGTGTAAAATACACGTCTCCTCAGATCATCCACAGAACTACTAGTAGGGAGTCTTTACAAAGTTATTGTCAATACAGTACATTTAGACAGAAGGATTTGCGTGTGTTTTTTCCCCCTGCTCTTTTGTCTTATACTTTGAAACCCACCATTAAACAGTGTTTCAAGCTGGTGTGATTATATGGAGAGCTGTAGCGTTTACCTACATTGCAGGCCCCTGAAGAGCTTTTAAGGTCTAAAAACAAATGCAAGACAGTCAGGGAGTAATTTTGTCAAAAAACCTTGTTTCCTTGTGCATCCATCCTTTTTTAATGACATTTGTCCAGTCATGAGAAACTTTCATTTGAGACACTCTTCCGTGCCAATGGCTTTTATCTCTAAGACATGCAGTTTGATGGCCAAAATACTTAAATTCCTTTAGAGGAACACAGCAATTAAGCTTCTTAGAGCATCCATCCTTTTAATATTCAAGCATGTTTGAGACTTCTGAGACTTTTCCAGCTTCTCTATATGTGAGCCATGATGAACAACTCCTTGTGGTTTGGGTCAAAATGCACAAAAATTACATTTGGAGGCTGATGTAATAGATGCAGAATGTGTGTGTGGACATGCACGTCGGCCTGTGGCTTGCTGTTTGTCACTTTGAGTCAACATGACAATACCAGTAGACAGGGTAGTGCTCTCCACACCACCTCTGAGGTTTGGCATGGCAGCTCGAGGAGCAAATGTCTGTGGATGTGTGTATTTTTGGAGTCAAGATAACTCCTGCTTTCTGTATGATATACATGTGAGTGCCTTTGTGAACGTGTGTTTCTTTTATGTGTCAGTAGGCCCAGGGATATAATCTTTCCCCATGCTATTTTCTGCACAGCACAAACCAGCTAGCAGCTTTGCACTACACAGAAATGTTTTATAAGTGTTGCGTTTGGCCGGTATTCTATTTATTCTTCAGCTGAGAGTCCTGAAAGACAGGACTTATTCGAGTTAACAGCTCTACTTAGAAATCTCAGTTCTCTTACTGAGAACACTAAATGAAGCACTGTCTAAGAGGCCTTTCACACAGGTCCTTCTGCTGTTTCTCTAACCTTTTCCATAGAGTAATATCACACATGGTATGAAAAGAAGGTTATTTTGCCTACAGTCTAGTCAGGTTTTAATGAGTGTTGGTTATGTAAAATACCTGTAATCCATACTGATGTCATGCAAGTGGCAATAAGTGAGGCTAATTGCGTGCAAATCCAGTTCAGCCACCAGGGGGAGTTAGGTTACCATATTCTTACAGTGGCCCTGTGTTACAGCTCCAGTCAATTTACATGTTCTAACCCATGTAAATTAAGCCTTTTCACCCCAAAACATACTAACCTGGAGATCAAGCTTGAATGTGGGATGAATAACACTTTTTATGTTATAAAAATGTTCATTGAACGAAGACGGTATGAAAACCAGTATGAAAAACACCCCAAACAGTGCACTAAACCTGTGTATACTGGTTGATGCTGACAATACGTACCTTTCCTCTTTTTCTCACTCTTGCAGGTTCCAGTGTGATTTCAAACCTTGGTTAAAGCCCACAGCTGCTTTCATTCCTACCTGAGGCCTTGCAGTGTGTGCCAGCGTGTGTATATGTGTGTGTGTGGGTGTCTGTGTGTATATGTGTGTGTGTGTATTTGGACGTGTGTTTTTGCGTGTGACCAACGCCCTCTTTGTGTGAGTTTTCTCTGAGCTCCAGAAGAGCCAGGTGAAAGTGTCTGTGTGCGAGGATGCGCTCCATGTGTGTTTTGTTTTTTTGCGTGTGTGTTTCGATGTTCCTCCACCGTGCTATTTCACAACCGCCCACAGAAAGTGACACCTACACGGTAAGGAAGGAGGAAGCTGTTTCCCAGTCTCTCGCTCTCTCTATCTCTGTCTCATCCATATGTCTACAGTCGTACAATAGGTAATCATTTATATTCATGCACCTCTGACTGAACATTCTGCTGCAGGAGTGCACAGATGGCTATCACTGGGATCCACAGACTCAACACTGCAAAGGTAAAAAAAATCCCTGTTTCCTCATCATAGCGCATAAAATGTCCACATCACTACAATAGAACCCAGAGCTCAACACTTCTTTATATTCCCAGAAATCACTTTAAAGAGCCCATGGTCTTGAAATGTATTTTACCCAAAAGCCACTAACAGGGTACAACCTTAAGAACAGGTCTTTGAGGGCTCTGTATTAAAGGCCATGGTCATATACACACATACTGCAGCAATTCAAAGAACATATTGAATGTTTTAATGTTTGAATGTTTTCCATATCTAAATTGTTCTTCTCTATAATGGAGAAACTGTTGTTCACTGTTCTTTAAAGGGTCCTTTTTTTGCTAGCAGCGCACTATTTGTGTCATTATTCATATTTACCATACCACATCCCTGAACAGCTGTCTGTCTTGTTCCTAACTGAAGTGGCGTAGGCTAAAAAAAACCAAAATCCTGTGTTTTAATTTTGTTTGCTTTTTTTGTATCTTTATGGAATTTGGAAACTCCAGCTGCCATTTATGAACATTTCATAACTTCTTAAAATATTTTCCATTAGCCTTTATAGGAAGGTAATTCCCTTCTCCTGAAAAGTTACAAGGTTTTATTCCAACAGCAACGATTCGCTTCCTGACAGTTAGGACCAACATAACATTCAATTACACCCCAACAATATATCATCCACCATCGTCCACTTAACCCTGTTACTATAATATATTTATGCCTCTTATCATTTTAATGCCTATGAGCAGGATAATCGGTTGTAGGCAGCAAAATGGGTAGTCATATGTAAATGCATTTATGGATGTGACATTACAGCCATGACGAATTCAAAAGGGACTGCTTTTCTAGTTTAGATTCCATACATGAAGTGTATACACAATGTGTAGACTAGCAAATGACATGTTTTAAAACTTACAATGTTTACATCATTAAACAAAGAAAACTTGGTTTTCCATGATATGGTCCCTTTAACAGAAAGGAATCCAGTGTGGAATCCAAAAGAAGCCCGAATGATTTGACCACATTTCTCCTCCTCAGACATAAATGAATGTGAAACCATACCAGAGGCGTGTAAGGGTGAGATGAAGTGCTTCAACCATTATGGTGGTTATCTGTGCCTGCCTCGCTCTGCTTCAGTCATTCCAGCCCCTGACCCACCCAACCAAATACCTCCTGGACTGGACAATACGCCCAGCGAGCCTTACAACCACTGCCCCACTGGCTACGAGCCACAGGGGGACAGCTGCGTGGGTGAGTGTGTAGGCGTGGGAGTGTGTGTATGTGTGTGTTTAGGGGGGAGCAGCGTGGTTGTGGGTGTTTGTGAACAGGTGGCAGGTGGCTGTAAGTGACTGAGCAAAGTGTGTGTGTGCGCGTGTGTGGCTGGTAATTATGAAAGCTGTGTGTTGAGGAAATGCTGAGTAAAGGCACTGTGGGGGCGTTTGCATCCATAGCTGGATTTAAGAAAAGACTGGAAATTGTAACCCGGGCTTTTGGGTTATGTGCGTGGGAGGGTGTTTATTGAGGGGGTTACAGACGACTGGATGATTCAGATAGAAACAGGTGGTATATGGGGCCAGGGTCATCTAGTTTTTGGGCACAATCGTGGGAGTGTTGCGGGGGGTTAGCAGGGGGCTGGTTTGCAGGAGGTCGAGGGGATTTAAAGCCTAACATCTCTCAGCTGCTATCAACAGTCAAGAGCTCATTAATACATAGAATAGTTGCATTACTTGTAAGCTCACACAGCTAGCCTACCCTTCAAGCTGTTTGCTTATGAAGTGCCTTCGTTACTGCAACATTTCAGCACAGCCAATGTAACACAGTACAGGTGCTGGTCATGAAATTAGAATATCATGACAAAGTTGATTTATTTCAGTAATTCCATTCAAAAGGTGAAACTTTTATATTAGATTCATTCATTACACACAGACTGATGTATTTCAAATGTTTATTTCTTTTCATTTTGATGATTATAACTG
>JBBJLR010000034.1:2685370-2699575 GCA_037577145.1 Brachypetersius gabonensis
TTCACCTTTTGAATGGAATTACTGAAATAAATCAACTTTGTCATGATATTCTAATTTTATGACCAGCACCTATATATTTGATGATGATGATGATGATGCATGAGAAACTGGAAGAACTGTTTACATAGTGGAATATAGATAATTACACTTTCAGTTTTACATTACAAATATCATTAAAATAATTTTAATTAATTTAATTAAATAATTGATCGTATGTAATGACTATAATAACTGATTATAACTGATATTTCTCACCTTATATAACGTTCCTAATATCATGCACACAATAGATGTGGATGAGTGTGAACGTGATGAACATGACTGCCAGCCCAGCCAGGAGTGCATCAACACTGAAGGCACTTTCACCTGCCAGTGCCCAGGTGGATACCGCAAAGAGGGAACTGAATGCATTGGTGAGACTTGCATAAACAAACCTAGCATAGAGCCTAACACTGACCTTTATTCGTATATGTACAATAGAAAGAAATGACTTCCATACAATGTCATACTTCCGTTTGAGCACATATATGGATTCATGTTTAGAAAGTACAGAGTGTGAGTAAATCTGCTCATAACCGCCCTAATGATCATTCATTTTAATAAGTGGTTCCCAAACCTAGATTGGCTACTTGGAGTATTTTTCCTCCTTTAACACACTCACTTCAACTCAGGAAAGGTTTGTTAACTAGCTGATTAGTTGACTGCTTAGTCCTCCAGTCTTATACGGCTAACAAACTCAGATGGGTCTCACCAGCCTGGAAAATTTAATTTGGTCCTGGAGTACCCCCAGTGTTTCCCCTGCTCTAATATACGTGATCCAACGAATTAATGAATTACAAGTTGAGTTAATGTTGAGTGTGTTAAACAGAAATGCTTAGGGTAATCGAGGCCTACTGATTTAAAAAGACTACTCTTAAAGCAAATAAAGAAAAATAAAGAAGAATATTTCAGTCATCATCTTGTCTCTGGTGATACTGATGAAGGATCAAGGAACACATTTAATGTGTGGTTTATGTGAACTCTTTGCTTTGCTTTCTATTGTCAGACATTGATGAGTGTCGCTACCGATACTGCCAGCACCGCTGTGTTAACGTTCCCGGGTCGTTCTCCTGCCAGTGCGAGCCTGGCTTCCAGCTGGCTGGCAACAATCGCTCCTGTATTGGTGAGTGTGCCCACGCGCAGCCTCCCCCGCACATAACCAACAACACCGTACCCTGAGTCATAGGCCAGTCCAAACCCCCACCCCCCACCATTCCCGATCCAACTCTCCACATACATTCAAACTGCGCGTACACAATCATTCTAAAAATCCAAGCCCACACGCTGTTGCACAATGTCATCCTATACCTCAGCTTCTCTGAACGAGGGCCAAAGTCAAAACAAACTGCTGTAACACCTCCAATTAGGTGAATAAGGGACACTGCAGTGGCTTAGGGGAGTCATTTCTGTGGTATGCTGAAATACGGGGGCGCATTCTTCTCCACTGTTGGTTTATCTGTGTTAAAAAGCGTTTGAGGAAAAGACACACAGCAAGAGGAAGAATCCAGTTGAGGTTTTCCTGTGTGATTGTATCCATGATGCCTTGTGCATCATGACAAATACTGATGTAAAAACACTTTTTGCCTGTATGAAGGGCATCTGGCATACAAGACGTACCTCAAATATACAGTCCATTACTCATGTTTTGCCTAAAAATGTCTGTGAGAAAATAACAAGGCTGCTAATTAGCATTTGCTGAGTGCCCAATAACTGCAGGAGTCTCTTGAAATGTGGCTTTTTCCTCAAAGCTTATCATATGCTCTTGCTGTGTCATGTGCTCTGTGACTTTAGATGTGGATGAGTGTGACATGGGCGCCCCCTGCAGTCAGAGGTGTTATAACACGTACGGCACGTTCCTCTGTCGCTGTGAGCAGGGCTACGAGCTGGGGCCCGACGGATTCGCCTGCAAAGGTGAGGCCAGAATACACTTAGAATACACACGTCATTTTACCTCTCCTTACAAAGCAAACCGACCTTACCCATCGGCTGAAAACAGTAATGGACAAGTCAATCTTTTAAAATCAGTTTCTATTCAAATTATTATAACAAAATGTGTTATAATACAATAAGTTTTGAAGTTGAAATTTGTCATACCTACAGGGTAGAGTGTACAGAGCCCAATGAAATTCTTACTTGAACACCCGCTTCACAGATAGAACATTAAGACATAAAAAACAGGAAAGACAAAGCAGTGCAGCGATAATAACTAGTCCCTAATAACTTTTCCTACAGAGTCATGTTAAATTCACTTTATAAATTTGATGTTACATGTAAATGTGACCTTTTTTGTTAGCTGGATGAACCAGGGGCACAAATAGGAGTTCATGAATAGGTGGGCTTAACCTTTACTAATAGGTCTTGAGGTTTGACCCCGGTGTCTTCATTATACAAGAAGTTCTTAAATGATCAAATAAACAATGCACAATGCACATTTAGGGGGGCTGCAGAACATTTAGGAGGGGATTTATTCCCCCTTAAACAGGCCAGGGGACATGCAATGAACACAAACACTGAATCTTTTCAATCAGATCTGAGCTAAGGACATATACAGCTCAGCCTGAATTCATGGACTGAGCTGTTGAAACCATCTTTAATGTGTGTATCACAGCATTGGCCCATTTGATCATAACGTGTGCATGCAGGTCCTTTCTAGGCAAAGGTCTATTCACAGTAATCTCCTGACCAAAAAACATTAGCAGTAAGGCCTGTATTGTGACTGTAGTCTTAGTTAGTCTGTCTCTCTCTGCAGACATAGACGAATGCAGCTACTCCAGTTACCTTTGCCAGTACCAGTGCGTAAATGAGCCTGGCAAGTTCTCTTGTATCTGTCCAGAAGGCTACCAGCTCCTGGGGACTCGTCTGTGCCAAGGTCAGCTGCTGCTTTTCTTCTTCTTCTCTTTCTTTCATTCTTTTCTCCTTTTAAAGTAATAAAAAATGAATTTGCACAAGTTCCCACAAATATGGCCAAGACATGTTTGGTGTTTGCTTCTTTTGCTTTGCACTGTAGCTATAAGGTGAATGTAGCTGACAGTTAATGGAGATTTAGGCTATAAGCTTATTGAAAGGTATGCCTTTACACCTAAAACAGCAGAAACCAGATAAACAAATCTATTTGAGACTACTATTCATTGTTGTGCTATACACTCTTGCTCTTGCTCACAATACTCTCAGTATTTTACTATTGTTTAAAATGTTTTGATTCTATTGCTGTGTACTCCTGAATGCAGATATAAATGAGTGTGAGACGGGCACACACCAGTGCACTGAAGGGCAGACCTGCGTGAACATTCACGGCGGCCATCAGTGTGTTGACACAAACCGCTGTCAGGAGCCTTACGTTCAAGTATCAGACAAGTGAGCAAGCAACACACATGCACACGCACGTACTTACTCTCTCCTGGGCCTCTTCTGTTAATCTTTCTGTGTAAGACGCATCTGCTCGAGGCATACCTTAGATGATTTCTGAAATTGCCCTGTTTGTTTTTCCATATCTCTGGCCTTTTTCAGCCCCTGCCTTCGAGCACGCTTCAATATAATCAGCATACTTCCACAAAGTCTAAAATTGATAACAGGTGGCCAAGGCAGGTTTATGTTTTGGAAGAAATGTCTGGAGGTAAATGGAGGGCATCCAACATTTTAAGCTAATTTGTCTGGCATGCGGCGCACATTCAATCACAGTTTGGTACGTTTGTGGCTTAAATCATCATTAGTCATGCAACATCTTGAAGCAGTAGATGCGAAGAATACTACGATGGAGAATTAGTTCGCTTCTGACAAATAAAGATGTGAGCAGGGCCATGCAGTAATCCTGACAGAATTCCACGAGTCATATAATTTCAAATCAATTCCTGATTTTAAAAAAAGCTGTACTTCTGAACTACTTTTAAATGCAACTGTGGTGGGACAGACACTTTACTGTTACTTTCCTATCTCCTTGTAGCCGTTGTGTGTGTCCCGTCAGTAAACCTGGCTGTCGGGACTTGCCCTTCTCTATTGTGCATCGTTACATGAGCATCACCTCGGAGCGCTCTGTTCCCTCCGACATCTTCCAGATCCAGGCCACCAGCGTCTTCCGTGGAGCCTACAACACTTTCCGTATCCGTTCAGGAGATGACGACGGAGACTTCTACATCAGGGTGAGGGACAAATTATCCACATTTATTGGTCAAAAACTCTTTTTTTTTTTTTCCTGAAAATTTCGATTTGGCATTTGGTTTGGATTATGTCCCCTGATCTGGCTATTTTAGACATTCAACCAAATCAACAGGCAAGAGTCTGAAAGGTTACTTTTCAAAAACTTGGCCCTCTCTGATGTTAAAAGTGGAAAAAAGCCAGTGTTTGAGGACAATGCAGTCGTATTTTGGTGCCAGCTTCTCCGTTTACTGCTATTAATAGCCTGAGGAGAAGGGGAGCACTTCAAGCAAGACTGCTGATATATTATAGGTTCGCGTACGTGCCAAGCTGGAGCTGAGTGTGTGGAGTAAAGTAGATTGCATGTGCCAGGGTAGAAGAATTACAGCCCTTGTGCAGCCTTTCACAAAGTCCATTAGGACCAGTGGAGCAGAGACTACACTATGCTCATAACATGCCATTATTTCCCATTAATCATTTCACAATAATGCTGAGTTCTAAGCAGATCCTGTGGTCTCTTCCCACAGCAAATCAACAACATCAGTGCCATGCTGGTGCTGGCCCGTGCTGTGAATGGACCCAAAGAATACATTCTGGACTTGGAGATGGTTTCAGTCAACCCCCTCATGAGCTACCAGACCAGTTCTGCTCTTCGCTTGTCAGTCTATGTGGGGCCTTATGCTTTCTAAGAGAGGACTGGATTTAGAATGGATGTGGGGGGTGGGTGGGGTGGGAGCGTTAGAGGTGTGTGGATGTAAGAATGACTAACATATCAAGTACAGACGAGGGGGTTTGGACTGGAGATACTGGCATGATTAAAGGAATACCTGACCTATGTCTGGAACATAGACAGTGTTTTGGCACCGTTCCCTGTAAAATAAACAGAAAAGACAGTACTTTAGCACTAGCTTTTTGTCATCTCGTATAAGTGCATTGTAAGTCAACAGGTTTTATGTATCGCAGTGGCCCCAACCTTTTTTTCCGCCACGGACCAGTTTCATGTAAAACAATATATTAATGGATCAGTATGGAATCAACTGTGTGGCCCGGTACCAAATGACTCACGCACAGAGACCAGTCCGCAGCCCGGTGGTTGGGGACCTCTGATGTACAGGAAAAGTGTCAAAATAATCAACAATATGCTACAGACACAGCAGAAAGAGATTAGGGTGTAAAATGCTGCAATATTCCTTTATGTTTGCCGGAAGAGCCTTGCTATATGCCAAACAGTCTTGTGAGATTGAACAAAACTACACACTACTACATTACAAAGTCTTAAAGACAGGCACTATGGTTTGCAGATCTATTCACACAACACATGGCCTTACAACATTGTGTTGTGTAAGAAATAAAGAAAAGCAAAGAAAGCAGCTGCACTATGATTTCGAAACCTGCTGTACGACTTATATGAGCTTTCATTTTCTTTCATCTGGCCTTTCTCTTCCTTCTCATGCCACGTAGACTCATTTTCCTCTAGGTGCAAACTAATTCCTCTGATCAGTTCTTCAGCCATAGCTCTTGCTGATGGACCAGCATGATAATGTTTGCCCATGTGTTCATGGCCCCCTTTTTAGATATCTGTAGCAGTGTTAAAGCACAAATACGCTTTGCACATATATGCGCTTTGCATCCTGTCATGATCTTTGTGTGCGTTTGGAGTACCTGCCATTATTCAATAACCACTCAGTCCTCATCTACATCTCTGCATCCTCTACCAAGCCAAAACCATCACTAATATTCATGTTATTGTTTTTTTTTTTTGTTATTAGTTTCCTACCATGCTGTCAGTGTTGTACTTTTATGTCTTGGAATTATTACTGTAATAAAAAAAATAATACCAAACCAATCTGACTGCCGATCTGTATGTGTGTCTTGACTTGGTTTGCATCAGAATCTATATTTAGCACTGACGCTAATCCTGGTTCTTTTCATCTCTGCACTACTCACTCTGTGCACGTGCCACGATTAATCTGTCCAGCCTCTTTCTTTTCTGACTCATCTGACCACACTATGGATTGAAATCTTTGTGTGGAACCTGTTGACCAGTGCTAGTGTAGCTGAGCCCTTCAGTGTCACTTGCTGGGTTACAATAAACAAACACAAACAGATGCTTAAACCAACAACTAAGCTAATATCAGCACAACCTTCAGGTCCAGTCTTAGTGCATCTTTAGATCCACATCCTTGGGATCATTCAGCCATTTGAGCTCAGGCGTAATTTGTTTTCAGTGCTGCTTTGGCAAAAACTGCTAAAGCAGCTTAGGAGTGTTTTTTGGCTTGGATGCTGCAAGTGAGCTGCAAATTCCCCGGAGCCTCAGCAGCACAATGCCTTATGGGGGATCCCACTCAGCTAGCAGGGAATCCTTTCCTGCTTGGCAACAGGCAGCAGTTTAGAAACACCGATCCAAAGGGACAGGAAGATCCCAGATCATGATAGGATGACTGTAGTTGGACATCAGTGGGATAATGGGATAATCAGTGGGCTAATCTCACAGGATATTTGTGTGTGTGCATGTGATTAGTGTAACCTAATGACATCTGCATCCTAATTGTCAAAAAAGCCACACACTCTCCTGGTGTGGTGGAGCTCCACCCAATACCTACAGGAAAACCTGGAGTTGTGTTTATGGCTCAGAAGCAATTATCAGTACCAGAGCTTACTAGCGCACTTCGAGCTGAATATGATCAAAGTTCCTATGTTCCTAGAAAAGAAGTGGCTCCAGCAAAGGTGATTGTAAAAATGTGTAACGCTGGCCAGCCTAAAAGGAGAACCCAACAAAGTCCTCTTGGGTAGAATAGAGAGAATTTGAAGTAGTGATGCCTATAAACCAAAGCTAAATATATATGCACGTCTTGAGGTGCTGCAGTGGAAAGCAGTATGTATTACAGCTTCTTTGTGTTCCACTGAATTCACTGCCAGGAGCAGCCACTGGGAGCCCACCTATCTCAGAACAATAAAGGGGGAATGGAAAATCCCCAATTTCATGCTGAGCGACCCACCAGAACCCCACACTCTCCCAGTATACACCGACACACACACACACACACACACACACACACACACATTCACCCTGTTCTTGCTGTTGATGACTCATTCTCTGCTAAATTCTTACATAATTATGGTAGGGAAATGATGACACTCGTCTGCCACAGGGGGGCAGTGTGGCACACTGATTCAAAGCTGAGTCTAAAATAGGAACAACCTGAAGTGATGGAATCTTGCTACTAGTTTTGTAACCTAATTGACCAGTGAACCCATTTTCCCTTTCTTCCTTCTTTCCATGAACCACTGATTTAGGCTACTGTACAGTGGAAGGTTACAGACACAGATGGATATATGTATAAATATTTTTGCCCATATGTGTACTCAGACAGACAGATGGACACACACACACACACACACACACACACACACATTAAGGAAACCACACTTTCAGCATCGTCAAGATGAGAATTCATCCTCACAAACACACACATACAGACACATCAATACTCCAGATGGCACCGGCAGAGCTGTTAGATCAGCACCTCTTACTGGGGATCATGACAAAGAGGTGTAGTTTCAGAGAGAGAGAGAGAAACAGAGTGAGTGTGTGTATGTGTGTGTGTGTGAGGGGGGTGGTGTTCGTGCGGAGGATGCGTGAGGACGGGACATACTCGTGCCATTTCCTGCTGGATCTCCGGCAAACCACACACCCAACCGTGAGCACAGCAGCAGGAGCAAGCCGTGCTGTACCCGCCCAGTGGGCACACGGAGAGGTGGGCAGTAGGAGCGGTGCCAGTGTGCCTCCGCATGCGGAGGAAGCTGTGAGCGGTGAATTGGGTGTAGATTCGATTTAAAGATGTGCTCAAATGTGTACAGAGCTTTGTGTGTGTGAAGAAGTGTGTGTGTGAGTGTGAGGGAGAGAGAGAGAAAGAGAGAGAGAAAAATAAAGAGTAAGAGGGAGCCAGAAAGTTTCGGCCAGTCCCTTCCAGACTGTAGGGGTGTGTGTAGGTGGGAGGATGGGAAAGGGCATTAAAGGAAACTTTAAAACTTTAAAACTCTCAACTCATGTAGCTACACTGCAGCAGCAGATTAGATAGGACTGCCAAGTCCATGTTCATTCCTAGTATAAGACTGTCCATGTTCGGAACTCATCTAGAACAGTTCTTGTACCTAATCGTGCTTCTATAGGTGACCCTTGCTGAAGCATACTCTGAAAAACTCTGTTCTAACAATACTTTTCAATTCTCGGCCACTAGTGGCCCACAACATGACGGTTCATGAGAAAAATCTCAAACATACACACATGAGACCAAAGTGCAAAATGCAGCAGGTCTAGTACAATTATGTGTTACACTCCCTGAAACAAATCATAGCACAGCTTCACAAGACAGAGTACTAGACAGAGTCTGCTAGACCTGAAGCCAAGGGCAGGCCTGAGGAGGATCAGAGGCTTATTCAAACAAACGAGGGGCGAATATTTATTGATAAAGATGCATTTTTCAAGTTTATGAAATCTGACCGATTTTCGGCCCGTCTATGATTGTAAATCAAAGTCATTACACTCTCCATCAAGATCTGATTTTTTTTCTCAGCCCTTCAATCACTGCTCAGCAACCATTGCCTCAAACCTTTGTTATCAATGTTTATTATTAGCGTCTCTGTGTTTGAATTTGATGCTAGTGGTCACATCTACTATGGAGGGCCAAGCGGTGTCTCTGACAGAAGATTTAAAAAATTAAAGCTAAAAAAAAAGAAAGTGACATCCTGCGGAAAGCAAAGATGCACAGTTTCAAGAGAAGATGCCTTCTCTTAATGAGTAAACGTGGCTCAAAGTCAATATACCTGATTTGCACAAAATCAATTACTGCTCTATAATGTAGCAGCTGTAAACGGATCTAAATTGGCAGATTTTTTTCAGAAGAATATAAGTTTAGAAACCTCCACTCATCCACCTGACAAAAACCTAACTACACACGTATCCTGCTAGTGGCACTCAGGCTCGGATTGTAGCTGGGCCATGTGCAGTCACTGGTTCATGGTTTTGGGACAGGAGTGCCTGGAATATCTTGATGCACCAAGCATGCTGAGGCACTCGACAAGTCTTTGTGTCTGGTAATAAACATGCAGAGAAGTGTCTCAGATCCATTGGAAGATGTGTGTGCTGGCCTACACACTTGGATATATATGGCATGGATGGGTGATAGGGGGAGACTGATTTAATTGGATATTGGCTATGATGAAATTTGGAGAAAAATGAAAAAGAAATAAATACACAAGCATGGTGAGCCTCCGTCGTGGGCAGACGTAAGAGAAAAAAAAGCTGATATGATTACTTGCGGCCTTTAACAACAGATTCAGCGTTTCTACCCACCAGCAGCTGCCGACCTCAGCTGTAACCTCAATAGTTACTCACAAACAAAGAAACAACTTCGGGGTCGCATTTTGTAGGCTGGCCTGCTCAGCACACAGGACACGAGATGTATATGCTAGGACAATCTTAGTATTCTGAGAGAAGTGAATCTTTTTCCACATATTGTCTTCAGGTGTGTAGGGGAATACCAGATATAAAACACTATACAGGTAGAGCAGTCCTCCCGCATGGATGAACAGAACAATAGTTGTAGTTCTCATTAGCAATAGTTTGAGAAATTTCCCATTTTTTCACCGGTAGTTGATCACTTCAGACATGTTTGGTGCCCAGAATTCTGACATAGCTACCGTGCTGCTAATTTATATCCCTCAGCTTATTAGTCTTAAAGCCTAAGTTATAATACATCTGAATGACATGAAAATTATTTTAACATTATTAACAACATTATGTCATGTCATATTAGAAGCCTCCTAAGTAATGCTATTGGAAATGACTAAACAGTGATGTAGTGATTACGACTGTGCTAATGTGGCGGCTATACCCCTCCATTACTTGTTAGCAACATTACCCGCATAGTTTCAGTGGAAAGCTAAAGGACCAAACTTTTAGTCATCGAACATCACTGATTGAAAGCTTTGTGGCTAATTGCTTTGTCACCGTAATATTGAGCGAGATAGAGAAATGTAACACTGCTGACAAGATCCTTTTCTCAGGAGTGTTGAATACTGACCAAACCTATCAATCACCGGCAGAGTATCAGCATGTTTATCAGGTTGGTCATAACACTGTTGTGGGAATAAAGAGTGGAAATAACCACTCGGTCTCAATAAAATGCTGTTGCCCTCCACCCACTCATTCAGCTCCACAGCAGGCTTTAACAAAACAAGCACTCCAGAACTGTGACATAAGCAGTGTTAATTACATCACAACAGATATGGGAGATCATAAATATTTCATAATTATGCATGCATGTTGGGGAATGGGGGAGCCAACACACCAAAATTAGGAAACAGGAAACTCTGTTTTCTATTTTCAGCTTTGATATATGTGACCTCAAAATTTAAATGGCAGGTAAACCGGGCAATGCGGGCAAATAAAAAAGACTAATGGAGGATCACAAATAGAGATTCCAAATATAGGCTTCTGTGTGGTTAGTTCATGAGGCAACACGCAAGCCTGTGCAAAGAAAACACCCATTCAAATTGACGATTACAGATCACAGAGTTTGCCCCCATTAATGTCTCTAATTAGGTCTGCATCTTAATTACCATAGAGTAGTGTGGGGGGGGGGGTGGTTGAGAGACACTCCTATGGGGAGAACATGGGGAGACACATGTTGGTCAGCCATAATTGAGCCGTGTGCTGAAGCGAATTGCTTTGACCTCTGACTATGGCTGGGGTGTCTTGATTAAAGCGTTGTCTAAATTACAATGACTTTGACAACAAGAGCCACCTACCTTATTCACCACTGATTGGCTATTGTAAGGAATCTAGCGCAGAAGCCAGCGGTTCACAGGGGTCAGGAAGTCATGTTTAACTGGGAAAACCACCTGCAACCACAGCTTTTCTCTCACATGTATAGCACAGCCCTTGATAAGACACAAAATACAACCCAAGAGTGCTGCCTGGTTTTCCTTTTTCTTTAACCCCCACCACTCCCCAACTTCATTTTTAATTACAGCTTTATACAGACCCGTTTTTTCTAATGAGATAGACTTTCTTAACCAGACCCTCACGGCCAACCTTCTTAATCTACACATGGATATCGGTCGAAGACAGGTATATACATAGATATATATATATATATATATATATATATAATTTCTTCTCTCTGCGTAAATGTGGTTACTATGATACCGCAACATGTCGCTACAGATGAGTGGGCAGGCTAGCAATCAAAGGAGAGATACTCCAATGGGAGGAAACGAATTACAGAGGCAGAATAAGAATCTAGCACTTTTTTTTTTAATGGACGCTTTCAGTTTTCTGCTGCAATTCACTGGAATGTTCCAGGGATTCGTTGGATGAATGAGCAGTGGGTGAAGGCAGAGTGATTTCCTCTTGAAAGTTAAAACCATTTTTGTTCAGTGTGCAAGGCCAACACCTCCAGCCCTGTTTTTGTGCTTTAAATCCAGCATGACAAATGACCAAAACTGACCTTCTCTACGTTCAGTTGTCTAGTGTCAAGCTTAAAATCCAGGATTCTGTTGGATTCAATTAAACAATAAAGCATTGCTCCTATAGCTGAGAGTCCTGAGAAGGCTTTCATAAAAGAATATGTCCAACAAAATGATGGTAAATGATTGATAAAAAAAGAAAAGCTAGTTCATAGCAATTAGCATTAAGCAAATAGTGAACGAATTGCTCCCTACATTCATTCATTATTGGTCATTTACGCATATGTGGTTGATTTTTTTTTGTCTGGTATGGTACCCAAACCAGAATATGGCAAACAGAAATTGACAGTTCAATCAACCGATCATATTTTAATCCAGAGGATAAGTCACTGACTGTGAATAAGAGCAGTATTCTGACCAGGTTTCAATTAGTTGTTATAAATACTGAAAGAATAAATGTAGAAACATACAAGGTAAAATATAGGTGACTGTTACAAGCCTCTGCTACTCACTACACACACAGAATGTCTTTTACAAACTTCAAATGTCCATATTTAATCACAGTCAAAAATCCTGGAATGGGAGTTAGTACAAATATGCATAATAATAATAAAAGTAATTTCTGACTATTTTAAATATTATTCCTTTTAAATTCATGGCCCAAACTGAAGGCATAGCTGTAATAGTCACAAGCTCTAAATGCCACAGATACAAATACTTATGAATACACACAGTGCACAATGACAAAGTGACTGCTAAATGACTAATGACTGCTGAGGAAAAAAAACATTAAGTCATTTTATTCATACATATAAAAAATGGAGTGAGAGATGATAGAACATCCTGATGGCAAATGAATAAGTAACATGTGGCAGGGACTGTCACCGCGAATGTGTCTGTGTGTGAACATAAGGTGTCAAAGAACCGTTCATTCTGCCGCCAAGCTCCATTCTATGTTGACCAGACTATTTTATCAGCAATGAAAACGTTTCATTGGCATCCTTCTGCTCTGTGAACACCCACCGAGAGCAGACAAACTGTTAATGCAGTTTCTTTCTTTTATTCATTCTGTGTGACACCTTACTTTCCTTTTTCATGTATCTTGTTCACCCGCCTTTTTATCTTTGACCCAGACTTCTTTTTTCTACACTTAATGTGGTTAAGTAATTGGTTGGGCACTGTTGAGAAGAAAAAAAGAGAAGAGCAGTAGCTTACTTTGCACTAGATGAGTCAATGGTTGAGGTGATGAGCTGTCAGTCAGGTAAAAGACTCCATTCATACTTTACTCTTAATGAATCAGAGTCTGTCAGAATTAGAAGCTCTTTCCTTCTCCTGAACTCCTTAACCTCTGGACTATTCAGATATAATTATTAGCATATAGTATACTTATTTCTGCGATCTGGTCAAAATCTGCCACTATTTTCGTGGGCTATCTTCCTGTGTCTGTAAAGATGACAATGTTTTTTCATATCAAGGCAATGAGTATTATTAAGCTTAAATGTACAAAACCAAGCATTAGAAAGTACTATTTGTACTTCAGACAGGCACACAACCACCCATTCACTTTCCTGCTATCCTCTGCTTCAGCGCTCTATCTTTCTAAATTAGACTTTGCCTTATCATATTGCAAATATCTGTGGCAAGCAAGATCAAAACTAGCAGAGCAACCCGGAACCTGCTTTGTGAATGTCACTATAGTGAAATGGGGCGTGCTGTAGAAATGATCGCAAATCAGTGAGAAATTTTGGTACCTGGGGGGAAAGTATTTTTGTTTTCAAAGAGAGGAAGCCTGGGGGAAATTGAGGAAGATAAAAGCAATAATCATAAACCACCCTAGAGCTAAAACAGGCACTAAAGTACCTTTTCTCCCTTGCTCTCTCGCTCTCTCTCCTGTTCTTTTCCTCTGTCCTTCCCTGCCCACACTCTGTCCTCCTCTAATAGTTATGCAACATTCCACCGAACCTCCATCTTAGTTTGTTTTTCCATTGATAATTACTGTATGCATTTCCACCAATTCCAAACAGGTCTACATACATACAGATCTGTTTAAAAGAGGTTGTTAATAAGGTTGCCATTACTGCCCTCAATGACTCAACTTATGTCAACAAATGTAGGGCTGTGTTTTCCAGGGAGACATGGCTGCCAGTCACACTGTGAAAAGGCTCTTGGAGGAACATATAGAGAGTCTGAAGGACAAAGCTAACAGTCATACACTGAATGATTCATTTCCAGTATGGTTTTGCAACACCAGCTAAACCAAAAATGCCAAAAAAAAAAGAGAAAACAGAAAAAATGGCAAGTGATTCGAGTCAAAAGGAACTGCAGGATGAGCAATGCCAGCAGTGTATGTGCCTGTTGTAAATTTTTGAGGTTGTTTTACATCATAGGTGGTGTTTTGCAATGCAGTGCCTTTGGCTTGGTATTAAATGAGATGGGAGAAGAGAGGGAGAGAGGGAAGGAGAGAATGAGAGAGAGAGAAAGAGAGAGAGAGACACAGAGAGACACAGAGAGAGAGAGAGAGAGAGAGAGAGAGAGAGAGAGAGAGAGAGAGAGAGAGAGAGA
>JBBJLR010000034.1:2706610-2730072 GCA_037577145.1 Brachypetersius gabonensis
AGAGAGAGAGAGAGAGAGAGAGAGAGAGAGAGAGAGAGAGAGAGAGAGAGAGAGAGAGAGAGAGAGAGAGAGTGACAGACAGCAAGGGGAAAAAAACCCTCTGCTGCTAGGAGGTCTACTGTGATGTCACATATCTACATCACATCACCATGGCAACCTTGCATCAGCACCAACTTAGAGAGAGAGAGTGAGAGAGAGAGAAAGAAAGAGAAAGATAGAGAGACAGAGCACAGTGTGTGCTGGCATGTACTCCTGCAATTCTGAAGCAAGCCTAATGAAAGAAAATGAAGAAATAGAAAGACAGAATATACTATAAAAATGTGTGAAAACTACATTCTTCCTCAGTAATAGTATTAACAATATATGGATCATCTACAGGGCTGCAGTATTTAAGGAACAATGTACTTACACAGCCATTCGTAATTGTGCTATAATTAAAGTTTCGAAATTTCTGACATTTCTGAATGAATGGTACAGTTATGAATGGGCACTCACCATTCAGACCTCATAGTCAGACTCCTACTTTATAATCACCTTCTGTGAGTTCATGTGGAACGCATGAAAGCCTTTGGGGAGAGGGAAAGTGAAAGAGAAAGAGAGAGAGAGAGAGAGAGGGGAGAGAGAGAGAGAGAGGGAGAGAGAGAGAGGGATAGAGAGACGGAGAGAGAGAGACTGACACCAACAACAAAAGTCCAACTATTCCCACTGTTCTGTGCCCCAAGTTCTAAAAATAGACTGTACATGGAAAAAAAGAAAAACGTAGAAAAAAGAGAAAATGCACAAGGCTATGGGCTGGGGAAGAATCACTGGCTGAAAGAGGAAGGAGAGAGAGTGTGGGTGTCTGTGGGTGTTTGCTCACTTATATTAGTATATGTTTCTGAGAGACTGGTGGAACATATGCCTGGACCACATATCATTAACACACATGTTAAACCTACCCCCCAAAATAAAGGTTCCTAAGACACACAATTTTTAAATTATCTAAACATTCTGCACACAAAGGTATAAAAGTATTTACAAAAAAATGTTTACAAAAATTGAAAGGTTCTTTAGGGAACCAAGTCATTTTTCTATGGCATCACTCCAATGAAAACCCTTTTTGACAGATTTCTTTTCAAGAGTGTTCTGCATTATCCACCCACAGAAATGTACATGTATGTACACAATTCATGAAGCCTCATCCTTGTGGTACAAATACAATCCTGCTGGTGTAAATCCTGAAGCTCATAGTCCAACTATTCCCACCAACATTGCCTGATCGTGACCAGCAATCCATCCATCCATCTATAATGCTCAAATTATCCCCTAATTCACCATTTAACCCAGCAGCACTGCCTTTACCTTTGCTATAGACTACCTCTCTCATCTCTTTCACAGTCCATCCCTTTACTTCCCTCCTTTTCTCTCACTCCCAGCTTCAGCAGGAGTGGGAGGTGTTGCTAGGCGACAGATTAGCTCTTTTCTTTCAAGAAGCGGAGTGAAGACCTTGATTCTCTCTGGGTAAAAATAAACACCAGCCACGAGAAAGAATCTCGAGATGGAGAACAAGCATCCTTCAACCACAGAAGAGGTTGCTAGCATTTTGTTTCTCAGTAAAGCATTTTCTGCAGCTCTTTCTCCGCTCCTAATGGGCTTCCATTTCTGAGCAGGACAGCGTGTGCTGTTCGCCTGCTTCATATTTCTGCATGTACTTACTTAACGATAGTTCAGCAGTGAACTCCTTTGCATTTCAGAATTTCTTGTCCACAGGGCAGCCACAAGAGCACTGTTGATCCACATGTCGGTCTGTCCTCTTGTACGATAAGAAGTTATCGAGGTCTGTCTTCTTGCACGATTCGACTGGATTCTTTCTGAAAATGCAAATCAAATCACGCGGTCGTGAATGAAACGAATGAGCTGTTGGGTCAGAAAATATCTAACACTAATATTCAAATTTACTTTAATTTGAAATTTGTATTGAATTAGACATTTAAAGCTTTACTCTGCCATAAATATATACTTTTCAGGATGCAGATGCTGTCACTGGGATGGCACTCTCAGTACCTTTACTTAGAACAGATTGTCCCATTGTCTAGATTTTTTAAGATGTATTGACTGCATACACCCTGTCCTGGCAGTGTTTTTTCTCATTTAATACGTTTCTCCTTCCCCTGGGAAAGTGAATGTAACGAACCATTGAAAGTTATTTAAAGTACACAAATGGACCTTACATCCATATTGCACCTTTGAGAGGGCATTTATGATGTTTGAGACCCTGGGAATCAAAATTTATCATGGCATTACTACTCCTTTGGAACAGGTAGAGTTTCCAGGATCACTGATATATTTAGATGCAGATATTCCTAGACAGTCACAGGGCTAAGGATTACTTACTCCATTTAAACATAAGGGTACATTGAATTGTTGGGTCTCACGATTCAATGTGCTTAAAACTGACAATGTGCTCTCACTCTCTACCTTAGACAATACAGTAGCCACTTTATAGGCTAGCTATGTGTTCTGCTATGAAGGCATTGTGGTCATGCATAGCATTAACATGGTAGAGGTATGCTTGATAACAAGTCCTAAGAGGGATTCTTTGGCCAGAAGATGGAAGAAGAACCGTTTGAAGGCCTGAAGGACCGTCATAACACGAATGCTCTTTACCAGCTGAGTAGGTCTTTCTGAAACCTACGTTATGCAGAGGTTGATTAAACTTCCGTCCACTTAACATTTCTTTAGGGAACACAAAAGTGTTTTTTCTATTGCATGATGTGAGGACATTTCTGGCACTTAAAAAGTCTATCAGGCACATTGCTTGAGTTTCTACACATACCTGGGATACTCACTGCTTTGTTGAGAATCAAACCAATTTAGTAAATGAATAAATAAAATCCAGTCAAGAGTGGCTCTGTGATCAGACACTGACCACTGATAGAGGACAGATAGGCAGCTTACACAAAATTTGACAACCAGGTTTGGAAGGTAACGAAAAACAAGTACTGGGAATATGTGTTTAGAATACCAGAAATGTCTTTATTCAGTACAAATTACATTTTGAAAATGTATTTTTTTTCTAATGATTACAATCTTTAAAAGAAACGTCTGCTTCCACTTTAACTAAAATAACAGCTGAAGTGAAAAAACAGTGTCTAGCTTATTCCAGTGTCTATAATATTCAAATAAAAACTATATTTAATAAAGTTTTGACACATTTACATTTAGGAAGCTTATGGCAATATACCTCAACACTATATTTAGTTTTTTGAGGGTGTCTCGTATGTTTACCATGGACTGTCTCTTTAGGTTTATAACAATTTCGGAACTTCATTCAAATGACGAACAAACTTTACATGAAACATGAAGAACTATTTTTCTGTAAATGTATTCTGAATATGTGTTTTATGCGCTGTAATGGAATATGTTGCTAAATACATGAAAGATGGTGTATTCGCTACTATTTCTAGATGGGTGTTTTTGACAAAGCGGGCAGTGAATGTGTGTCACGTCAGCTTATTTTTTCCCTCACGCTTTCCTATTTCTCTTATTCTGTGAATGCATTTTTTACATAATGTTTCCTTTCTGAACACGAGCATAGAGCAAAAAAAGAGATTTCTCCATTAATAGTGCAATGGAGTCCATAACTAGGCTTGTCCAAAAGAGTAACATACAGAGCTCTTGTGTGCTCTGGCCTTCCGGTCTGCAGGGATGGTTGGGATAGAAAGCAGAGTTATCATTTGACATTGGGCTCCCTGGCGTGTCTGTTCCATGCTCCTCTAACAGTCATCTCCCTCTGCCACCATTTACTCACATCCGCTACTCAAGTGATACGCCCCATTTCCTGGCCACCCACGAGGCACACATGGACCAGGGCTACAATGGCTGCTATTACCATAAGAAGCAGAACCCAACAGGTGTTCATCAGACACTGCAGCTGCTGCATGAACATGGATTGTCAAAGACTTTTTAGAAGTCCAGACTGGAAAAAAGATCAAGTTTTGCGTTTTTGTTTTACAGTCTGGTCCACCTACTGAAACTGTATTTCATTTTTTGACTTTAATCCTAATACAGAAGCATAAATTACTCAGAATAAAATAAGTTCAATAGTTTACATTTGAAGTTACACCTTGCATTTCACCCCTGAAATCTTTTGTGATTTTATTCACTGAAAACAGTCACAGCCTTAGGCTTCAAAACCAAAGAGCCGTCCAGTAAGCAACCAGTTCCTTATCATGATACCAAACCGCTAAGAGTAGAATCCAAATAGCCAGAGTCCAGAAAGGCAAACTGAATCAGCGAACAGAACAAAGACACGAGGAATCAAATTCGAGAAAGACAGGCAGGGTAACAATATACAACAAATGTTCGGTATGCAAGAGTAGTACATGGCAATACTTTGCAAATCTGAATTTGGAAGTCTGAGGTATTTATGTCCATTAATTAGGATCAATTGATTATGACTGAAGGAGATCTAGGCATTAGGAGTCCTTGTGGTGAAGAGGGGTGGAGCTTTGGAAAAAGTGTTTTGATGGGATCATTTTTTTTACACTGGAATTACCCAACCTCCCTTACCCATTAGAATGAAATAGGCTGTTAACATTATTGTTCTTTTAAGACTATCTACATTTACATGAGTTCTGTGCTTATTGCTTACCTTCTACTATTCTTCATACAAAAAGCAGTTGGGATTGAAGAAGTCTTTATTAATCTCTTGTGGATGAATGGAGTCCAACTACTGGAGGCTGAAAAGAACAATATCTGTGAACGTGTAGCTCTTGTTATAAAAACAGTAAATTCAAAGTTATTTAGCCAAACATGCATTTACTGTTTTTTTTATAACTGGGAAGAACAGAGTATGTGTTGAAACCTTAATGGTGTTTTGCATTTTAAAACCACAAAACAAGGGTTTTCTGTGATATACTGTTCTCTGAAATATAGCACTCTCTGTTCTCACATTTATGGTTTTGTCCAGAGTGACTAATAGTTACAGGCAAATGAAAGATTAAGAGTCTTACTGAAGGTAGGCAGAGGTGTTAACCACTACACTGAGCATCGGTTGCTCTATCTTTTGCACATGACAGAATTCAGCGCGCTTGATCTCTAGCTGACCATGAGCCAATGGAAAATGCCTAAATTAAATGAAAATACAGGGATGAGTCTTAGTATGTCCTTGATCAAGCCTCACGTCAACCCGCACCAAATTCTCTCTTCATATGGCCGTAAATGACTTGCTTGAACGTACTTAATTCCAGCATTGGGGGTTCACAGCACTACAGAATCTTGTCACCTGACTGAGCACAGCTGATTCAAAACCCTCTTCAATTCAACTTGGAAGAATACACCTAGCTGTGGCCCTCCATCCCTGCTCTAAAGCATTTCATCCAAGAACCAACTTGTTATCTTTGTGTGTTGTATCTCAACATATTACAGCAGTTGGTGGCCTAGTGGTTGGGGGGTCGCCAAAAGTAGATTTAGCAGTATGAATTCTCCTATAATGGTTCCACTGTGCTAATCAGATAAAAGGTAAATCACAGCTTGGTTCCTTCTGTCTGATGTAACGTGCGTTACATTGAAGAGAAACATTGCATAAACATTCTGCCCCACGACTCAGCAACATGCACTTTGCTTTCCAGACTGCTGACACCACCCCCCGGACTTCACATGAATCCCGAGCTTTCTATTTTCTACCCCCAAAACACAAACATTACACCTAATAATAGTAATGCTCTATTGTTGATGTAGTCTGTCTATTTTCTGTCAGTCACCAGGTAGCCGTGCTAGGTGTATTTTTAGGGATGGCAACACGTAGGTGGTCCCTTCACGCACGCTCCTACACTTACATGGGGAGGGGGTTACAATAAAAAATATGTCACAATATATAATTTTGGAACACCTTTGTCATGCTTTAGGGTGAGATTTGAACACCGTATGGCCTTCCAAAACTTCTAAAGGAGGGCCAAATGGGTGAATAAGAATCTGCAACCTTGAAGCAACACGTCGGAGAGAGCACGTTAACTCTGATATCTGAGTCACTTCAGTTTTCTAAATATAGATCATTTTAAAAGCCCCGCGGTTCGGTCTAAGCTCTGTTCAATCGGATGGCGGTGTGATTGCACGCTCCCCAGGTTCTCGACCTTTGGTATCATGGACCCTCGTGTTGACTCACGCGCTGGTTTATCAGCACCAGCGACCGACAGGGACGGCACGGCCCGACAGGAGAGACTGGAGCTCCGGGTCGGGCCGTCAGACAGCTCCTGCTGGCCGGTGGTCGCTCTCCCCAAGGACCCCACACGGTCAGGGGAGCGCGTGACCCACCTGCTCCCCCTCGGCCTGCCGAGACTCCCGCGCTCCGAGCGGGAACGGATCGAGCTCATCAATCCCGCTCGGAGCGCGCATTACGCGCCGCCTGCGTCCTCGCGTTCGGAAGAAGCCCATTGGCCGAAGCGCCCCGCGTCGCTTCGCGCGCGCATTCTAATTGGCCGAAGCCGCGCCGCGGCTCCTTTCAGTGCACCGCTCAGTGTATTGCCTTATAAGGGTAGGGAGCAAGAATTTATGTAATAAAATAAAAAGCTTCTTTTATTCTGTGTCGACTGCTTCCATGCAGCTCTCTCTCTCTCTCTGTATCTCTCTCTCGCACACACACATTTTCTCTCTCCTTTCTAACTCTCTCTCACTGTCTTGTGCGTCAAGGGCAGTTTAATTAAAGCACACTTTTTTTGCTTCTTTCACAAAACCAACTCACCACTTGACTTGAAACGCCTGTAAATATCGCCCCTAGCAGCCTGTGGCTCAGTTCCCCTGCTCTCCCTCTACAGGCAGCTGAGAGCTGTAACGGTGTATGGTGTGAGAGGAAAGCGTGAAATGGATATGCTATAAGAGAAGAACCTGCAGATAACACATTGTGACCTGCGTATGCATGAGACACATCCATGAACTATCAATGAACAAGCAAAGGCAAAAATCGTCATGGAGTATCACAATCATGTTCTGAATCATAGCTGAACCTCGTAGTCCGGCAGCAAGCGTTACATTAGCGATGTAACAGCAAGACATCTGTATCCCGTCTCGTTCGTATGCAGCTCAGTTACCCCAGCATCCCCCCCCTCCGTCCACCGGAGAGCGGTGACTCCGTCTACGTTTCTCACGCTGGCTCCGCCCCCTGCTCGGTTTTGTCCAAATCGGGCTTTTTGCGTCGCCGGAGCTCCCGATTTCAAGCCGACGTCATCAACGGGGAGAGGGGATGCTGACGTCGAACCAGAGTCAGAGCCAGAGTAGTAGGGTTGGGAGGGGGAGAGGAGTGAATTTCATCGCTGCAAACATTGATATGAGACACATAAAATCACCCACCCCCCCTCCGTGCTTTTCCCCCTCCCCTCTCGCTCTCTCTCTCTTTTTTTACGTCGGTGTTGGCGCGTTGGGAGCCCCCCTACACCAGCGGAGTCCCAGCCTATATAAGTTACCGGCGAGCAGAGAAACTCCACCAGATTTACGGGCTCCCGACATCTGGGCGAGAGACGGCTCCAACACCAGCCGACTGACTGACGCTCCGAGCCGGAGGAGAGAGCCGCCGAGCCTCCGGTCCGCACCTAGCCAGGCGCTGTGGCGGAACCGAGGAGGAACACCCCGGACCGGCAGGAGACAGGAGCGCAGCCTGAATCTGGCCATGAGCTGAGATGACACTCCAGTGAAAACACACCTCGCCTCTCTGATCATAGTCCAGGAAAGAGACCACCGCAGCTCCGCAGTCCAGTAGAACTTCACCGAGCCAACCTCACCTCCCCAAACACCGACCGCCATGTACCGATCCACGAAAGGAGCCTCGAAAGCTCGGAGGGACCAAATAAACGCAGAGATCAGAAACCTGAGGGACCTGTTGCCTATCTCCGATGCGGACAAGGCTCGTCTCTCTTATCTACACATCATGTCCCTCGCCTGCATGTACACGAGAAAATCCGTCTTCTTCTGTCAAGGTAAATACTGATTGATGAGACTCACTACAGGATATCAGTCAGATTTTCACTGTAGTGCTGTTTAACTGCTGCTGTCAGGAAAATCAGAGGCTGCTTTGGTGAAGAATATCCACACAGTGTTTAGCAGGAGCTGCGAGATATGGCAACAGGTGGATCTCGTTGTACAGCTTTTCGTAAAATATTCGTAATGTCGTGACAAAATAACAGTGCTCAGCGCAACATTTGATGAGAAACCTGCGAGAAGAGCGCTCCCAAGCTCATAGACTGCTCTCCGGGGTGCTGAAACACAACAGCCCTGTCCGTGGTGCTGAAATGTCTACCGTATGACTGTGTACAGGGAGTTAACCTTGACAATGCATGTGTGGGTCTGCAGAAAGTGTACATAGATTATTCATGTCTGATCATCATTTCTTTCAGATGTAGCTGCAACAAGCGGTGCCGAAGAAAGCGCGAGATTCCTCTCGTTTCTCGAGCTCTCAGAGTTGGTGCAGGAGATGCCAGGCTTTCTGCTGCTACTTACTGGGGAAGGGAAGCTACTTTACCTGTCGGACAGCGTCACTGAGCATCTAGGACACTCAATGGCAAGTAAAACACATATTGTTTTCTCAAGCTCTAGAGTGTAAGTTGTACCATCAAGTGCACAAAACATTGTTCTCAAGTAACATTCTGGTTCAACTTACAGGTAGATTTGGTCGCCCAAGGGGACAGCGTCTATGACATAATAGACCCTACAGACCACTTTATTATGAGGAGTAACCTGGTGCCTCCAACTTCACCTGAGACAGGTAAGATGGCTACACATGTCCACACATTTATCGTTGTTTGAGTGTGATTCAGTAATTTATTTATGAAAGAAACTGAGGTTTTAATTTTTCTTCTTTCTCTAGACCGATTGTTCCGGTGCCGCTTCAACACCTCAAAGTCAGTGCGCAGGCAGAGTGCTGGTAATAAGCTTGTCCTTATTCGGGCTCGCTGTCTGTCACCACCACCTGGCCCCTCCTCCCCAGGATCCTACTGGACCTCCAACCCTGTATGGGTGTGCTTCTGTGCACCTCTGGAACCCCACCCACCCAGACCTGGCACCTCCGCTGAACAACCTTCCAGCCCCTACCTGGAGAGCAGCTTCCTCCTAGCATGTTTCCGCTCACAGCACAGCCGTGACATGAGACTACAGGAGGCCCAGGACAGGTGAAGCCACTATCCTCTATTCACTATTCATGCGTCTTCTGGACGCTTATTTGATATGTGTGGATGACCATATCTGAATAGAAGTATTATGTTCTCTTGCAGTGTCATTGTTTACCTGGGTATGGATGTGGAGGCCCTGCGCTCTCGGTCCTGGTACAGCCTCCTGCATCCACAGGATCTTTCACACGCCTCAGCTCAGCACTGCAGTTTGTGTAAGTGTCACCTCTGAATGATGACAGGTCTCACTGACGTTTACTACTGCAGTTCAGTGTGTGTAGTGCGATACAGCTCCCACCACAAAGCTGCTTTTCACTGCATTGACACTCACCATGACCAACTCCCACAGTACATCCGCGTAGCAGAACACTTCAGAACACCTACAGAGATGATGTATGACTCAATATTTCATGTGGGGTGAAATATGTCTTGACTCATCTCTTCCTTCCTCTTTTTCTGTACAGTGAGAGAGGGAGGAGAAGGAAGGGCTGAGATGGTGGTACGCGTCGAAGCTGCAGATCACTCATGGGTCTGGGTTTACATGGTTCTGCAGCTGGAGACTGGAGAGAACCCTATCAGCAGCAACAACTATATCATCAGGTACAGTTCAATTCTCATGGATGTTTAAGTGGTTATGTCTACAAATTCAAGTGTGAAAAAATGTCACTAACCCATTTCTTTATTCTCCTTGTCTTAGTGAGTCAGAAGCCTGGTCAGTGAGGCAACAGCTGACCACTGAGGAGACCCAGCTCTCTGTGGTGCTGAGCACCAGCACCAGCACCTCTCAACAAGACCCTGCAAGCTTGCAGAGTCCGGAGACCCTCTCCAGCCCAGACCAAGTGTTCACACCTGGAAGCAGCGGCCTCTCGGGTCAGTCATTTGACTTCAGCACAACAGTGTGCAGTGCTGGCTCTACAGAAGAGCAAGGTGCCAGCTCCTCAATGGAAGTGGTGCCATTAGAGAGTGGTCCACGCTCCAGTCTCTCCTCTCTGGAGGAAGAGACCTTCTTCCAGCAGCCACCCAGCGAATCAGTTGAAAGCCCATCAGCTGCTTCATCCCCTGTCACAGTTGCCACAGTGTCAGACTTGGACTTCCTTACACAAAACATTCTACTTCCCCCAGCTTTCCAAGTGGATCCTCCACTACCTGCATTGCCCCTTCCTTTACCACCAGTGCCTACCACTCAGGCCCAGCAGACCAAGGAGTTTGTGTGCACCCCTCCATACACACCTCAGCTAGGCAGCAGCAGCTTCCCCTTTGGGGAACCCCTCTTCAGCTTTGATCCCACTGGTGCCACTACACCACCGCCACTTGCCCCAACTGCTACAATCACAACAACAGTAGCTCCTTCCCTTTCTCCATCTGCCCCCTCAAACACACAAGGCAGCCCTGCTCCTCCAACCACCACACTTTCCACGCTGCTGCCACTCACTCTGCCAGCTCCATCCACAGACATTCTCTTCCCCGTGGAGCCTTGCAGCAGCTCGCTGTATGAGAAGCTTCCTCCAACCCCCGACAGTCCAGGAGATGGGGACTGCACTGTCATGACTCTACCTGAGGTTCGTGGTCCACTCTATGTTGATGTCCCTCATGGGCCCCTCCCATACCCTCCTGAAGGTCTGCTCACACCTGAAGCCTCTCCTGGAAAACAACCCAGTCTGTCTTTCTTCTCCCTAGAGCGGGAAAGAGAAAAAGAAAGAACAGAGATCTCCCTTTTAGCCCAGCACATAAGCACACTAGCTGAGGGCTTCTACTTGGACCCTCTCCTCTCTAAGCTGCTGCCCACTTCCATCTCTCCACGACCCGCTTCTCCATCCTTGGACACAGTGGGACTCGAGACAGTCTCACTCCTGGGTGAATTCTACCCAGTCAAATCCTGGAGAGGCCTGGACCTGCCCATCTTCCCAGATGATGACTCTCTGTTTGAAGAGAGTGTCTTAGAGACCCTCTTTAAAGACCTCTCCTCACCATCACTGTCTCCCACTCCTTCTTCTCCCTCCAGTGCTCCTTCCTCCCCCCCGACTCCTGAGTGCTGGCGTCCACCCCTGCACTTTGATGGGGTCTCTGCCATGAGTGGCGGCCACTTCTGTAGCGTCCAATCGGCGCACTGTAACCATGCGGCCGGGTGCGGGGCTATGATGTCGCCAATCAACGTGTGCGACATGGCGGATGGGAAGGTGGCAGGCCAAGTTGCCATGGAGACAGAGGTAGCATCATCGCCACTATCTACTGGTATTCCAGCGTCTCCACCACTGCAGCTGACAGCCTCGCCCGTCTCTCCAGTGCCTGCCTCCTCACCCGTCAGCCCCGCATCGCCTGGCCTGCCCTGCGCCCAGTCCCTCCTCGAGGAGCTGGCCGCCCTGGAACCCACGTTTGGGGCAGGTGCCTCGATCGCCCCTGGCCTGGGGCAACAACCTGAGTTGTATCAACTCCAAAGTCACCTGCCGCAACAGTGCTTCCACAAAGGTAAGAGCAGCCCTTTTTTTGCTTTTCCATAAACATAAACATTTACAGAACATGCTTTCCCACAGAGAAGCATTCTTTAACCTTCTTTTTTCTCTCTTTTTTATTGTCTTTCAGATGGGAGTGGAAGTGATCCTCCGTTCTAAAATAAGTCTGTGACTTACTTCATTAAGTATGGCATATTGTCATATTTCATGGAGCTACTTTTACTGAAAAGTGAAAATTATCTATATGTATAAATATATACATAATGTATATAAAGCCAAAAAGACTTGAACTTACTCATATCCACTGAGAAAAGTCATCATATTTTGTTCATGTATTTATCCATGAATTTATGTCAATAATGGTGCAACATCTCAACAATGATGCAATATTCTTGCGTGTGAACCAAGTTCTGAAAAACTTGGAGGTCAGTTTTTGTCTCTGCTTTACTGTAACATGAGCTTTTTCAGAGAGGAAGATCTCTGACTTTGTAAGCGCAATTCGACTTACAGACATGCATTTGTATTCACTCGTAGTGAAAATACTCTATTGTGAACTCTGAGGACATGGAAAAAAAGAATCTTATCTTCATGTTTCAATAACTTATCAGACAGCAGCTTACAGCTCAATGCTTGTAATGGCAGTATTACACACACAAAGCCCAATGTGTGGACAACGTACTTCACACTAGAGTACAATAACTAGCTATTCCTACCTATGGCCAATTTTCAGTATTCAAAATCGTACATTCTTTCTTAACTGCGAAAGCTCTCATTTGGGAACAGCACTATTATATATATAAATCCAAAATACATTGAGCTTTGGGTTTGTGGCTGCCATGAGATCTTTTTTTCAAATCTGTGTATCAGTGTGCTGTACAAATGTTTCTTTGATCTGTGAACAAATCCCAGTTTGTGTGCAAGAGAAGTCAAGTTTTCCAAAATTCTTCAACTGGTCCAGTGGATGCCATCTGGGGAAGAAGCTACCAGATGACAGTGAGAAGAACAGAAGACTGTGTGTGAAGGCACACACACACTCTGCTGGACTGACACTTTGGCCAGCCAGTGTTAAATGGCTTCTTGGTCAGCCATTTTCATGGGCAAGGCTAGACGCAGATGCACTGGACTTTTGCAGCATCAATATTTGTAATGCTTGCAATCTGTTGTCGCTCTCGTGTGCTTGGCACAACCAAGGCTTGCTGGACTCAGCCAGGCAGCATCTTTATACAGTGAATACCACGGTGACATCGTAACTTAACTGTATGCGGTGTAGAGTGGTGAACATGACTGTGTGAATGGCCAATTCTTCTTTTTTGAGAGGGGTTCAAATGAAAACAAGAACAAAAACAAAAAAACAATGTGAAATTTTGTTTTAAAAAATGAAGTGGACACTAGGGATGGGGTACTATTTCTATTCAGTTACTAGTCGACATGGGTTGAGAATGGTTCTATTCCCATGGTGTCGACATGCTAACGTAGAGTTGTCTACGGTCAAGTAAAGGATTGATTCCTACGTTCTACCTATTTACGAATCAAAAAACGGATAATATTGTATGTGTGCTGTTATACAGAATGGATGCTTGGTGCACATGCCTCTAGATAGGCATGTGCAGAGGTTTAATAGGATGTACACATTTGTACATTTGTACAAAACATAACAGATCTGTACATATCAGAGACATTTTTATTGTATACAATGAAAAAAAACATACTTTGACATATGCTATCTATGAAGAATGGACATTGTGGATCAGTGTTCTTTTGTGTCGCTGATAAGTGTATTTGGTTGTCAAAAACAAATGCATTTATATTAAAGTGCACTTAAAGCCACCTATGCCTTTTTACATTATTGTCTCCTCCATTAATTTCCCCATTTTACTCGCTTGCTCCCTATTGCCTGTCCGTTGCTCCCATTCCCTCCATCACTTTGGTTCCTGCATCCCTCCTTCCTGTGCGATCCCTCTCTCGTTCTTCCCCTGGAGCATGGACTGCTCAGCAACAGCACTGACGCACACTCATGATGAGACACTATCTGACTCAGACTGACGCACACACTTGACACAGAGGCACTCGCGCACAGACAGCCACTTCCCACTTTGACGCACACACGTACTGAATGCCACACGCGCAAAAGCCCACCCCTCTCTCTCCCTTTCTTTCTCTCTCTCTCTCTCTCTCCCCTGCCAGCAGCCTACACTGAACGTACCTGCTATTCCGACGTCGCACGACAGTGCTGTTAGACTCCATATATGGGCTTTCCTGCTTAGGGGCTCCAATTTTACCCCCTCCTACCCTTTCACACAGCATCCTTCCCAAAAAGGAGAAAGAGAGTGTGTGAGAGATGGGGGAGAAAGGGAGAGTGATGTGTTGCTATGCTAACAGACTTTATGCACAAGGGCATCAAAATGCCAATTAAGGAAACCTATATTAACTTACCCCAATTTCTTAGCAAAAGGCTACTCCCTCGTTCTGACCCAACACAAGGATTAAAACACCTTTGCCACAACATTTATGCTCATTTATCTCCTTCTCATTTTCCTTCTCTCCATTTCACCTTCATACACACCTTGGGAAGCTGAACAAGAATCAGTTTAGCTAAGCAACTGAGACAAAGGAACTGAACATTTCGTTCCATCCCCAGTAGTACATGCAGACATCTGAGGGTGAGAGAACAAGCACAATGCCACAGAAACCCAGATTGGCTCTCCTGTGCCACACTGTGGCCAAAAAAGGCAGTCTCTACTCTCAAATGTAAAGCCTGTTGCAGATTTTCATGTGGAAACCAGTGGTGTAGTGGCATAGTGTAGCTTGAAGCACTATGACCAGCTATTAATAACACTAGCAAGCCCAGCCAGCACACAGCCACATCCGTACCCTGGTCAGATGCTAGGTTAGATGCACTGTACAGGCAATGGCAGTAAGATTTGTGAATTGTTAACAGTGCGTAAGCAAATACCAGTGATTTTTAATGTTACGTTTTATAGCAAATGCTCAGGTTATAGACTACACCTCATCTATACACCTAGACTATATTTCTCAATACAGTCTTAGTTTCTTAAGAACACATAATTAAAAAACAAAACATTCTGTATGAGTCAATGAAAAGAGTGAAACTAATAATTCACGTTTAGTATCAGAGATGACTGGACTTTATTTCTAGAAAAAGAAACCAGGGAAGCCTTCACCCCCAAATACAGCACTAAGCGAAATAACATAACTGAGCCGTCCGCGTAGCATTTAAAGATGGTGGCTGCCCTCTGGTGGAAAAGCATGAAAATATACACACACTTGAATAAGGCGCCAGTGATGTTCATTCATTTTGTATTGCATATAGAGTTCATAGGATAGTACACAGTTTATAGAAAATTTCTGAGATTTTTTTTTGTGTTTTTATAGTAAATAAATATAATTTATTTACTGCCTATCAGAGATGTTCACAAGTCATTTTTACCAAGTCCAAGTCAAGTCTCAAGTCTTTGAGTGGCAATGTCAATTCAAGTCTCAAGTCTTTATGCTCGAGTCCAAGTCAAGTCTCAAGTTTCTGAGAGGCAATGTTTACAAACGGCGACTCTTAACGTGTGTTATTGAGCTGTAAAAATGTTGAGCTCTAAACGTTAGAGGATTTGCTAATTGACCACGCCCCACGATTACAATTGGCTGTTACTTAGCTGGGGGCGTAACTGCGTGCTGCGATATGCCCTTACCAACGTGGAGGATTTGCCTTAAATGATCTTAAATCTAAATATTAAATATAAAGAATATATCTCATACTTTAAATGTGAAACTTTTAACTCACAGTTAGATGGGGCTCGGTGACACCTTTCCAACGACCCCTCGAAAACCGTTATTAGTTGAAAACCGTTTATGTAGGACAAAAGTAATGGGACACTGGGGCGAGGTGAACGGTTGCGAAATGTAAATAAACAATTCTGTAAAATGAACATGGTTTACGAGTTTTGACTCACGATTCACAGCACCCAAGTCCGAGTCCAGTCTCAAGTCGTTGAGGGCAAGTCTAAAGGCAAGTCACAAGTCTTTGTTTGTGCCTATATATAGTTTAAATGCATTTTGATAAAAAGCAGCCAGCCAAAATACTGGCACTTCAGATATTATCTACGTCCCACTTAAAAATAGATTCACACCGCAGGCATTTAGATCATATGGTAATTTCAGAAAGTACCACACCACTGCTTTCAAGTGGTCTTGGTTTTAACGGAAAAAAAGTTTTCCACCAGGAGGCACCACATTAATATAGTTCAAAATTGGATCATGAAGCTGGTCACCTTGACGTTATAGATGCACAATTGGCTGAAATGTGACTGCATCAGAGCTGATCTTCCATACTGGATAGGGACATCACCCAGCTTCTGCACTCTCTGTTTCCTTGAAGGGCAATCAAATGGCCTTAACATGAGCTAAGAGTCTGAAAATTGTCCATTATCTTCTTTTGGAAATTTTAGACAGTGTGTTAGCAGCAAACAGTGGCCTTTGAATTTGATCTAAATGTAACATAAATATAAATATAAAATACCCATCGCTATTCAGTTTTTTGATGCCCGCTGGCTCGTGTGTATTACATGCCCCGCACAGCTTGCAGATCATCTCTTCAGAATATCAATAATTAGAGTGAAGAAAATGCATACAAATTACACGGGGCATGTAGTGGTCATGACTGGCTAAGGAAATACTTGATTAAATAATAAAATGCCTAACCCTGAGAAACTTATGTAAGTAAATAATACAGTAAAACTAATTTCTACGCCCAACAGAGATTTTGTCAATCCTAGGTGCAAGTTAAGTGTCCTTAACTTTGTATGTCTGTGTAAAATATTGTCAGCAAACTATTACACATGGATGTAATGAGATAGCAAAAGATTATACAGGGTAATAGATCATTTTCTAAGAATGAAATGTCATTGTTCAGAATCACAACTTTTGTTGTTCTGAATAATGGAACAGGCAACTTTGAGAATATTCTAGCTGATGAAAAGCCATCCACTCTTTTATAACAAAATGAGATACTTAACCTACAAAAAGCCAGTGGGAAATGTTTTTCGCACTTCTACTCTGGTACTTTAGTTCAGCCACTTAACACCCATGAGGGAGCTGTGTCTCATTCATTCCTTGGGGGAATCATAAAATCAGACAGTTTGCAATGTAGCGTACGTGTAACGACTGGATGGCTGCTGGATAAAAATGACAAGAGGTGTAAATTTTGTCTGACGGGTGTGGAGGCATACAACACTCCCAGGTCATTTTATTATACTTTGCAGATTTATCTAGCTGGTGTACACAGACTCATTTGTCGCCATGCACAATAAATGTGTCATCCTCCCATTTCTGTAGTCAGTTTCTGACCGCAGAACCACTTTTGGAGGGATGTTTTTGAGAAGTGTACCATCTCAACCAGTGACACGAACGTGCAAAAATCGCCAGCATCGCTACAGTAACTAATACACACCAACCTGTGGTGTACAGTCAGAGTCTATTTATAAAATAGTGTGTGGTCCAAGATCTAACAGCAGTCCTGGGGTCATAAACTGACCACTGGGAAATATGCTAGAGAGCAGCTTACAAACTGTGCTTGACAACAGATGGGCCACCATATGATAGGTACACCTACAGTATTGTTTTTGTCATTACAATAGCCCATGTTTGGCTGAAATCTAGGAATGCAGAGGTGGTAAGACAGGAATGTACATATAAACCACAACATGACATCACACACAATCATAAGCCTTAAGCTAATTCCTATTTCAAGCTCCGTAATCAAGATTAGATGTAGCTGATTATCTGTTAGGGGCTAGGTTTCCACCTCCCATACATAGCTCATATGATCTATTTACTTTACAAAATTAATTTCTGTGACAATCACAAATAAAAATCAGGAGTAGAGCGCATGTAGCCTCTTTCAGTTGTACCATCTGTAGCTAGTTACAGGGATGTCAGCAATAGCACAGCAGTTACAGGGATGTGACTGAGGCCTTGTTTGGGGATCAAGGTGAAAAGGTGTAAATGTGATTACATATTGTTTTAATAACTGATGTTTGGGAACATACAAGATCTGTCTCTTCATAGTTTGTATTAAGCAGAGATCTACAATGTATTAAATAAAGGCACTGATTAGTCCAGCAATGCTTTATCCCCTCTCATATTACTGCCAGTCCTAAACATGTTACTCAAGTACCCAGATCATACATTGATATTCAACTGGTGTCATCAGAAAGAGAGCGGTGAATTTCACGGTCGTGGTGACATTTGGCAGCGTATATACAAATATTAACATTTGCAAATGAGGATATTTGAACAAAACAAACTTTCTAAGGTTTCAGTAATTTGATATGAAAGCTCAAACAGGTCCCCCTCATTCTGCTTGATAACTAACTAGTCTGACCTGCTCCTTTGGTCCTGTGACTGTCTCTCAGCCTTTGTCTCTGCCTCTCCTTACCTGTGTCTAGGAATACAGTTTAGATTTGCACAAGACCTGATGACTTGATGGGAGTATTTTTGGACCTTAAAAACGTTCTCACCTGATTGGGATTGTGGTTTGGGGATTGGTGAGGGGTGTGGGTTGTCTCCTCAAAAAGTCCTATTTACTTGTACGAAATAGAGAATAGCTCCATGAAATTGTTATTTCGGTCCTTTTCTCGTGCATACTCTTAATATGTGATATTAACTATTCACATAAAAATCGTTATCTTATTAGCTAGTTCACATTAGTGTCACTGCAACCCCCTAAAATAAAAGTCAGCTAACATTAGCTAAATGGGCTAAACCTCGATGGCTGGCTATAGTGATCAAAATTGACCACAAATTCATAAATATATGTAGGTAGCTTCACTCTGCAGCTGCTTTTACTTATTTCACACAGTTTATAATGTATTATAAATGAAGCCTAATGTTCATTTTAGTAAACGTTTAGCCACAATCCAGCCATGATCCTCCAAGGACTGCAACCGGACATTACTCTGCAGAACAAGTACCTCCATAGAACCCCGTCGGGTTCTAATATGATTGGCTTATAATTTACAAGGTCTGACATGATTGGCTGAGATGGGCGTTCTGTTCTTCCCCAGGGCTGCAGGACCGGGGACTAGCATTCAGAACAGGAGGACTGTTTAAAGAGAGTGGCATTCCTAGCCAAGAATGGCTGAGTTTTCCCCTGAATTTTCCTCAAATTGGACAATTATGTCACATTAATCCATCTGTTCACATCTGAATGTTTAAAATGTGCTTTATTTCCTGTGTTTTCTGATCATTAAATGCAGATGAAAATGCACAAATGTTAATGTTATTGGCATTTCTGGTCTTCGTTTTCACGGTCTGAGGTTTTAAACCCATTTGCTCTGCATTTCTATCTCTCTCCCATGCTGGCACATGTTCAACTGGATGTTCATGCTGCTTGTTCTCTGCACCACCACGGAGTCGCTCCATGTGCCACCACCCATTGTCAGAAATGCTATTCAAATAAATCTGACTTGACTTGAAATCTGCAGAACCTAAGTGATCAAAAATCACTAAAACTAATGTATCATATTAAAAGACGCATATAACTGGAAGCTGACTTTTCTTAACTTTTTCAAACGTCCTTCTTTGGAAACTAAGCTGCAACATTTTAAAGTGGTTCTTTTTGTGGTGTCAAAGTATTATTTATAACCCTTTGTGCGTCCTGCTACCCTTTCTTCCCCAGGTTAGTGATGCACCTGCACTCGGCTGTCCACGAGATGTAAAACGTGATCCATGAAGCTCATACGCCTATTGTTTGCGCTGTCAGAATGGGAACTAAACAGTTTGTGGCCATGTAACCTCACACCCACCTGTCAATGGTTTTAATGCTATTTCTGATTAGTGTATAAATGCCTGTACACCCAAAAAGAGCGTAGCCTTGTGCGTTTGTGGTGTTTTCAGTTTTCTCAAGCTTCAAAATGTTGTAACTTGTGTAGTGCCACCCTGTGGTACCACCATGTAAGCATATCTGTTTCTACCTTTATGATTATTTTCAATCTTATCTGTAAATTTCAGGGGATAGATAAAAGATAAAATAAATGAGCAGTCATTTGGTAGATCCAGACTGACACATCTCCTGAGAACATGGGGGAAGAAACACTAAACACTAAATTTCTCAAATATATTGATGCGCATTCATTCTTCCTTAGCAACCATCCGGTTTCTCATCCGATTGGGTGATGAGCTGCTGCACTTCAGTCATTTTACAAGCCTCCAGGTGTGTGGAAGCCACAAATGTTTGAGACACCAAGCCTGCCCAAAGGGACAATGTGAGGTAGCGGAAGGCATATCAATGAGACTGTTCTGCCCTGCAGTTGTACCTGATACAACAGCCACCGCTGATCATGAATCTCATACTAATATTTATCAGCATAGACAGACATCGGTGTATCCATTTCAAATCCACAGGGAAGCAGGAGAAAAAAAGAAACCCACCAAATAGAACAGCTTTGAGGTTCTTTAAACTGACCAACCTCACTCCTCCCAAGAACTTGAAAAAACTGATATTCCCTTAGGACCTGCAGACACTGATATTGAGTGTATTTCTGTTCTGTTGGCCTGCAGAATTGAAAAGGGGGGGGGGGGGGTTCAGAAAATAGTCACACACAGTTAGTGCCACACAGTTCACAAAAAAATTCTGACCTTCACTTACTTCTGACACCTACCTGCAATTCATTCACAGACTGCTTTACTGTCTGAGAAGTAATTTGACAGAATTTTTGGGGGAGCTCTTTGATTCCTGGGTCAGTGCCTAGCTGCTCAGTCACATACAGGCCCATCAAACACAATCAAAGGTTTTCTGTGTGATTGACTGCTCTGTACTCTTGGCACTGTGTGAAATGTAATATTGGCAAGAACTAAAATGGTGTTTAGCTACATGACACAGACTGGCTGCAAAAAAGTTTCCATAAAGTAATCTCCGTAGCCTCAGTTTTGACATTCAGCCTCTGAATTCCAATGAGCGAAATGACAAGGGAAGAGTGGGGTGAGAATGGAAAGGGAAGAGCAAGTCAGAAAGGTGAAAGAACAAAAGAGAGTAACAGGGAGAGAGAAACAAAGACTGAGAGAGGCAGAGCGGCAAGAGGAAAAAGTGAGTTATGAAAAATGAGGCACAAAAAGCAGCAGATATACAGCACAGGGTGTAAAACAAGCACATTTTATTACCAAAGACAGACACTGTGTAAATTCAAGTTTTCCACAAGTAAATGGTCTCTGCATTGGGGGTGTGTTGTTGACAGCCATGCAGTATAAATACACGACAGGCGGTTCCTCTGTGATTTTTAGTTATTTCTTCTTCCCTGCGGGAGCCTCGGCGGTGGCTGCAGCTTCCTCCTTCAGCCTCTCCTCTCGCTGTCGGAGAAACTCCCCGTACTCTTCGGGTGACAAGCTGACAGAGGGATGACAAGGGAAGAGCGAGGAAGAAAGGAAACAGCGGTGCCAGAAAAACAGAGAATGGCATGGAGGAAGGATAGAGGAAGAGACAGAGACAGATAGAAAGATACATCAGCATTACATTAGAATTTCAAAATTCTCCGTGCTTCATTGAAATGCAGCTCGAGTTTGACTTCATGCACGTGTGATAAGTGCTTTAGTCTCAAGATTCATTGGCAAAGAGCGACATTATCATCTTTGAGAAGCATCAGATGTCTCAAATCAGCAACATAATGAGGTTTCTGTTTGTCGCAGCCCCCTAAACGCTGATAAATCACAGGCATAATGACATCTGAAATTTATCTTCACCTTGACTGTCTGTCTGTGTGTGTGTGTGTGTGTGTGTGTGTGTGTGTGTGTGTGTGTGTGTGTGTGTGTAAACAGAAAAATGCTTTGCCACAAGCTATCTATTAGTCAAAAAATAATTTTAAAAGGTATAAAGGTATTTTAAAGGTATTATTTTTTGATAAACAGTAAATAGCATTGATATATGGTAGTGTCAAGTTTAATTATCAATTGAATATGAAAGTTGTAGTGAAAAGTCTACATGAGACAGGGTGTGATATGTACATTTATGTATGTATTAAGACCAAATGTCCTGGAACTGGAGTTGTGTTTATCAATATTCTTTTTACATTTACATTTACATTTACGGCATTTATCAGACGCTTTCATCCAAAGCGACTTCCAATCCCTAACTACAGGGGACAGTCTCCCTGGAGCAACTTGGGGTTAAGGGTCTTGCTCAGGAACCCATTGGTGGTGTGCTGAAGGTAGGATTTGAACCCATGACCTCTTGGTTTAGAGGCAAGTATCCTACCCAGTGTGTATTACAGAAAAACTGAATTCATACAGCCCATACAGAAAAGATGTTCAGTACATACATACACTATCAGGCACAATTAATTCAAATAATACAGGACATGTAAAAAAAAGATATAAATTTAAGTAGAACACTGTATATGCATTTATGCAATTACACCAAATCCTAAACAGGATTGAAGCACATTACACAAACCTGCATTTTTGTATTACCTGAATTCATTTTCTCAAGTCTTCTGAATGTATGATTTTCAGTATGTACAGAATATTTGTTGTATAGTCTGTATAAAAATATTTTTGTACATCCTGTGTAAATGTAATCACATTTGTATACTCTAGATGAATTAAACCTTTTTCCTTGTATGAACTGACATTTCCTTGTATGTCCTGTATGAACTGAACCTATTTTTTGTGTCCTGTATCTACTGTGCTAGATATTTCCTATGCAGGTATTGAGAACTTTGGGTCTGATCTATGGCTTCAAAGAACAATCACTTGGTAGCTGACTATCATTATTGATTACATACTGGCAAACGTAAAGAGTTGCTTTTTTCAAAAATGTATACAGTTACAGCAATAAAATGAAATAAAAGCAGAATGACATCTCTAGTAACATCTTTATACTGTCCTGACTTTGCTCTAATACTTGAGGCACTATAAGTGATGTGTGATCGCTAAAGGAGGTGCTGTAATAATATGTAATGTACAATAAACAGCTCTTTAGGCTTCAGCATCATTAAACCTGTTTAACATGACAGACTGATGGTATTTTTAGTTCTCTAGATGAACTGTGTGAACTGTATGGTAAAGTATTTCCTGGTAATGCTGTGCTTCCTTTGAAAGACAAGTCAGAACTGCATATGTACAGTATTTGACTACTTTTTCTTCCCAAACATTCATCCTTTTTGAGCTTTTAGATATAAATGTTTTTAGTCATTTATATCCAAGTTATAATCCAAGGCTGAATGATTTGAGAAATATCTACTTGGGATTTTTCTCAAGCAGATGTTCCCAAGATTATTGTTTATTATTCGATGTGATTTTTTTTGCCAAAGAAGGGGAGCATATCCACTTTTGTTCTGCCTCGAGGCTTGAGCACTGAACACAGCTAATCAGTTGGTTGTGGTTATGTTATGCATAAATGGTACAGGAGTCTGAGATCTGATTCAACTAATCTATACATTCTGTGATATTAGGTTGAATTTGCTTACTTAAAACTTGCGAGAGCAGTGTTAATATACGCTTTCATACCATAGCTCTTATAATTTAAACTTAATTATTCAAATTGTGATTTCAATATAAAAGCCATTTAACACTAGTATGATCCTATGAATGATTAGAACATTTAACACAGGTCAACAAAAAAAATCTTTTAATCATCAGAAATTCTAAACCAGTTTTTCATGCTGATTTCAGATCTGCTTTCAGTCTTTTTCAGTCACATCAACATTTTGAATGATGAGTAATATTAGATTTGTAATAGACTCGCATGCGGTTTTTAATAAACCACAGCACCAGTCAAAAACTGTTTCAGTATTTTCAGTGTGAAGTCAGACAGGCCACACTGTGGCATAGATATAATGATCAGTGACAGTCAGCTACCACTGTTTCTTCAAAAACA
>JBBJLR010000034.1:2738397-2749812 GCA_037577145.1 Brachypetersius gabonensis
AAAGAGAGAGAGAGAAAGAGAGAGAGAAAGAGAGAGAGAGAAAGAGAGAGAGAGAAAGAGAGAGAGAAAGAGAGAGAGAGAGGAAGAGAAAAAGAGAGAGAGAGAAAGAGAAAAAGAGAAAGAGAGAGAGAAAGAGAGAGAGAGCGAGCGAGAGATAGTGCAAGATAAACTCATCTGTAAATAACTCTGGTCCCTATGAACAGAATTAAGTTGGCAGCACATTGCTTCTGGAAGCACAACCCAAAGAAATTTCTTCACACCTCAGCAAAATATCGTTTAGGACAATCAGTCTGAGAGAGGTACAAAGTCATTCCCCAGCTTCTGGAGCTCCATTGAACCATGGTCAGTACCATACTGTCCAAATGAAATGAATTTGGTCCAGTAGTGAATCTTCACAGGAGCAAATGTTCGGAAAATCTCTCCAACGGCAAGGAGTGAAATCACCTGTGCCATGTGTAGAAAAAAGGAAGTCCAAGTGCTCCACTGGCCTCTCCCGCCTTAAACTAAGTTAGTATTCATGACTGCAGCATCAGAAACACCCGGGGTGAAAATGGAATTCATGGCTGATTAGCAGGGTAGAAGCCAATAGTGACAAACAAAATGAATCCGTGCCCCAGGTTTGCCAGGAACCACCAGTTACATGCTGGAAGTGTACCTTAGAAGGAATGAATTTTGGACGTGAGGTAAGATTACCAAAAAAACTAAGTTCAGGTGTCTGTTGCTCAGTTTAATCTGTCTGATTAAACTGAGCAACATTATAGCTAGGTTTTAGATTAGGATTAAATTTATGCTTTGGGTCCAGGTTAACGTTTACGTTAGATATTTAGTTAAATGTAAAAGACATGATGTGTATCTACAGTGGACCAAAAAAGTGTTACCCAAATAACCAACACAGGCTGGTACTCAAACACAAAATGGAGACTAAATAAAACAGACTGAGATTCACTTAACCTTCTAATCTTTGAAACGTCCAGGTTGATGTCTAATTAGATTTTAGTTTTTGACAGAAGATCCTTCTATGTTGCATTTAATATTTCTCTAGCGCTAAGAAATGTGCCACAAATGTTCCGTTCAGTGATGCCAAAGAAGGATGAAGAACCTATTAGGGGTTTAAAGTATGGTCACATAACATTAGTTTTTTTTTTTTTATCAATTCTAATTTAAAGAACCTTTCAGAACCTTTTCATTACATGGAAGTAATATCCCTGAAAGGTTTTTAAGCATTGCCCAAACGATCTGTGCCGTTTGTTTTGTTTTTTAGGTATTATCCGGTATTGTTCAATACAGAAGAGTACAGTACTTTGTGTTTGAGTGTATAAGAATATAAAGAAGCAGATGAAGAAAATGAAGAGCATATAAGCCTGCAATGCCACTGTTTAAAGATTAAACAATTGAAATTTGATTCCTCCAGATTCCTGACCGTTTATCAGATTATTTCACTACATTCCTGAGTACACTGCTTAATTCAGCCATCACTGCATTATAGGCCAGCACACTCTTTTAGCAGAGCTAAAACACACAAAACACACTACCTCAAATAATTCAAGCAATGAAAATACAACGAAGTGAGTGTGTAATGCTCAAGTTAAGGTTGGTGACCCCTGAGTTGGACTCTTAACAATTCAGGGGTCACCAACCTTAACTACATCTCATCCTGGCTGCAGGGTTTCACTGCAGTGAAGCAGAAGAACCCGATTCCATCAATTCATCTCAGTCTTCAAACAAGTGGCTAGCTATATGAAGCGTGCTCCCGCAAAAATGAAAACCCACAGCCGCACCTTTGTGGATAAGGCTAGTGCCTTCTTGAGTCGAACTCATCAGGTAATTTTCAAGCCCTTCTCCACCACAGGGCTGATGTCTGTGTGTTAGGAGTAGAGCTGAAAGTGTTGGAACAGTTCATAGCACTATTGGAGGACAAGCCTACATATAAAGCCTATATATATTCCTCTCAAAATATGCATCATAACTGCTTAGTATCATTAAAAGATATCGCAAATATTTTAACACGATGGCTATTTCAAGAAAAACCTCTTATTTAACTATAACACTTAATCGACTCCCTAGTAATAAGAGGAAATTGAAGGCTTTGAACTGATGCTTAGAGCAAATGTGTTTCATTAGAGTTAACTGAGCGACAGGCTGTCTTAAAAAAGTTACGAGTGCTGTGCAACACTGAAACTGGGATCAGCAGGCTGAAATCATAACAAAAAAGTGATTGAACTCACTCTGTGCCTTTGGAAATGTCTCACAGCTAGGTCAGGGACCACTGCTACCATACCTTGAACACCACAAAGACAATACAACCTGACATTTCTGCCTCCAGGCATTCACAACTGCCATCACTGACAGAAAAACACCAGGGGATTAAATAGAAAGTTGACAGTGTTGCGGAAAATGTCTAACTCTCGATTCAAATCACAGTAAAATAGAACTGAAAACACTCACTTACACTCAGAGCTGCAAAAAAACCAACAGTATTACTAGGTTGCACAGACACGAGGTAAATGTTAAGTGTTAAATTATAATGCAGGCTTTTGGTTTTCTACTGTGAATTAGTTCCTTGGCTAAGCCTCAAGGCCTTGGCTAAGCCTCAAGTCAACACATTGCCACCAACTGGGCTAGTTATCTACATTTTTTGATACAGATTGGTGTTTCTCTGGTTAGTGAGTTAGCTAGCTTGATGACTGCACCATCTTCCAGGTCAGCCACAGCCCATTTCGCAAGGTGACACAAACTGCAACTGTCTAGTCTGGAATATAATGAAAAGACATTTTTCACAACTTCTGTTATGGGCCTAGCAACCTGATGCTCTGCCATTGATTCTGGAAGCGGCACTAATGCCTGCGAATCCATCTTTATTTTAAAAATTGAGAAGCTTCTCCTGTCTTGCATTTCATTTCACCTGGTGGGTGAACAATAAAAAGGAGAGAAGCTGAGCTGAGGGAAGTGGGGGGGGGGGGGGGGGGCTATGGGGGGGGAGAAATTAAAGGTGTCAGGTAAAACTCTCTTAATGCACCCAAGAGACAAACCCTTCATCAGCCTCCATTACTTTAGAAGGTGCTGCACTGTCTTCATTACCAGTAATAATTCAAAAAGTGTCTTTGATAACAGTGTCTTTGATAACAGTGTCTTTAGCAAATGCATTATAATAAACAAGGGCAGGCCTGTTGAGGTCAGGTGAAACTTTAATGACCTCAACAGGCCTACAGCTTCTTATTTCAAAACCATGGTCATCATTGAGATGCTCTGAAAACCAGTTGGCTCCACTGTGGTCAATGTTTTCATTTGAACATAATTGTTTGAGCTCCTATCTACACTTTAACACTCTTACCGCATCATTAGCTACTCTCTGTTATAGTAGAATTGTACACCAGCATCTCAAAGGAGTCTTAAAACTGGATAAATTAAGATGAGGCAGCACAGAAAGATCAATAGAGATAATCTGCCACACAGCCGTGGCCACTCGAACATGGTGGATATGACTGTAAAAAGCAAATTAACATTGCATCGCAAATGAGTCCGCATAATACCTTGACATTGATCTTGATAGGAAGAGGGATGCCTTCTTTGAGGTCTTTCGTTCTCTCGTTGAAGTCTTTGCAGAATGCGCCAATTGGGATGCCTTTCTGGAATAAACAGGGAGAGAAGACATCAGTTTATGGATTGAGGGGGAAAAAACAAAGACGAAATCTGGATTGGCACATTTTTCTCGGATCGCCACTTGAGGTGGCATTCTTTTGATGAATACCAAAGACCTGATCCATAGAAAAGCTGCACAGTGAGTGTCACTCATTCATTAACTCAATGGTGCACTGTGAGTGCCTGTACATGCTCAGCTGCCCGTGCTTGGATGGGAGTAAGGGACTGGAAGAAAGCCCATTTAGTCAAGAATGTTTTTGTGTGTGTGTGTGTGTGTGTGTGTGTGTGTGGGTGGTGAGAATATGGCACTCATCATGCCTGTGAGACTTGTGATAAATGAGATCGCCATTCTTGGTCCCTGCCAGGCAAGCCAGAGGGGGAGAGCTAAATGTACAGCTGACATTAAGTCAACACTGGGTGCCATTTCTCCTGCACTCCTTCAACACAATCTGAATGCCTTCTCTCAGTGGCTAGAATTCGCAGGCAGCTACTAATCAGTAATCTCATTACAGCAGGGAGAGCCACACTGACCTTTAGCAAGGAAACCTTCCTGAAGGCACCATGTCAACCGAGACTCACATTTCATTCTGCTGCTGTGAAAGGGATTTGCCTTAAAGCTAGGTTCTGAATTTCTGCACCAAATCGCTTATCACAACTGCAGTATGCTGTCACTTGCCTCAGACACTCAATTTATAGACCAGGTCAGTAATTTGCAAAAAAAACCCACATAAGACTAAATGTACATGTATCCTCAAGGGTCAGTTTCCTAGACAAGATTTAGTCGAAGTCTAGCCTACAATTCCAGGCAATATAAAAATCACTTTATGCTGTGGAATTAGCTTTCTTTCTTGAAGGATGCTTGTCATTTTTTTCTAGCCACTCACAAAGGAGGATGTTCAAATGAGAACCTTTTTATATATTTTATAATTTATGTCTATATGTCTTATGTCTTTTTTTTTTAATTAAACCATTCATTTTTTATAATTGAGAAACCAAGCCAGTAAAAATCTCTTAGCTACTGCTAAGACCCTATAGGGGGCTGTTTGAGGGATGGACATGGGCATGCTTTCTGATGAGAGCCTTTGAAGAAATATATGATCGGAATTGCAGCCGCTCCCGTCTTCCCCAAAGTTATAACCTCCTGTCACAAGAACTCCTTGCACAACTCAAGGCATCTCCTGCTGAGACTAGGTCCAAGTCTAGACTTTTTATTTTTTATTGATAAATAAAAAATCAATTTTTTATTTTATCAATTTTATTCAGGTCACGTGCAGCAAACCTAGCTCTGATTTTTACGGCCTCCATGACATGGACTGGAGTTCAACTCTGCCCTAGGGGTGGACTATATGGCAAGATAATAAGAATATCAATATTTTCATGCTATATGTCACAATATTTCTTTCTTTCTGATTTGTGGAACAGACAAACATGAGATAGTGGAGTCATGTAAAAAAGAAATATAAACTGAGTAATAATGATTTTTACTTCTCACATATTGCACTACAATAAATTCAAATAAAACAAATACGATTGCTTTGTTTGTAGTGAAACACACAGTTGTTCTGTGTTCTTTAACTGACATGATAAGCCATGATAGGCTCAAAAAAGTATCTTGTGCGGCAATTTCTTACAAAACAATATATATATCATATTGTTTCGTTTAACTATGCTGTGTGGTAACTCTCCGTGAGCAGGACTAAGTACCCCTTGTTTTAAAAAGGCAAAACCTCAACTTTTTAGCTGATCTTGGGACGTGGACAAACACAAGTGTATTAAAACGTATGTACTCTACAAACGTTTTGAGTTTGACCTTTTAACATATTTTGAAATGTAGTCTTAAAACACCATAATATTTCAGAATCAAGTGTTTCTCTGCTCTGATGCGCTCAGTTTAAATCAGGGGTCACCAGCCTTATCTACATCTCATCTTAGCAGCAGGGTTTCACTGCATTGACGCAGAAGAACCTGATTCCATTACTTGATTTCGGGCTTCAAACAAGTGGCTAGTTATATGAAGCGTGCTCCCGCAAGGATGAAAACCTACAGCCACACCTTTGTGGATAAGACCTTTTGAGTTGAACTCGTCAGGCAATTTTCAAGCCCTTCTCTGCCACACAGTGTTGATGTGGCTTTAGGTCTTCATTTAATCTAAGTGGGGGTGTGCCTGATCAACTGCTAGAAGACTGAAACCACTTGATTAGCAACCAGTAAAATGTGTTCTTGCTTGGTTAAAATGAAAAATGAAATGGCAGGAAAGCTGCCTCTTTGCGGAGAAGCCAGATTGAGTCCCTAATTTACAAATTAAACAGGGATATTAAAGCAGAGAAAAAGACATTATAACACAAGGCAGTTCCTGAACCTTTCAGGACAAGAGCTTTAAGCAACTATTTGTGTATGAAAGCTTGTCCTTGTAAGCATCTGTTCAGTACAGATGCACAGGCACTGCAGTTGAGGTGAATGGGATCAATAGTGGGTATGATGTAAAATAATTCAGATCAAACACACTGAACCCATTCTTGGGTTCAGCAGTTAAAAACATTCTCAATGTGTCACAGCCTTGAGGGGTACATTAATGGGATTAAACAAAACTTTGTGCAAGGTAAAATGTATTCGTTTAGTGCTATTTATTTCATTTTAGGAGTTTTTTCCCCCTTATAATGACTATTGCTGTTGCCATGCCAACACAAAAATGGTTGGTAGCTTGATTAGTTAAACACTTTAGGGCATATGAATGGAATAATCTTTTTCACAGCAGATGGCATTACTGTTGGGTTGGCATGTTGGGGGGAACAAAATTAAATCAGAAGTCCCTAAACCCAACAGGCCTACTGACTAGCTTATTAATAGTAATGTCATGTCAACTGGGCTGGCATGTCACCTAGCCCCTACTCAGCTAAGTAAACAAGAAAGGAGGGAATTCTTCATTAAATATGGATTAAATATGGGTTATTCTGAGTTAGTAGTGGAGAATGTCATCAAAGCAACCCCTCTGGCAAAAAGTTTTCACTGCTGCTGCAATCCCCTCTTTGCTCCTCTTGCCTTTTCACTACTTTTCAGAGCAAAACATGGTGATTGGAAAGGAGTTCTAACAAGAAGACACAGTGTGTGTGAGAGGACAGATATCAGATCCATAAGGGAGAGAGACAGCGTGCCACAACGGAGGGAGAAAGACTGGCAGCTGTAATGAGAGGTGATGGAACTATACTGGGACAAGACACATAAGGCATTCAAAGAGTTCCAAGCAATGCCAGGAACAATGGAAGAGCAGGAGCGGAAGGTAGCAAGCTTTGTCTAGATGTTTCATTATCATAAGTGAGGCCATTATAAGACTAGAAAACTGTCTCCGAGTGAAAAGAGAAGTTTTTTCTATTTTTTTTATATAAAGATGAGTGCTTTGGCACTCTTTCCAAAGCAAAGCTTTGGTTCACTGAGAATGCAACGCATTTAATACAAGTGGCACAAGCATTCACTTTGATGTGCAGGCCAAACTGACAGTCCAGCCTGCAGAAGCCTGGAGATCTAATCATCCTGAAGTCAAGCAGTCCAATTAAATCCTTTCTTTTCCCTATGGTGACTGATAAAGAAGAGTACTGGGGGAACAAAATGGTTGCAGTACATCACCTCAATGGGGGCATTCAGCCTCCCCTGGACAAGATGACTTATTCAATACTTCAGAGGAATATTGAAGTTCTTTATCACATTGACACTCCCATTATGTACCCTTTATGACAATCGGTTTAAACAGAGGGGCTTTTCAAAATGGCTTAGGAATAGCTACATGCATAGCATTTGACTTCAAAGAAATCTGCTCATAAAAACACAGTTTCTTTAGGAGATGATGGCATCTATCTGAGGAAATCATGGAATGAATATGCTCAATCTGTGTTCCAGTTTCATAATGATATTGCCATTTCCTATTTCTAAACACTATATCCCATGCCCACTCCTTTGTAATCTGTCTGGAACAATGAGATTTGTTCCAAACGTGTTTCATGTGGAGAATACGTACATAAAGTCACAGTTAAATAAGGCTGGGCTAAAGCAAGAGATTTATACGTAATAAAAAAGGTTTTAAAACCAACAAGGAACTTTATGGGAAATAAATGAAGCGTCATGAAGACGGAGTCCATGTGCTCTGTCCTGCAAGCACAAGGAAAGATCCTTGCAGCAGAATTTTGAAGAAGCTGAAAAGCGGAGTACTGAGACACCATCTCTGCTTCATTTTGAAGGTAAAGAACAATCCAAAGTTGTATCAAGGAGAACATGTGCTGTTGCTCAGGTAAGAGGTCATTAAAACCTCAACCTCTTTTTGACTGAGAGTAGTTTTAGAGCTACAGTTTAAACAACTACTCTCAGTAATAGTAATCTCTCAGTAATCTCAGTAATACATCATATAAAGCTTGATTCGTGCAGCAATGTTGATTTTTTTTTAGTTACAGCAGTATTGAAAACTTAACTGCAAAACTGTAAGATATCTTAATCATCGATCATAGATTAAGAAAACAAAGTGATATCTGGAAATACTATGATGAAATTTTACCTGCTCCGCAGAGCATGAATTACAGGGACTCACACTATTACTGGATTCCATGAGAGACATCAACAAGTGTGTCTAATACAGCTTTTGATCAAAAAAACACTGATGTTTACAGCTGTATGATTATATCACTGCCACATCTGAGAAAAAACATTTGAAAAGATAAAATAGTATATTATCGTGACAGTTTAGTGAAATATGGTTGCTACAAATTACGTGTCTGTTCACAATGGTTACAAGAGAATATCAATACATTTTAGTTTGAATCAAATCACACAGAAAAAATGAAGCAATTATTATCAAGATTAATCCATTTTAAGATTTTTTCTCGTTTAATCCGTCACCCTTCTTTTGCTCTGCTGTTAAATTTGATGAATGGCTCGCCAGCAAATAATGGAGAAATTAGAGCTTACATTTATCACTTGGATTTAAAAAGTGTACCATGTTTTGTTTTAGGATCGTTTGTACAGAAACAGAAACAGACTTTCCACGCCAGATGGAAGGCTTCCAGTTTTGGAGCAGGTAAGCCTTAGAGCTGTTATTTCTATAACTGTTTATTTACTTCTTAATGGAGCATGAGTCTAAATAATACTTTGTTCAACTGAATTCAAATAAGAAAGAAACATTTATGGAGCAGGAATGCAAGTTTCATCAATGTATTAACTGCAATAACTGCCTAGAATATTATCTGGGTTGCTGTAATTCATATAACATTGGCATTTTTCCCCTCCCATTCTCTCTATCTCTCATTCGCTTCACTAACATTGCTAGTCTTTCAGCTCCAGTAATTCTTTATAACGAGATGAACGTCTCAGATGGATGAGAGTTGCATGTGTGAAAGAATGGTCTGGAGAAGAAATGGAGGTCAGGTTGGAGGATCCTGTGTGTGTGTGTGTGTGTGTGTGTGTGTGTGTATGTAGTGTATGTGTGTGTGTGTGTATGTGTGTGGTGTGTGTGTGTGTGTGTATGTGTGTGGTGTGTGTGTGTGTGGTGTGTGTGTGTGTGTATGTGTATGTGTGTGGTGTGTATGTGTATGTGTGTGTGGTGTGTGTGTGTTGTATGTGTATGTGTGTGTGGTGTGTGTGTGTGTGGTGTGGGTGTGTGTGTACATATATGTGTGAACTCTACTGCCCAGGTTGAAAGGAGTGTGCTTTGTATTTGAAGCATGTTTTCTATGAGGACTATAATTAGGATCAATACTAACACTGAAGAAGCCCATTTGACAAAAGCAGGTGAGGAGGTTTCGAGGGCTAATGTGTGGAGGGGGGATAAGGGACCTTCATGAATAAAGCATGTGGACATGGGATTGCAAGTTCACTCCATTACTGAGATGGGGAGAGAGAGAGAGAGCGAGCAAGAGATGAAAGGGCTCAGAGAGCTTAATATCACTTTAGAGCAGAGCTTTGAACAGGCTGCTGTTGAGGAACAATGCAACTTATAGTCTATCTGAATGAAATAATGTGTAATTAAGTGTCCGATTGAGAGTGCCTTTACATTCACTTAGCGTGTGACTTACTCTGAAGCATTGTGTGTGGAATAAGAGAGGAAATGGTGGCGTTTAGGGGACAAAGAGCCTGCTCTGAATAAAGTGTGAGTGTACAAGAGTCACGGCGAGGACACACGGGTGAGGAATGACAATGGTATTTTAAGTAAACTTTCAGTGGAGACAGATTTAAATGCTGCAGGGCAGTGTATTCTCTCCCTATGTGCGGCCATATGTAATGGTGAGTGAAACGGAACACTCCCCTTGCTCGGGACAGGACGTGTGCACACGGGTGTGACAGAGGACACAGCCTTGGGGCAGCTAGGAGGATTAATCACCCCCTGGCATGCGAGCACAGGCAATTCATCGCCCTGGCAGAGGGTGGCAGGGCGGAAGCATGGGTGGGTGAAACGTAGGGTTAATTAAACTCTGCAATGTAGGACACTCTCATTAATTACCCTGATTAACTTTTTTTTCCTACCCTAATTTAATCAGCTGCAGTTTTTCCTTGTTTTATCACACATATTCCTATCAAGGTGTCATACAGCTGATTAACTTCAACCTCTTAACTTCCATGATTCCAGACCCTTCATGCTGGGCAGAACTTCAAAAGTGGAGATAAAGCTGGTGGTGTAAATATTTTTTGTCTGCAGAACACGATTAAAAATCAGAGCTAGCGAAGATATAAGAACTGTCGTGAGGTTGCTGGGAATACCACAGTTGGGGTTCTTCTTCTAAATCGCCTCATTTATTCTAGTCCTGAAATCCACTGTGGCCTCAATGACATGCACAGCATTGCTCCATTTTGCTATAAATATAATGGTGATTAATATTAGTCCTTTTCTGCTCCACAGAGCGTTATTTTATGTGCTAATGCTACAAGGCATGACACTTGGGACATATTCATCTGTCACTTTATATTTAATGGTGTCTTTTCTCAGCTGAGCTGTTACCGATATCTACTTCGGTGTGGCAGCAAAAGAGTAAATCGTGTTTGAAAGGATTCTGAATCCAACTCTGTTGTAAGCTATTCAATCATTGGAGCGGATGAAAGAGTCGCAGACTGCACTTCACAAACAGACTTGCGTAAAGTTGTAGAGCATGTGTTTGACTGGTTTGCTGTGTGTGACACGCGATGAAGAAAAAGAAAAAACTTGTCCACAATACACATTGGAACAAAAGCATGCAAAAGTGGGATGGGCATGGACATATTAACTATTGGCTAATAAAGGGATAAAGCACTTGCAGGCTAGCTGGGCATTCTGTATTTTTGTAGGTCAACCATCTGTCTGTGAATGAGGTGTGTGTGTTGACAGTTTGTAGTTCCAGTGTGTGACAGATGGCGGAGGGGTGTGTGAGCACTCTGTTGGATTGGGCCTTTTTTGTATTGGGGAACATTCTGGGCAGCAATCAGGTCCTTAGCACTCCAGAGGTATCCTTCACGCCCTTCCAAACTTCACCCTCATGTCACAGGGGAAAGTGATGACTGCGCACTCCTGGACATTTGCTACTCCATCCTTCGCACCTCTTCACGCCCTTATTTCCACTTTCCCTCTCTCTATCTCGTTTACTTTGCTGAGAGAGAGCCAGTGCTAAGTGCCCTTCAACCACAGCCACCAGGCCAGAGAGAGAGACACAGAGAGAGAGACAGAGAGAGAGAGACAGAGAGAGAGAGAGACAGAGAGAGAGAGAGAGAGAGACAGAGAGAGAGAGACAGAGAGAGAGAGAGAGACAGAGAGAGAGAGAGAGACAGAGA
>JBBJLR010000034.1:2750731-2770469 GCA_037577145.1 Brachypetersius gabonensis
AGAGAGAGAGAGAGAGAGAGAGAGAGAGAGAGAGAGAGAGAGAGAGAGAGAGAGAGAGAGAGAGAGAGAAAGCAACAGAAGATGACACAGGCCAAAAAAACAAATCGAAGCCAGAGAACAGAAAATCTCTCTCTGAAAACCAGTGGAGCACACAGATGATTGTGACAAGAAAGATGACTCGGCATCCCATTTCTCTTCTTCTCTCTTCATCTCTCTTGGGTCTGATTAAACCGTGCACTCAAAGATGACCCCCCTACTAGGATAAAATGAGGTGGAGGGGGAAGGTTGCGAAAGAAAACGAGAGAGCGAGAGAGAGTCCCTTTGAATTTGCATGTTATGTGAAGAGGCCGGAGACCGGCATGCCAGAATACTTGAAGGAGACGGGATAACAAGATCATCTCCCCAGTACGATGTCGCCCCAATTACACGACAGAACCGCTCCTCAAAACGATGTAGCTCAGCGTGTGAATGGAACAGCATTTCTAGAGTTTAAAAGGGCAAAGATAAAGTTAAGAACTGGGGCCAAATCATTTGTAACTGTGAAAAAGAGTGGAAACCTGCCAAATGATGCCATCCTTTCATCTTTTTATCTTCACCAAACACAGTCCTTTACAGGCACAGGTTGGGACATGACAAGGCAGCAAAGAATGTCCGCAGGTTAGGAACATACGGGTCTTAAACAGTCCAGAAAACCTCCCAGGCTCATCTGGACATACGATCACTTGTGACTGCCGACAGGCTAATCTGGGATTTACTTTCTCTCATATGCAGCGCAATTACCAGAGCCATGATTGAACAAGCACCACTGTAATTATGTGAAGGGACGAGAGTGATTGTGCGTTTGTATGTGGGCTGTTCAGATAAGCCTTCAGCGGTGTGGCCGACGGTGGAAACAGCGAGAGGGTGACATGAGGGAATTGAACGGACGGCTTGGTGGATGAGAGAGAGTGTGAGGGAGAGAGTGGAAGTGGGAGGGAGGAGAAGAGAGGGGAGGGCACGTACACTGCCTACAAATCACACACTGCAATCACAAACTCCGAGGCGACGGGCTCCCTTCAGTTCGCGTCGACTTCTACTTTAACAGAGCCGAAGCTCGTCGTGCGAAGCAACTTCCAGCAGGGAGTCGGCGCCCACCGAGGCACCCCGCTACTTCTCCCCGACTTGCCCTCCCTCCAGCCCGGCCAGCGGGAGCCGAGCGGCGCAGAGAGAACCTGGAGAAACAGTCCGCGATCACAAAAAACCCTCCAGCTCACACGCAGGGCTTTGTTCGACCACAGTTTTTTCCAGAGGTGTCCACAGACAAACAAGGAAAAATACATTCTTTAATAGTTTCCTGTCCGTCCTTTGAAGCACGAAGCGAGTTTTTGGACAATGTAGCCATTGAGCTTCGAGCAGCCTAAATGGCTTCTGTGGGTTCAGCGGAATGTGGTAATGTTGAGGTGCAGCGACTGCATCGCTTTTTCCAAGAGACGGAGGCATTTTGGACGAATGCGACTGAAAGCCCGGCATCTGAAGCGACCAACTTGAGGTAAAGAAAACAAATAATAAAAAGAAGCTAACTGGTTGGTGAACAGTTTTTTGCTCGTTAATGAAGCTCTGACAAATCAGTGGGTGAGATTCTGACTTTTTTTTTTTTAAAGTTGAGTACAAGTGTCAGGTTTGCTGCTCTATTCTCCCCTGAAATAAACAGTTTACACATCTACATTGCAAATAAACAAATAAAAACTTAACTTTAGCCACTTTGGTGTACAATCATAATTGCTTAACCACTTACGACTGAGCGACGTGGGACGATTTTCTGTTAATTTGATGTCAAACTTAAATATGCTTATTTATATATGCTTGTAAACCTAAAATGTGCTTTTTTTTAAAAAAAAAAGAAGACCTGTGTAAAAGATCACCTGTCGGTATGTGTTCTGTAAGGACTACAGAAGGGTTGACCTAAGGATTATGCTCTAAGCAGGCTGGAGCAACCAGTGCCAGTTAATTGTCCCCCAGCATGCCGGATCATTTTTCTAATGAGTTATCAGTGTGTTGACTATGTGGATCTAAGCATCTAACCAACAGCATCAGTGCAGGGGTCTGTCTACGTTCTTTAACTAGGCACCCATCTGTCCTCAACAAGTGCATACAAACATAAAGCAGAACTGTCAAACTGCTTTCTGAAGGAAAGCAGTACAGTTAAAAAGGTCTGTAATAATTTTATTTAAATTAAGCCATCCTCTAGAGGCCAGTCTTTTGTTCTGTATTGAAGTGGAGGCCTCCAAGGAATCTGTGCCTGAATAATGCATGTAAGCTTACACACATGGACGCGCATTCACCTGTGCACTTTTCCAAGCCATTACTAATACTTGTGCTGAAATAGGGCGCATTGCCTGTTGGCACTGCCGCTTGGTAGGCACTGAATTATGAAGTCTAGTCATTATTGATGTGCCTGGAGGACATGGCACATTCCCATCCAAGTGTCTTTACTCATATCCAAGTGAAGTATGGGTTGACAGTTGAGTCAGAAAGATGAGCCTCTCTGTGATGAGCAATCGTGCAAGGTTTCAATGTGATAACACAATGATCATTGGGCGTGTTGTGAATGAACAAGAACTCTGCTCAGTGCCACTGCATTTTGCGTTTGATAGGACATCACTACTTCAAACTCCAATCTTCACAGGCGGCAGTTTTGGAGCCCATTTCATTTCAGTGCTGGAATGCAGTTGCTGTAAAAGGAATAATAAAAAAAAAGTCAGAGCCGCTGGTTCTAATCAGATATTAGCAACGGAGATGCTCTTTTCATTCTGCTGAGCGCTAAGAACATTAATCATTCTAGTTCATTTACCAAACATATTTCCTTAATTTCCTCCACACCAAGTATTAATGCGTTTACTATGCATTTAATTTCTACAGTTTGCCAGCTATGAATACATTTCTATCAAGTCCTATCTACTGCTCTGAAATTCTATGATGTTTTTTCTCCCCTCCACCCAGCCGGTCTCCAGTGCTTTTTGTCTCTCACTCATCTCTCTCCATGCCACTCTCGCCCTCCCACCCTGAGCTTATTTATGAACTATTACCATTATGCGCTAACACTTTATTAGGTCTGTAAAAAACCAAGGGAATGAATCATTGTCTCTGTCTCGCTCCCCATCTCATTCCCACTGTTGTAGTTCACTTTCCAGTGCTCCCACTTCTTCATGTGTGCCTTTGCGCACACACACACACACGCACAACATTTCATCTCAACCTGTACATCCAAATTCCATACCAGTCAGAGCATGCTTTCAACAAACGACTCGCACTATGAAGAATTCTTATAAAGAGGCCTTAATTAATATCTCAGCTTCACTGTTTTTCAGTTCAAAAACGTTGGCCTTCCCGCCTTTCCAGTGTTAATGATTTTTATTTTAAAGAGCCATTGATCCGGCTAGATCCTGTTGACACCCGCAGCTGATACAAGCTGCTCCATAGACAGCTCTAAGATGACTGGCCCTTGAGTTCAATGGGCTGAGAAGGCATGCCTTCGATTAGATCGTAAAGCATGTGATCATTTTTCCACACTAATCAATGGAATAGGTTTACACTGTCCTTATAGAATTATTGCTTTAAAGAAGAATGTAGCATTCATACAGGATACAACACAACCCGATTAACAGTAGTTTGATGTAACTGTGAAATAGCTGCAGGTTTTTAGTGCACCACACTACAACCTTGCAACCATTTAACACTGCAGATTCCGCTGCAAGTGAAAGACATGTTTTTCGCTCTCTCTTTTTTTTTACCAGTGCCTATGAAAATCAAAATGGCAGACCAGACATGAAGAAAATGAGCTTTGACAGCATGCATGGCTTCACTTCAGCATAATTAATTAATAATAAATAAGGTGGTGACACCATAACTACTCTTTGGGCTCAATGGGCTGGAGTTCTCTGTATAAACCTTGGCAAAATTGAAAAGATAGAAAGAGAGACATTAAAACTTTCATGACTTGAGATAAATTAGTAAGAGGGTCACCTCTTGGGACAAACACAGCAGCTTTGATATAGAGAAGCATCTGCTCATGTAATAGCAATAACTTAAGCAACGTAACTAGATGTCTAATACAACAAGTATCCGGCAGCAAATATCCAAAGTTCCACTTGGGGCAGCTTACATAATACTATAACTAGACTTCTTAGGGTAAAAACAGAACACAAATTTAATCTTCTTTTGGTTGTGCCAAGGATAACACAAAGCATATTATATATGGGAAATCACACGTCTGTCTGCTGCATTTTTGAGTGTAATAAAACTGCGAGAGTCCGCTGAAATAGAAAAGCTAGCCAGAACTGCAAACATTTCTCATCAAAGATCACATGCATAACTGGTTTGCCAACACCTTCATTCTGCAGATCAATAGACAGAACACTGCTGTTCTCCCTGTTCAAACACTGCAGGATGATAAACGTTGCCACAGGGAGAACGTAAATAGTCCATTGCTGAATTACAGATGATGTAATTACTGAAACATGCAGTATTCATAAGGAAAGCTACTGTTTGGTTAAAATGTGCAATCAACATTTAACCTTTTTGAGAGGAGAGGAGTCTCACACTAAAGGGGGGGGTGTCTGTATACAAATTTCATGCTAGACCTGTTGATTATTTATGCAGAACCATATTCAAAAATAAAAAGTGTGACCTCCAAAAGTATCCCCAGTTATTTGCCTTAATGAGTGACTTTCCTCTAATGGTGTCCTTGTTTCTCCTTCTACATCAGGCATGTTGCCCTCGCCCCAGGTGTGCATGTCTACCCTGGTGACGGTGAGCACTATGGCGGTGGTTGACCTCTACCTGCTGGAGCAGAGCATGCTGGGGCCTCGGGGCAGTGGGAGACCAGCGGTGTGGCCATGTGTTGCAGTGGCTCTGGGAGACCTGTGCTTCCTGCTGGCGCTGCGCTTTGTGTCAGCCGGGGTGGTCCAGGAGGCGCGCTCGCCTCGCCGGGGCTTTGCCAATGCGCTCTGGTTTCTTTTCCTGTCCCTGTTACAGCTGAAGCTCTTCTTTGTGTGCCAAAACTACAGACAGGAGCGGCGTCCGCCGGACCCACTTGCACGCAAGACCCTCACGTTGCTGCTCTCTGTTTGCCTGCCCTCACTCTTCCTCATCTTGACAGGCGCGGACCACATGACCCCGCTACGCAGGAAGCAGGAAGTGAGGAGCCGGCTTCTGTGGGTGGTGGTGGACCTGCTGGACGTTCTGGACCTGCAAGCTGGCCTGTGGGAGGCTCAAAGCAATGTGGGAGTTCCTCTGTGGGTGGACGGTATTGTGTTCTTTTACTGCTACGTGCTGCTGCTGCTCCTGCCCTGTGTCTCACTCACAGAGCTCGGGGCGGCAGCTTTGCCAGGCCTTAGGGGGCCACGGAAGGAGGCTGTCTACCCCTGGCTGAGTCTTATCACCATAAACATCTTTACGCTGGCACTCCGGGGCGTGGGCATGCTGTGGTACAGAGACCCGAGGGTGTCCACTGTGTTTCTGGGCAAAAACCTGCTAGCTCTGGCCGTGAAGCTCAGCTCTGCCTGGGAGAGACGCAGGCAGGGGGGCGGAAGGGAGCAAGGTGCAGGAACAGATGGAGGAGCAGGAAGCCAGACTTTGGGGGCAGCTATGGAGCAAAGAGAAGAACAGGGACAAGGGCACACATCTCCAGCGCCCCCATCCTCTCGGTACCACTCGCTCTCACGCACTCAGGGTCATGCCCATGCGACCCTAGACCCTGCAGAAACTTCCCTGGGACCTGCCTACATTTCCCATGAGCTCTAAGAGCAGGAGGCATCCAGACATTAGCTACTGAGGATGGGCAACAAGACTGTGCAGACTATTTTGGCCACCACTTGGAGTAACTCATCCTGTTAGCACACTTCGTACAAATGAGGGTTGATACATCTAGGTTCTTTGAGACCACTGTTATATATAAAGGGACAAATGGGGCTCAGCTGAGAGAGTAATATTAACCAAGTGCCTTTGTATAAGAGCAACAATTAAAACTAAGGTTGTTTCTTTAAATCCCTTTCATCATGAATTTTAACCTGTACCGTGTACTGTGAAGCATGACCTCCATTAGTACTTCTGTAATAAAATGTTTGTTAGACACTTACCTCTTTCACATTACTCGCTCACTGACTGGCATAGACTGAGTCTGCTCTTAGACAGGGAACAGTTCTGCAGTGTTATGTAAACGCCAGCACACACAAAGGGATACAAAGAGTGTCAGGATGTCACTGATGTTTCATTCAAACTGGAATTAGTGACACTGGCCATGAAAACAGTTTCTTCTTCTTTCTGTTTGATTAAATAGAAGTTTGACTGTTGAGCAAACACTGTCAGAGCATATGCCCCTCACTGTCTGCATTTACAGAACATCCTTTTAATATACGCGAAAGACCGTGAGACAAATCTCTGGGGGGGAAAAAATGACACGGCAAGAGCTGTTTCCCTTTGAATCCCTCATTTATCGTAATTAAGCGGAGTACGAAGAGCAGCTCAAGTGCTCGTGCAATTATCGTACAAGCCTCGTGGACGTCTGCCTGTAATATCAGAAATGACAAGGCTTCAGAGGTGGTGACAGTGTGTCCTGGTCAGGGTGACCAGACAGGGGTTTTATTTGATTTCTATCAGCCATCACTAATGCACTCTGCACTCTCCTCCCTCCTAACTAAACCCATTAATACAGATATTAATTGAAATTGAGAGTCATTTGTCAAACGGCTAAGTACTCGAGTGCAAATTCATATGTGACTTCATGTGATTTACATGAACTATTTACAGAATGAATTTTAAAAAAGGCAAGCCTATCTGCCAATTTCCAGGGAGTGTGGCTATTCATGATGACATTATGGTGCATTCCCCCAAGAGGGCCTGTTCGCTTCAGAGGGATTTCAGAGAGATGAGCGTAGAGGGATGAGCCAGTCCTGGAGTCCATTTCTTCAGCTTTCATCTTTGCCTCATTCTCCGTTTCAAATACACGCATTTTAGATGCACCACCCTGGCAGGCAATTTTTAAGATTACTTAAAAAAAATGGAAACAAAAATATATATATATATATATGCTCACCTCACATAAACCATCAGCAGGCAAGATCATGGCACATGTAGCACCTGTGTTACACTGTGCCTCACCCCTTCTTGCTTCTGTCTTTTGTTTCTGTCCTCCATCCAGCTATGCTAATGTTTTTCCCACAGGACTGTAATTATTCTCCTCCACCAAAGCTGTCAGTTCCTCCTTCTTTTCTTGTGCTCCTTCTTTTATTTCGCTCGTTTGTTTAAATTTGCCCCCTAGCCGACAGGCAGCCTACCTCTACTCCGCTTACTCTGTCAGGGCTAGTTAGGCAGAGGAGAGGAAAAACGAGGGAGGAAGAGAGGGGGGAAGATTAAAGGACCAATGCCTAAAGCCAAAAGGCTGCCAAATGCAATTTATTTACAGTTTGCTACACATGTGCATACACACATGCGAAGAATGAGCACAAAGGCAAAATATTCAAACAACCGTTGGCCATGTTTGAGAAAACAAACACACATTTAAACATGTGCCATTGTCTTGCTTGACTACTGCTAATTTAATCTCATATTCAGGCCTGAACAGCTTTCTTGAGCTGAAAAACTCTTCAGAGGCCAGACCGATGCTCCTCTGTCTATAAGCATGGACTTCATTTATTATCATTAAGACAGGCACGGGTACTAATGGCATCATAATGGTTTCAATTACGCTCTCGTCTATGAGGCATCTTATGTGTAAACTGAGGTAAGCCTGTGTCAACATTGTGTGAAACAATATATTAATTTCTTTGATGAGCAGGAAAGAATAAAGGCAGAAGAAAAGGGGGGGGAATCTACCTGTCCCAGGATGGGGCCCAATGGAGGCCCTGGAGCTGCCTGTCCTGATCGAACAATTGCTTTTATCACGCCACCAACATCCACCTTCTTCACCGTTTTGGCTGCTCTGGATATCTTGGACATTCTCCGTGTGTGTGCTGGGCTCACTCCGTTCTTGCTTCTTGGCCTCCCTGTTCAGGAAAGGTAATTATTAAGTTCTCTTTTAAGGCATTAAAAATTCAACACTCCCCGATCAATATATGACCAGAAGCAAAGGAGGACATTACACACAATCTCTCAGAGAGCGCCTACTTTGGAGTGCGTGTTCATTATCTGCAGCTACCCTCAAAAGCTTCACCCTTCTGAGGTAAATGGCAGAGAAACCTTTGGGCCTGAGAGATAATGATAGAAAAGTACAGACACGCGTGTTCAAGGTGCTATCCTGAGTCGCTTCAGCGCACACAGAGATCCCTGCTGATCCATTATGGGCAGCTAGCACGGCTTGGGCCCAGTTCAGTAAGGGTCAGCAGAGCTTGGACGGCAGCCACAAGGCACTGCGATAGCTACCGCAAGCCTCGAATAGTAATAGCATGAGAATGATACACAAGGGCATGGGGGTGGGGGAGGGTGTAACGCTTGGGGTGTTCATTCTACACTGAATTCAATTTAAAAAAGGCAGCCAATTAGTTGAGTAGTGCAATATTCTGAACTTATGCTCCTGGAAGAGTCATAAACACACACCCTCCATAAGCTCCTTACACAAAGAATAATTGCTACTTATTTGCGTAGAACAGTGCACAGAACAGTGATTCTGTAAACGGGCTAACGGGGTCCAAAAACCAATGAGCGTTTTAAGCACCCTTTAATCAGTCACAGCTCGATCACTTTAATGCAACACAAAGTAGTTATGAGGATATTTCATCCAATAAGTGGATAGGGAGCACTTCAAGGAAAGCCTGAAAATTAAAATGTCCATTTGTCACAACCTCTGTATCACAGCCTATTTATCTACAAGCACCTGATTTGAACGCTGGAAGGGAATGAACACAGTCTCTCACGCTTGGGAAGGTGAACCGAGGTCTGCTTTAAAGCTTCCTCACAGACTTGTGCTCACAAAGGCAGGAACGCAAGCAAGGAAATCTCTACAAAAGCAATGATGCAGTGCAAGTGCCTTACATTGCAGGGTACACGGGAACCAGGACCCACAGCTCCTTGCAGGTTTAATGTATGTGGCTTTTACTGCAGGAATGCATTTGAAAATCCCTTCAATGGCCTTCCTTCGAAATGCCAGGCACGTAGAGTGCTTTATTTTACGCCGCTCTCCTAACGCATTTGCGCTCTTTAAGAAGCATGTTGCAGTTTGAATCAATTTACGAGTCAGTCAGAGAGTGAAAGCCTGCTGGCAACCCTCCAGTCCTGCAAGGCAATGGGAAGGTGGGGGGGGCTCAATCACTCTATAATATTCAGAACCTGAAGAGTCCAATCACTGGTCTCAAAGGTTGAATGAGGCAGTTTATAGAGGGAGTGGGGTGTGAATTGCTCCAATTTAAGGTTTCGTTTTCTAGACCTTGGCAAAAGCAGTACATGAATTGCATGAATTTAGTTTTCATTAAATGTGGCTCTGTTGATGGAACAGTGATCTGGAGATGCATGGCAGAAAAAAGAGCCCAACAAACCTGGACGAGTGCAGCTGTACTTGAAGAATGTTTAGTAAAACTTTGTTCATTGTTCTGTGATGCTGTCGTGAAACAAGTTGACTGAAAAAACATTCTATTTATTCTTCTGCCTCGCACAGTAGCGTGGAAAATATGTTTAAATGTCAGTTGAGTAATTTGAAAGATGTGGGCGATTAGAAGAGCTTAACAAAGGACACTTGTAATGCAAAAAGGCACTTAAATTGTAATTGTGCAATTCTGGGTAACCTTTTCAAAAACGATGCAGTTAGCCTGAGCAATACCTAGCATACGGAGGAAGAAAAAAAAGACGCAGTGCTGAAGACTTTTTTGAAGACTGCTACTTTGATGGCAGGTTTGGTTAATGATATGCACATGAATAAAGCAGGATAGTGAGCGCTGGGGAGTTTCACATTCTGAATACCAACGACACTGGACTAAAACTTGATTATATTTATTTTTTGCCATTAATGCTTCGTCTCACTGCGCAGCTTATTGTAGACAAGATCATATCGCCCAGATAATTACCCATGCAGATAAAGTGCAAAGCCTGTGCTGGGTTATTCAACATGTCTCACTTATTTCAATGGGAAAGAAAAGATAAAGAATTACAGCAGTTAATGTTCTCTTTTGATCAGCTTTTATTTCAGAACTGAGTGATGGGAATGGAAAGCGACACGGTCATTTGATTTAAAATGGGGGGAAAAAAGGCCAGCGTTTTCAGAACAATGAACAATTTAGGCCTGAATAATGTTGTTCTATTCACTCATTCATTTATCCTTTTGTTTCTTCACAAATTGTTTCGCTGAAAGGCTCCAATAGTGCAAAAATATTGTAGATCATTAAGTCGTCAATTTAAAGATGAAAAAGACACAAATCAACAGCCTAATCGTGTTGTTAATAGCATTTCCCGCTCAGAATGATGAGCTGTTTTCGATGAAAATGTGGAGTGGTTGAATGATGTGCCGTTAACAGCAGGAGCTGAAATTTGATTTATAAGCTCTGGGACTGACCTAGACATTTTATGAAGTGATTTAAGGAGCTCAAAATCAGTTCCACTGCTCCCATTCATTTGCATATATAGATTTACAACCTGGCATTTTGAAAACCAGCCAGTTCATCCAGTTTGCCCCTCTACGGATAGCCTTGTATTTATTTTAGGTCTGAGACAAATTGGACTTGCACACATGGGAAAACAGCTTTGTACTGACACAAGAATAACCAATTTGCAAGACCTGCTGAGCAGGCAATTTGTGATTTTCATAAAATAGACTGAATCAAGAAAATAAATGGTAAAAGAAGTGTACTAAAATAGGCTATTCATGCATCCAAGAAAGAGTTCTTGTAGTAAAATTACTATGTGTACAATTATATTGATGATGCAGATGTACAAAAGCAGGCTGAGCGCACAGAATGTACTGCAAACATAATGTGGAGGCTTGTACTTTTGTAGCAGTTCTATAAAGGTGACAAGAAACAGCCCTGGCACAGAACTGAAAATTGCTTTAGAAACTGCTACAGTAAAACAGTAATCTACATTAATTAAGTGACTCATTATCTTCCACTGCTGCTCTAACATAAAGCCAACTTCTACACAGTGAAAAGACATTTTTCCTCCTGTTTCATTATAGACTGTAATACTGGGCACAAGAGGGTAATTTCAAAACACATCAAAATTAATCAAGTATTAAAACTTCTACCAGTCTTTTTTTAGTGTTTGGGAACATTTAAAAAATGTTCAAAAAAGGTAAAAAAAAAAAAAAAAGTGCTACATTTATTATAGAAGTTTGATGAAGGCTTTTGACTTTTCAATGTAACAGCACAGTAGCTGCAACATTAAAGGCACCTGTCTACTATGGTGTAGATACCCAAACAGCTCTGACCCATCGAGATCTACAAGATCTTCAAAGGTGTGCTGCGTTATCTGGCACCAGAATAGTAGCAGTAGATCCTTCTGCAAGTTGTGACATGGGGCCTCCATGTATTTGACTAGTCCTGCACATCCCAAAGGTGCTCGATTGAACGGTCACAAGTCCACATTTTAAACATTTTATGTTTTTCAAACCATGGCTAAACTATTTCTGCAGTGTGGCAGGGACCATTATCCTGTCGAAAGAGGCTACAGCCATTAGGGAATGCTGTTGCCATGAAGGCTGTACTTGGTCTACAATAATGTTTAGGCAGCTTCTACATGTTCTAACATACAAATGGATGCTAGGACCCAAAGCTTCACAGTAGAACATTACCCAGAGCATTACACTGCCTCCACCATCTTGCCTTTTTCCTATAGTGCATCCTGGTGCCATCACTTCCCCGGGTCCCCACACACACCTGGCTGTCCAGTTCTTATGATCATATGCCCATTGCTGTTGGTTTGGGCACTGTGTCCAACGTGCAGCTATGTAACTGCATGCACTGCAATGCACATTTCATTCTGTTCAGATTTCATTCTATTATAGCCAGCATTAACTTCGTTCTGCAATTTGCACTCTTCAGTGGGACTGGACCTAAAGGGCTAGCATTTGCGCTCTACATGGATCAGTGAGTCTTGGACGTCCATGACCTCGTCGCTGGGTCACTGATTGACCCTTTTTCCTACTTTTGGTAAATAATAACCACTGCATCCTGGGAACACCCTACAAGGCCCAGCATTTTTAAGACGCACTGACCCAATCGTCTAGCCATCACAACTTGGTCGCCCATATCCTCACAAAATCCATCTCTTCAGATCTGCTTATAGCCTCTAACCCCTGTTCTTTCACCCACATGCATGTGTTCATCTGATCTCTTCATTTGTTCTTACTTGTGTTGCTTCCCTATGTAAGTTTTAAATACATTTTGCTTTACTTTTTGATTTTGTTTATTTTTTATTATATATTTATTATATATGTTCAATTTGTTCAATTTTATTGTATCTTCAATTCTATGTAAAGCGTCTTTGAGTACCTTTAAAAGCATTTATAAATAAAATGTATTATTGGTCCATGTTTCCTTCTTTATGGATGGTAGTAGAATGGTGGGTAAAACACTTGTCTTTAAACCCGATGATCACATCTATCACTGAGTCCTTGAGCAAGACACTTAACCATCAATTGCTTCAGGGGGACTGTAGCAACTAATGACTGTAAGGGCATCTGCCAAATGCCCCTTTACCTTTGCTCTTTAAACACAGTACATATTAAATGACTGTACACATGCTGCCTGATATATCCCAGCCCTTGAAAAGCACAATTTTAGTGAGATAATCAAATGTTATTCACGTTTATATTGTGGCTGAGCAGTACATAAAGCAATACAGAACACAAGTAAATAGACAATAACAAATTTACATTTAGTCTGCGTTCCAGCATAACTGATTTAGTATGAAACAATGAGAACAGAAAGCCATTTTATGACAATTCTATTGTCCCCTTATCCTTTCATTCACTGCCAGAATGGTTTAAGTTGCTATGCTCACATGCTTGCTTCTTAACTATATGTTAAACAGTTTACACACTTACAATTTGTCATCTGATTTATTTAATTAGACTGTTTCACCTATTAGTCTGCAATTTCTGAAACTGGCTTCTATAATCCTCATTTTGAAAGGCAAAAAATCTACATGCACTGGTATAAAACAAACTCTAGCATCCTAGTAATAAAGCATCCTGTCTTATTAGTAAAACTGGTGGTCTTAAGAAACATGGTACCTACAACACAGCACTTTCTCAGTTACTGGAAGCGATGAAATTTTAGCCTGAAGAACACTGCCTTTATAATGACCTAGACAACATCACCTACATCCAATCTAAATACTGTCTGTTGCTGTATTAAGGTGCTGCATTCCTAAAAATTATAATAAGGTTTTCATCTCAAATACAGCCAAATATTGCCTCTTCATTTGTTTTGAAGCTATATCCACTACACTGCAGAGTTAACAGATTAAAATACACTAATAGTAATGAATAGTAATGAATATCATCAAGAAGCACACAGTTTATGTATAAGCCCGATGTAGATTATGAGGTCTGCAACCGTCAGCAGTAAATTAATGCTATGTACGCTGTTAAACTGGTAAAAACTGTTTTGGATAATTCTAACCTCCTACATTACTTGGTTTGAAATTGTGAGGTTTATGAATTTGCTGCATGTTTATACAAATACTGAAAATGGTTGTTGAAGGCAAATTTTCATTTTACGTTTTGTGGGTGATGGGTCTGAGCAAAGCTTAATTTTCCCCCACTACATTTACATTTACGGCATTTATCAGACGCTTTTATCCAAAGCGACTTCCATTTCCTAACTACGGGGGCAGTCTCCCTGGAGCAATTTGGGGTTAAGGGTCTTGCTCAGGAACCCAGTGGTGGTGTGCTGAGGGTAGGATTCGAACCCATGACCTCTTGGTCTAGAAGCAAGTGTCCTACCCACTACGCCACCACCACCCCCACTAGTCTCACAGCAGGACCAGCCAGGAAAAATAAACACTTTTTCAGTTTTACCCCTGTAGAAACCAGACCCGTTTTGCCCATTTCTGGTCCTCATCTCATAAATGGGAATGACAGAGCACCACTGTCAGCAGTGAAATGTCACTGTGATGGTGAAGATGATGTGTCATACGCAACCACAGTGCCATAAAACAGAAAGCTCTCAATCCATCCTGGGACTCTCATAGGCCAGCTTTCATAAGCCATAGAGCTCACAGGGACATAAGAATTCAGGGAGCATTCTGGTGTATTAGCATTCTGTCCAGTACCACCGACACCATGAAGTTGCATATTGATAGTGACAGGACTAAGAGAGGGTCAGTCAGGCAGCCAAATAAACTACTACTCGAAGGTGAGGTTTGAGCCAAATCACCGCTGCATGAATTTTAACATTCCCTAACTACCTAGAGCAGAGCCTATTAATTCAATGCCCCTGCATCAGAAAGTGGTTATTTAAAAGTAAACATTGCATTAGTGTTGCACTCTGTCATTAAGTGCAGTCAAGACCCTCTGAAATGAGGAACACAAGCATGAAACTGAATAGGTAAAACTGAAAAGAAAAGAAAAAAATCCCACAAAATGACTGTCTGGTATTGGTGATGTGAAAAGTGATGTTCTACAAAATATGAATCGCCATTACTTCTCGACTCGCGTATTGAACAATCCGATGCTCGGGTCGCACGGGTCACAATTTGCGCTGTATTTCTCCCGACGGAATTTATAGCTGACTGCAATTTCTTTCCAGCCAAGTTGGCTGGTAGCCAATTTTTATTATCTTATTGATCGATTATTTATTTATTTAAATAACGACGACAGTGCTTTGCCCTTTGCAGAGGAACAAACTGATATGAAAAAGATGCACATGCACTTCAGAAAAAGTGTTCAGAGGCGCAGCAAACACTTTCACAGGCAACAGCCCAACTAATATAGTTCTTACAGTCTTCCCAGCCTTTTCTAGCAGGATCAGTTTGTAACAGGCTGCAGTGTAGAATGGCAGAGAATGAACAAACCAACAAAAGATATCTGATGTTTATGGAGTAAACACCCCAAAACCATAGTAAACACAATTACAAATGAATGCAGCTTTGTTTAACCACCAGCTCAGAAGACTCCTTAATGACTGGCATGTTTGTGCTAACAAATTAGCAACGTGCTTACAAAAGAGGGCTATTTCTTCTAAATGAAATTCAGAAATTTCAGAATGAAATATTTTATTTAAAATAAAAAGAACAATAAAAAGAATATTTTATGTTAGTACAGGATGTCCTATAAGTTCGGGGGGAAAGTCTCGAGGCTGTTATGGAACAGTATGCTTTGCATGAAAATAGTTTCAGATACTTCAATATCAACTATAGCCAGTTTTCTTTTTTTTTTGAAGGACCACCCGTGGACTGTCTCACATCGTTTGTGACATGGGGTGCAACACAGATCAGCTGAAATGATCTAAATAAATCAGCTGAATGCCGATTGTCTGTTTGGAGTAAATACCGGCTAATTTCAACCGAGCACCCGTTTGATACCATATTTGTTTGTACTGTAAAACCAACAAACAACAATTAAAAACAACAACTTGCCACAACACTAAAACCACCACTATACAGGGGGTCCTCAAGTTACGACGGAAATCTGTTCCTTGGACAGTGATGTCTTGAATCTGTGATGTCTTGGTCTAACACAAGTCAATAACCTCTCCTAACACAGCTGTAAAATCTAGAACTTAAAAACACGAGTCACAGAAAAAGAAAAAGGACAAATATATCGGACTTGTACACTGTACTGTAGTAACAGAAAGTCATGATAAAGGCCCAAATGTAACTAAACAAAGCAACACAAATGGAATACTTGCGCTTAGACAGATGTCCTCCCTCACTCATGCAGCACGTCATCTTCTGTGACACGCCACTAAACTAGTTCGCCCACGCGAGCGTCATAAACTCGAAACACTGTATGCCAAGACCCTCATAACTCGTCTCATGATCTTTTACTGTGGATGTAGATCAGGACATTTCAGCAACAATCAATTTCATGGCACAATAACCTGTAAAAAAATTCCGCTGCATTATTTCAACCATCTATTTATCAATATTGCTGTGCAAAAGTTTGGCCATCCCTGGACATATATATTCTTTTATTAAAGATAAAAAGTCAGAAACCCATGCGGCAAACTACTGCAAAAATATTTTTTGCTGTAAATGTTAATGCACAGTTATTTTGGATACGTTACCAAGTCAGTACTTAGTAACACTATTACTAAGTACAGTTTGCAAATGATTTCTGAAGCCAGCTGGGAGTCTGTTTTTGTTTTTGAGAATTTTCACCTGGTTTTCCTACATAAAACTTCAAGTACTATGATATTAGTGGGTGGTTTGTTCAAATCAGATAAGACCCGCCGCCAGATTTTCATCACTGTTTAAGATTTTGGCATCAATTCCAGTGGTTGCACTGTGGATTCTGAGGTTAGGGTTAGTGTTAGTTTTGGACTGTTCCGTGGAAGCCAGCTTCCATTCAGCTTCAGTTAATTAACTGACCATGACACACTTTCTTATGTGGAAAATAATCATTTTTAAGATGCAACATGACGTGAAAGTGAACGATTCATTATATAGAGAAAAAATTGATTTTTATTTTTAATATTTTATTTAATTAAATGCCACACATGCCAGGTTACGGATTTAATTCTAAATAAAGTAAGCTAATTAAATATAAATTACACCCCACCCCTGATCTTTTCCCAGATAATACGTTTATCACCAGTGCCTGGTGTGAGTAATAACAGAGGATGAGCAACATATGCTGCAACCAGAGATTAAAAACACACCATATATACTTAAAGATGATGTCCGGGAACGTTTTGGCTTTTATGAAAATTTAGGCAAGAATGGTTCCAAGAATATGCATCAAGAATTACTTTGTAACTGAATCGCAATCAAATCAAATCATGGAACCAATGAAGACTCACATCTCTACATTCTTCCAGAATTTACCAATATTTAGTGAAACGTGAAACATTTCCTGGCTGCCACATGAGCAGATCTGCAAAACAAGAGATAATCAAATTGTGTTTGTGGAAGCAGTGCTGCACCATAGAAATATGAAATAAAGGAGAGGTTCAGGGTTTATTTTACTGCGTGTTGTACTTTTATAACTATGCATGTGACAAATAAAGAATCCTGAATCTTGAAACCACCACTTGTGCCTCATCGTAACCTTCCTGTAGACCCTTTTCTGTTCTGCTTTGCCTTCCTGGTCAGTGCATTAGCTTTCTTAGTGTTTCAAAACCATATTTTGCACTTGACATTTTTTTCTCCATTGTTTCAGTTAATCAAAGACAAAATAACATTTACATCAACAGTCCTTTTCTACAAATCAGCAAAACATGTCATTTGGTCAAGGACTGCCCAAACTCTGGCATACAACGGTATGACTCTTTTCAACACCTGTCAAGGCTCATTATAAATTCTGTCATTAATCATACATATACAGGTTTTAAAGGTTATCCTAATTTTGTGATGTTAACTAAGATATGTTAGTTGGTAGACTGCCTCCTGTCTTCACAGACACTCAATCACTCAGCACTTCATTAATGCATACTAATGAAAAAGGCACTTAATTATTTTTAGTTCACTTATGATAGCAGCACTGTTAATATGAGTTTAACTATTAAAATAACCAGCAGTACTTGTGTTGTTCGTAAAGGTTTTCTACCGCCTGCAAGAAAAACCAGGCAAGAGTGTTCACTGTGGTGCCTATGTGTTAAAAAATAAAAATAAATTAAACTTTCAACAAATGTTGAAACGTTCATCAGAAAATACTGGGTTTCAGTAGACCACCTCACAAGTAGACCTTGATGTGTTGAAATCCCTGCTGGTCGTACGACCTCCTTCAACTACTGGCGCTACAGATTTTGCAGTGAGCATATTGTAGCAAACTTCCCTGAAGGTCTAGGCAAGTGGATTTGGTCTGCAACATACAGCAAGACAACTGACAGAAAGGCAAGAGTTCTTTCAAGGATCACTGTTGGAGATTTGCAGAAGATGGCACCATTTGGGGAAAATCAAATACCTCAACTCTATGCCAACATTTGAAAGGCCTGCAAGATGAAAGTCTCTTCTGCTAGATGCTGCCTGAAGATTGACTCAAGCTCTGGGTCTCAGGTTAAGATATGTGCACTCACTGAAGTACCAGATCATTTAAAATCCAATACAAACATGCAGACCCAAGTTTTTAGCATGGCCATATCAGTTCAACGACCTAAACCCTGTTAAATACCTGTAAGGTGATCTACCGAGGACAGTCAAAAAGAGAAGACTTAAGTCCCTGTGGCTCTGGAGAGATTCTGTATTTAGGAGCAGATTCAGGTTCTTTGCTCGTTGTGTTCTTCAAGGGTTACAGATGAACAGTAGAAGAAAATAATTGCGTCAATTATGATGCAACACCTGGGTAGTAGTGTGTGGGGACGATACCTTGCTCAGGTGTACCTCAGTGGTGCCACTGATAGTTCTGGGATTTGAACACATGACTTTCTGATCACAGTTGCAACTTCCTAACCATCAGGCCACCAGCTGGTGGGTAGGTGGAATACAAGCCAACAGGCTGGGTTTATTCAGTGTACAGTAATTACTGTTGTCACAGAATAACAGAATAAAATCACTAAATTCAACTTTAAGGGTTTTTTTTTAATACGGTTGAACTTAATCACTGGTCTGTAAAGCACTGTGAGCTGCTACGAGTAGGAAAAGTTATTATTGTCTTACATGACAATCAGGGAAGAGTCACTGGGTTACCTTTCCTTTCACATTTTGCATATTACGTTTAGTACAATAATTAAATGAAAACTCTTTCCTTTCAGTCCAACAGTGAACTGCACGACTCCAGTTTCCAGATGTTACATCAAAGTTATTTCTTGATAAGAATAATCAGGGTTTACAAATAAACAGTAAACCCAGTGTGACTGTCCACACTGGAAGGAGATTAAGAGAATGTAAACCACTCGTTACAGGGGATTACTGGATGTTTATTCATCCATGGTACAAACTGATCTACAGGAGGACGTGAGATTAGTGTTAAAAATTAACGTCATGTCCTACTGTATGATCAGTTTGTGGGGTTGCCCAAAGCCAATAGTGTGCCCAGTATTTAGCCCCCTGTCCCAGGTGTGTGTCACATGTTGACCATCTTAGTAACAGTGCGTCAGTGTGAAAAGCTGGAAAAGTGTTTTTACCTGACAAACCGTCTACTGGATTCACACCAACACGAAAAGACCTTCAGGTTCACTCTCTCACTGCTCTGGCCATGTGAGCTGCCATATTTCCAAACGGAGGCGCTGCTGACCCGCCACCCAGCGGGCAGGAGGAGGAACTGCAGCTGGAACGACAGTGGTTTCCAGAAGATTCAGACAGATTCTTGATTTTAAAAGAGTTATTCAGACTTGCGCCCGGGGAGCAGTCTGTAGGGAAGGAACTTCCTCAAGTGTACCTCGGTGGTGCCACTTGAAGTCCTGGGATTTGAACCCACAACCCTCAGATTGCAGAGGCAACTCCCTAACCACTACCCAAATAACAGAATCTACATAGTTGCAGATTTTTAAAGAGTTATACTCTAAACAAGTGTAAACAACCATCTCACACATGTATAGTTGTCATTGATTTTGTATTTCCTTTCATGGACGTTAGGGGGCGAAATTACCACCCCTGGTCCTCCGTCTCTCTCTCTCTCTCTCTCTCTCTCTCTCTCTCTCTCTCTCTCTCTCTCTCTCTCTCTCTCTCTCTCTCT
>JBBJLR010000034.1:2783691-2797593 GCA_037577145.1 Brachypetersius gabonensis
CTATCTATCTATCTATCTATCTATCTATCTATCTATCTATCTATCTATCTATCTATCTATCTATCTATCTATCTGTTAATCTATCAATCTAAGTCAACTTCCTATATGAACTCAGAAAATGACCTCAGGGCATCTTCACACTAATTCTCTGAAGGAAATCACCTTGTGAGAGGAGCTTTTTAAGAAGGCATCCTGCCTTCACTCAACTTTTCCTTGGTTTCAGTGTTTATGACACATATCTTTTAAAGAGCCGCAGAGATCAATGACTAGGTCAGGCCGTCTGCGCCAGAGAGAGGGCCGAGAGGGCCCGAGAATGTCAGAGCCACTCTAAGCACAAAGGCAGAGCCACAACTCCACAAATCATGTGCTGGGTGGTCTGGAGAGTGAACACAGCCCAACTATGGCCTTAGGTTGAGTTAAAGCGTTAAAAAAAGAGCCTCCCAGAGGTGTAGTGACTGAGTGATTTCAGCAGTCTGAGGCCGAAGGTGGGGCCGGGTCTTAAGTTTGCGCATGGAGCTTTGGTCGGCTTTTGAAATGGTTAATGCCAGCTGTTTGTGTGATCCTGCAGCCTTTGATGTTTCATGTGGAGATGTAAGACATAAGAACATCTTTGCGGGAAGTTTTCCATGTGCCTGTATGTCAAATGAAATGTCTGTTTTGACATCTTCAGCTCATGCACACAATGTGATACAGACAACAATGAACAGATCCTGGCAATCAACAATGCAAGCTTCATTGTAGCTTCATTCGAGTGACAGCCACTGGAATGGAGCAAAGGATCAGACTTGACAGTGAGCGAAAACTGCATAGAATATCAATAGCAACTGTTATTGATAACAGTTGCATAAAGTCATAGTCTAGATTGACTGTGTCTAGTCTGACAATGCATGTCATGGCTAATCTAAAACAAAAGATTTCAGGGCTTTCAGTGGCCTTTGAAGGTTAGCGTGACAGTGTGTGTGGTTCTTCGGATCTGTGCCGAATCCTTTGTTCTTCCAGATTTGTTAACGGAGGTGAAAACACAGAGATCTAACCTCTGGATAAAGGCAAGAGTCATCATGGAGTATTCAGACTTGATGAGTGGACCACCAACCGAAGATCTCCACACAGGAATAGAGGCAAAGCGATATGGGCCCAGTCCCTTGACTTAAGATACTGAACAGCAAGCTCTCCTTGGCAGAAGCTAAGAGGCAAGGAGGGCCTGGTGGCACTTTGTCTGTCTCAGCTTGATGTGAGAGATAGAACATAATGATAAATGCCTTGAAAGAAGCTCGTCCTTGTTTGCTTTTTTCTGATATTCTTTTTTCCCCCACACTACCACCATCATCCTGACGGAGAGACTTTAAGGACTAAGGAGTTGGCAGAGGCACAGCTGGGGTTGACAAGCAGGTTCAAGCTGGTGACAGGATGCACAAGCTCCACTGAGTCTGCAGAGGCCAATCTGATGAGCTTGCACGCTCCACTGCAAGTAAAACTCAGCTTCAGAACAGACATCAAATGCACCCTCAAAAATGAAATTTTCTAAAAAAGAATGAATGTAGACTGATGTAAATGTAGAACATTCACATAATATCGAGGTTCTTTAAAAACTACTCATTCTCACCTATCACAGTTCTTTCCCATTTTTGCCCCATCCCTCTGTATCATGATTAGAATTGGAGCAAATGTTTGGATTGTCTCTAAGGACCAGTTTAAGAGCCACTGCTTTAATGAAGCATCCATAGAAAGGTACTGAAACTTGTTTTGGCACATTTAAACTAGCTGTTTGAAGCTGGATATGAGAAGTTTTCTGTGAAAGGCAACAGAACAGTAAACAAAGGTTGTGTGTACTCAAGGGATGCTGTCTGATACACAGCCCAAAATGCTTGTGGAGAAATGACACGCATCAAATTGAGCATCTGAAACACTCTATTAGCTGGTGAGCAATTTGCAATTATGAGTAAGCAATTTGCAATTTTCTGCCACATTGTGCATATTAAAGCAGCATGTAAAAGATGCTTAACAGCTGCAGTAGCTGCTCTGAACATGACAGCAGACTTGCTATTATGCGGGGTTCGTGCTGAATTGCAGATGAGCAGTTTACGATATGTATTTGCTGTTAGCTTCATCTTTTTTTTACAGCTGGCTTCCAAAATTCTCTGTGAGAATTTAACAAGAGAAAGCAGCTACCATACTTAACCTCCTATCCACAGCACCTAACGCAGCACTAATACCTTCTAAAGTTACCCTGTATACTCTCCTGCTCCACAAAGCACACTAACCCTGTGTTATCAGTTCTAAATGGCAGTGGACATGAATGTCAGGCTTAAAAGGACTATTTCCTCTTGCCTAGTATGTTACCTATATGTACTGAGGCCAATATTATAGCTGTCATCTCCCCCCGTGGTCCTTCCATAAAGGAATCTTTTGTTCCACTTGTAACTTAGACATTGTTAAGCTCTCAGGTGCACAAAGTATGCTGGAGCATGGAACAGTATATGTGCTCTTGAACATGGCATAACTATTTCCTGTTGACAGAATAGGATTCCTTAGCAGGCCTTTGCTACATGCTGTCTTTCTTGCTGACTTTTCCAGGGGATTATTACACAATTCATGTTCCTATATGCTTCTTGGCATGGATGCTGAGTTCCAGTGATAATAGAATACAGCTAATATAGAAACATTAAAAAAATGTTCTTTAAAGTGTTTTTCTTTAAAGTAGCAGACAGCCAGGAACACACTACCCGATGAGCAGTGTGTGAGGACGGGGCCTTGCTCGAGGGAACTAAAGAGGTGCTCCTAGCAGTCTTGGGATTCGAACCCATGACTTTCTGATCACAGTGCGAACGCCCTGATCACGGCCTTTCAGGACCAGAATGGGACACCTCTGGTGTAGATGAATTCTCAAGACAGTCAAAATGAATTTTGTGTGAATATTCTAAACCTCTTTTTATTGTTTAAAGAGTCAGACTGTTGTAGTTACTTTGTGTTTAAGACTCTAAAGGACCACCATTCTAACAGGCTGATCTGCACTGAGCTCTATCCAGAAGCCATTCAAGTCTGAATAATTTTTTGAATTTGAAATGGGTTGTTTTTGAAACATTAATGGTACACACACACACACACACACACACACACACACACACACACACACACACACACACACACACACACATGCACATATATTTAAAAAATACATGATACCTTTACATATACAGGTGGTCTTTGCTAGTTTATATGCTTATTTTCTTCAGTGTCTGTTGTTTTCCAAAATGTAAATGTAAACAATGAACTGTAAAAAAAAATACGGTGCCTAAAAAGTAACAAAAAAGACTCTTCTTGGCTTTTGCCCAAGGGCTATGGATTCTGTTGACTGTTGTGTTTGGTCACCATAGGTGAAGCTTATGGTGGATCTCCAACACTTCTCTTTTTTTTAGGAGAGATGCTTTTGTTTGACTGTGACAGGGGGAATGCATGGCTAAACATTGCTTCAGCTCCTCAGAACCTCAAAAAGGCCTTTAATGTGCTCTGAGGTCTGCTTTGATCTGCTTGTTCTTACCCATCTGCCCTCAGCTTTAAGTAGGTGAGTATACCCGATACACTTATATCGGTCCATATCAAATGCTAAATACCTGCAGTTTGAAGATTCGTCAGAAGAGCAGCGAAGTAGAAGCAGAAAAGGTGGCAATGTGCTGTTAAAATTCAGAATCCTATTTTTGTGTCATTATAGAGATACAGAATACCTTAAAGTCTCACCTGATAGTTTATGCTTCTATTCTTTCACAGGCTATTCGGCTTCTGTTTCACAGCCAAAAAGAGAAGCTGTTTAGAGCGCTCCTGAACAGACCTGAATCCCACCAAATCCAGGAAGAAAATGGTATGAAATGTGATTGTCTGTTTTACTAGTAATGGAATGGGGCTGTTCCCCATCCCTCATGCAATTGCATAGGACAAATGTTTACATAATGTCTCTTTCTAACTTTGTTTGTATCCAGGAAACTGTCAGCTTACATCAGCGCAAGCTGCCAAAATGTCAGGCTCCCTTTGGTACCTTTGCTGTGATATTTGATGTTAATCTCACTTTGAATCCAATTTTAGAAATTCAATCTGTTTCTTTCTTCTTATTCCAATTGAAGACTCTTCTGTCCATCAAGGTTATGAGGTTTTTATTATTGCAGGTTGCTGCGGTGGGAGGATGGCCTGCTGGCTGACAGCAGTGGTGTGATGCCCCTTAGATTAGACTGCCTGCAATAAAACCAGCACCTGCATGAAGGGTGATTTCAGTGCCACCCTTTCTGCAGTAGCCCTAATACAACATTTCCTCCTGTTTAAATAATGTCCCTTTCATCATGCAGTCAGAAATTTTGAAGGGTTCTTAAAGTGTTTAAATTGGAGATTTGAACGAGTGTAATTATTTTACAGAAACATTATTTTGTCAAAGCTTCCTATCTCCTGAATGGTAACTTTAAAAGACAGAAAATGTGTCATAACAAAAGCTAATGAGTCTGTACATCCATGTAACATGATTTTTGTACAATGCACATGTCATTTAGGACAATTTCTATTTGTCTAGTCCTTGCAAAATGTTCATACAATAAAAAAAGGCAACTCTGTTTCCAATTAAGAAGTGGAAATATTTTCTATGGCTGCAAAAATCTCTTTTTGCATCCATTAAAAATGAAAAACAAACACAAGTTCATTTCAAATAACACGCTATGAAATAGAAGAAAACATTGCAGCTACGCACACATTGTTTTGTGAAGGTGGACTGTGGGGAAAAGGCCCATGGGAGCATGAATACATTACCCTGGAATAATTAACATCTAAGACACAGGGTCACTCTGGACTGGCCTCTCACAAAATGCTGGTGGAGGCATTCTTTCCTGCTTTTGATCAATCACTTTATCAGCACTACATCTGCCTGGAAAAGACATTAAATAACTTAACCATCATAGCAGGTTTTCATTTGTGAGTTAAACTAAATGGAGCTGAGGGCTGCCATTATAATGGTCATCTCTGGTCATCTATACCAAAGACTGCAGTGCTGTATATCAACAGGAACTTCATTCATACCTGTCTGCTGTACGGTTTCCCTCCAGATAATTACTGCTGGGAGAAGAGTGGTCACTAAAGAGAGACCCATTGAAACAATGAGAAGTTTTTCCTCCAGAACGTCACAGAAATATCATGGTCACCACAATTTGAAGCTGATCCTCCTCATAAGACGATTGATATGTATTTAGTATTTTTAATTATTTATTTATTTGATGCAACATTTGGACCTTTTTGTGAATGTGTAGCATCTGTGTTTCTTATTTGTATTGCGGTTCATGATCAAAGCAGCATTTCTCTTGTAAATGTGCATCCTTGAGACTTTAATTGCTGATCCTAAGCTCAAATTTCTAATTCACCGTCATTCACTGCAGACATTCTTTCATATGTCAGATGGCATATATCTTATCACCTGGTATAGCATCTTGTTGTGGCAGATTGTGCTGCCTTTGATATTGGAGAGCATGGAGGTTTCACCTAAATAAAGGCCTCTTTGTACTCCACTGATTAACTTCTGTGAGCTTTTTGATAAGATGAAACAATTTTCTTCACGGGACCTGAACCCATGAGTTTGTAACATTTAGAGTTTATTTGGCAAATTTGCATGGTATATGATAATGTGAAGCACTTTAAATGCTAAGCTTTAACAGTGACTACGCAATGAGAGATTATTCTAGTTTTTTGAGGGTAGCGCTGTATTGACAGTGTGATTTCATCTCCATAGAAGAGCTTAATTTCACATGCTGCACAGGCGCCACACCACAGTACAGTTGTGGACTAATGGATACTCACTTTGGCTCTGTAATCCAACATGAATGGCTAAAGTGAACAAAGTTAGCTATAATTCAGGGCACTTTAATTTGAGAGAGAGTGGTGCATGAATAATTGGACACATTAATGTATTATTAAATAAACCTGTCAGTTGACGACAGTCTCAGTCTGACCATCGATTGAACTACTGTCATCGTTACATGTTGAATATTTTCTTTGGTGATGTACTACAAGGTCTATAATTATTTTTTTGGCAGGGAAGGGTTTAATTAGCCTTTAGATTGTAAAATGCTGGCACACATTCTGCTTTTAGACCCTGAAAAATGGATCCTTCAGCCACCAGCACTCAGATAAAGAAAGTGACATCGGCAACAGTATCTGGTCACACCACCATATTGCCATAACACATATGTTTGAATGCTTTGGATTAAGAGAGGTTCCTTCTTTCTCCTAACTTTGGGCCTTCTATTACTAGCACAGATTAATCTTCTTTGCATCTGACTGTAAGAATTGGTTCCAGGCATTCTGATTGGTTCACCTAATTGCATCTTGTCATAATCATCTTCATTTCAACATCTTTAATGATCTTGATCTGTTAAGAAGCTTTTCTTAATGATTGAAATGATCTTTTTAGTCTTCCACTCCTGTTGTGTCCTCTTGTCCTTAAACTCCATGGTTAATTAGTTCTAATATGTTGTCTCCTAAACTAATTATGTTGCACAACTGACGAAGAAACTGAACAGTCCCTCTGAAATGGGAGTGGATGAGTGGATGGGGTTAAATGGGAGGAGTGTAATCTGTAAAATGCGTGTGCATCATAATTATCGTTTAATTTCAGATGGAGTACCGCACTAAATGGAAGTATATTCTGCACCAGACTGAAACTGTATTACTGTCCAATCACTTAGACTGCTTCGTGTTTCATGAGTTGCATTTAAAACCAAAGCGTCTCGAGCCGTCAGGGCGACAGGAATGCCTGTTTTGAACAGGCTAACACGCATCAGATGAAAAACCTACAAAGCACTTATGAAAAAGCGGCCCTTTGATAATCTGTTGGTACACATTTGATCTTGAGCCATTTGAATTTGTCAGTGTTAAACTTTCAAAGGAAGTATATAGGCCTGGGGCTATGTTCTCAGAAGTGGATTAGCACGGAAGGGAAATCATATCAAATTTATTTTGATGTTGCTTTGTCAAGAACTGTCTGACTCTTTGGTTTGTGCTGCGTCCAAATCGTATGGAAATATACACACCAGTTGGCTGATGTCTTTGAAAAGATGGCATATATTCAGATTATATGTACATGTATTCTGACAAAGTGCTTAACGGGTTTGAACGTACTTTTATTGATCCACCTCTAATGTCCACTCGTTAGTTGATTCTCATTTCATAGCATAAGAGCTTTTGTCAGAGGACAACTCTGATGCACCTCTGATGTAAACCTTTTCCAGCTCACATGGACAGGGTGCTGGAACTCTGTGGCAGGGGATTTCCTTTTCCTCAGAAGCTTTCCAAATTACTATGGTGGTGGTTTAGTGTTGTGTCGAAGTGCTTGTTTGAAGTTGCTCACGGCAGGTATGGTTTCCACTTCTGCAGGTCTTGTCTACCGCAAATAAGACATCTCGGCCAATTTAGTCCTGTATGTCGAATCACTTGTGCAGCTAGATCTTTTGCTGAGAGGCGAGGGTGCTGGCACCCTAACTGACATTTTGAAATGAGTTTGGGGGAGGGATAACTGGATCTCACTTTCATTCATAAATGTGTGCCTTTCATACAGAGCAGATCCTATGTGAGATTTGGCAGCTGACATAATATTGCAGCGTATATATTTACACTCTGAGCAGATGCCAAGTTCTCCTGACGTGAGGAAACCGGGGTGAAATGAATAACTGATTTCAGAAACTAAGTGCATAAAATCATGTCTTCTTTTGACCTATATATCCTGAGTCTCACATGTTATGACCTTACCACTGTACAACTTCTTATTCTCGCCTTCTCAGAGTAACAATGACCAGTTCAGAACTGCTCTAGTCTACAGCCGTCATGTCTATGTATAACATTGCGTGAGCATGCCTATAGGGCATAGTTTATAAATTGGTTGTTAATTTTTTTGAACTCCTTAGCAATGGTAGTGATAATTCCTAAACACCTCTGATGACTTGCAGGGGCTTGTCATTCTTAGAGCTGTGATTTATAGAGTGGCTTCATTTGTGTGTTTTAATTGCAGCGGTAGACATTGACAGGTGGCCTCTCTGTTTGATATCCACACTGGGATTTTATGAAGACAAACACATGCAGAGAAATTTGTAGAGTCTTTTTACACTCAATGTACTCTACCAGTCAAAAGTTTGGACACACCTTCTCATTCAAAGTTTTTTCAACATTGTACATTAATACTGAAAACAAACAAAACGATGAAAGAACACAATTATGCAGTAAACAAAAAAAAGTTAAACAAACCAGACTATGTTTTGTAAAAAGGTAATGATGGACTGTTGTTGTTCTTTACTTAGTTAAGTTACCACCTTTACTAACTGTGGACCAACCCGACCATCACAACTGATGATCCCAAACACATTAAGGAGGCAAGAAATTCCACTAATTAACCCCTGACGAAGCACACCTGTAAATTAAATAGCATTGCATTGCTCATCCTCATTAATCTGATACAATGCAGACAGTAATAAAAACAAAGAAAATCGTTGAATAACATTTGACTGTAATATATATATATATATATATATGTGTGTGTACTTAAGGTTGTGAACATGTTCATAACCTCAAGTAGAAAAATATAATGAAAAGTATGAAGTCAAGGCAGGCTGTATGCAGCAAAATAAACTCTTTAAGGATTCATACCAATTAAGGCTTCAAAAGTACTGTGGGCAGAACAATGCTGTATCTCAGAATAAAGAATGTCTCAGCTTTGAGGGTTTTTCAAATGAGGAACAATTTAGGAAAGCCACTTAGAATAGAGGTTACTCTCATAAATCATTTTTGAAGCAACAGTAGCAAAAAAAGTAAATAGGACAAATGAAACCACACTATTGTGGTTTAAAAGTGGACCAGGGAAAATGTACATTAGGCCACATGTGTTTGTTTGGTAAGCATTTATTTTTGGTAAATGAAAGTTTACGCTTTACAAATTATGTGAAAGAAATCCTTGAAATGTTCTTTGCACTCACACATTATCTTTATAAAAGGGCTTTTTCAGGAAAATAAAACGATTCTGCTGTAGCATCACTCTAAGAACTCTTTGTGGCACCTTTTTAAGAGCATACAATTATGTTCCTTAACTAAAGGTACTAAAGATACACCCTTGAAGGTTCCACCCAGTGACAGCATTTGTACCCTAAAAGGTATAATTTTTCTGACAGTGTACTGTAGTATGTATGCTGTATTATTACACACATTATTTACATTCTATTCTGATGTTTTGTTCTGCTTCACTGTACTGGGGCGTATCCACACATCCATATACCAATTTGCATTCGTTGTTATTAGTTATTCATCCCTGTCATTTTCACTTGCCTTACTACACTGCCAGCCATCTGTGTAGGTTATGGTGTCTGTATAATTATTCATTGTTCTTGTTTGGTGTACTTTGTGCAATAAATAACCCCTTTTTGGAATGTGCAGCACCCCCTACCTTTTTCTCTTGTTCCTCTTCTTATGATGTTGTCTTCAGAAGTGTACTGCTGTAGTGTAAGAATTTTGTTGCATTTTGAATGCTGTGTATTCTGAATCAGCAAATAAAAAGGTTTTGAGGCGTGTCACTCAAGAGCTTTGTTAGACATTTATTTGTGAAAGGAAATATGTACTACTCAGAAATGTACAGTTCAACTAGAATAAACCAGAGAGGCCAATAGCTGGAAGTACTGTGGCACCAGGAAATCACATCAGTGACTGACAAGCGGAAACAATCTTTCTTAAAGAGACATCGATATGTTCTGAAGGCTGTTTTGGAGCAATCAAAGCTATTTGCATTTAGACAACAAGCAATCAGTCATGTCAAAAAAAATCTTTCCTCGTCTTTTCTGAGTGAAAGAAAAATCTATAGTGAGTTCTAATCTCTCTCTCACTTAATTACATCGTGTAAACTATTTCATATTTAGTTAATTGATTTTTTAGCAAATCTAGCATGGGCTACACATTGCATTTTTAATCACAGCTAGCAAATGTGAAATAAAGTTTCTATTGGTTGAATGGAGAAGAATATGCTGACCCATGATGTTCTATAAGAAAGGCATGCTAATTAACATAAATAATTTAACATCAGATCCTTTTTTTTTTAATCAAAATAACGTTTTAGTATTAAATTGAATATAGGTTGTAGCAGGCTGCAGGAAGGGACCCAGATTCAGAGTAGAGCAGGAAAATGAAAGCATTGAGATATATAACAATAATATTAATAATAATATTAATATGTATAATAATATTAACAATAATAATAATAATAATAATAATAATAATCAGTAAAATTATTGGTAGTTGTGGTAGTATTAATCATATTCAAAATTCCTTTGTTTTTTACCTTTATATAACAAGTTATCATAGAGAAAAATGATTTACCTGCAAAGTAACAATTTAAGTACTGAAACTATACTTTGAGTGTTTCTATTTCTGAGCATTAAATCTACTGAACTTTGTTTTTTCCAGGGTGGTCCTGTAAATAGCACAGCATAATTCCTGCTCATGTTTGATCATGTTTAAATCAGCGAACTACTCTTGTTATCTAATTGTGTAGCCCCAGTTTAATGGAAAAGTGTGTGTGGTCTTTTCTTAGAACTGAAGGTTACCGAGTTGCTTTAAAAAAACACCTGATTTGTTTTTCCTTTTTTCACTGGGCACAATTTGTATGCCAAACTGAATTGAGATTGTCAGTTAAAGTGCTTAGTTACACGGCACATTCTTCACAGCTATCAGTTTTCCCTGTGTGTAAGGCCGAACTCCTCTAAACCCTCTTTTCTTTCGCTCACCTCTTGTTTTGTTATTTTACCTGGCAGTCCAGGTGTGAAGGGGTGAGGCCATGGAAAAACATTCAGTTCTGTAAGCTTGTCATGAAAGAATCCATTGATTGACCTCTACATCGAGGAGCACAATGACAAATGGGTTAGCAATTTTCCGCCTCACTTATGGGTAACAATGCACATTTCCACTTTCACTTGGAAGCAGAGAGTGTACGGAGTGCATACCTTTCTCAGGTTCTACAAATAGTGCCCAGGAAGTCTAGCAAATCTTCGCAAACTGGACTAAACTTTAAAGTATTTGTGCACATAGATGGTGTTTCATCAGCGAGCCCTAGTTCAATTAGCAACGCTCTCTTTTCAGCAGTTAATGTCATAAATAATTTATCAAAAACAAGTTGTGGTCAGAAATGATTTGGGATAACCTGCAGTGTCTTAATGCGACCTTACTGGGCCTCATTTTAAAGGAGCTCACCACAGTTTTCATTCTGCTATGGTCCACAATCAATTCCTAATGATTTTCTTTTCATTAGGAATTATTATTCCATGTTTTGGCACTGATTGAATTACTCCCAAGTGCCTGAAGAATGTTTTAGGTGAAAACTATGGAAATTAACCAATTGACCTTTTCTCTGACCCCTAGGATAGAAGAACCCTGTGGGAAAAGTCGCTCTAATGCAGGAAAATCAAAGAGATCTTTGAGGCCATTCCTCAGAGCTGCAGGCAATCCCTCGAAAATTCCCACATGTGAAAATTAATACCACATCATAAAAGAGCTCATGAATAAGTTATGCTGAAAAATGCTTAAACAAACACACAAAAATGGCTAAACAAACTAATAACAGACATTAAGAGACCTGAACAATTACTTCTGATATTCATTACAACATTTGATGTAAGTTCTACAGACAGACTTTAATGTATACTAAGAAAGTCTTTCATAAAAAAGTTTAGGAGTAGGGGTTTTTCAGGTTTCTGTGCTTTTTGAAGTGGTAATTTGTATTGGAATGCTATTGCTGGGAAGGATAATGGGTTTGTGCGTCCAGCCTTGCCGGGCAGTGTCTAGCTTCAGTCAACAGCGCGCTCATGTCCTGTAGGGATAACCTGTCACAGCGCTGAGAGCCTAATTGATGCCTCATGCTTTCAGGAGCAATTATTGTGCCCAAATGTCAAGACCTAATTTGTGGCTCTGTAAGTTAGATGCATAGGCCATGGGGAGGCCGAGTGTTGGACTCCACTGGGAGATGGCAGCTTGCTCAGCAGATGTGGGGTGGTCTGGCGAAAGTCTGGGGCTGAGAAGCAAGAGGCAGTTTGCCTGGGGTCTTAACTGTCTGTAGTTTTGGAAACCTGAGGAAAAGCAAAGGTGAGGTTTCATGATGATGATTATGATGGTGGCAATGATGATGATGATAGTACTACTACTACTACTACCACTACTACTACTACCACTACTACTACCACTACTACTACTACCACTACTACTACTACTACTACTACTAATACTACCACTACTACTACTACTACTACTACTAATACTACTACCACTACTACTACTACAACTACAACTAATACTACTACCACTACTACTACTAATACTACTACCACTACTTCTACTAATACTACTACCACTAATACTACTACTACTACTAATACTACTACCACTACTACCACTACAACTACAACTAATACTACTACCACTACTACTACTACTACTACTACTACTACTACAACTACTACTACTAATACTACTACTACTAATACTACTACCACTAATACTACCAATGATAATAATAATAATGTCATCATCATCAATGTCATCATCATCAATGAACAAAGTTCAAAAGAGGGAGATTAAGACAAGCAAAACACAGGTGCCATGCACAAACAAACAAATAAACACTCTTGGTTCAATGTTCACATATACATTTCATTTGATTTTCTTTCAAACACATATTTTTTGCTACTCATGCGGTTTGAAAAGTTTATTACTTTATTCTGATAAAGGATTTCAGTGTAACCAACTTTTACAGACATGTTTTATTGTCGTTTTGGTCAAATGAGCATTAAGTAAACATTTAATCCTCCATATAAAAGTGCGACTCAAAATGATAAAAGTCATAAAAGCCATTATGCAGAGGTATGGAATGCTCAGAAATGTACTGTAACCCCAGAGTCTTTAAAAATGCATTGCTATTGGCTCAGTGGCGTAAGTCTTTCCTATTGTCTCCATAGCAATGGTAACAACTGAACAACATTTCCACTACAGTTGACAGCTTCTACCAGTCAAGTGGCAGGAAAACAAGTGTCCAGAGATTAACTGCAGTTTAGGAAAAGCAAGCCTCGAAGATGTCATGCTACAAAAGTGTGTGACATCTGATGAAGCTGGGCGGGGTGAAGAAGATTCCCTCAGTTTGTTTTTTTGTTAAATCATCCCTTCATAGTATTGCGTATATGTCATGAATTTCCTACCTGTTCACTAGACTAAGACTGTTCGGCACTAAGCCCTGTAAACAGCATGGTATTGTACTTTGGTTTTAAAGAGGTCATTTACTCTTAAAGGGCTCTAAATAAATACTTGCTGTGTGTATTGTCGGACACCACCCTTATGCAAACAGATGCCTATCCTTAGAAGAATCCACAGCTTTAAATCAGCAGGTGAGTCTTAGTGCCGTCCCCTGTGCCCTTCTCCGGTCATCCTGTAAAAATATAAATTAGACTTTATTGTAATCCAGACAGACAACAAAGCCATCTAGGCCATATTATTTCCATGTGTTGCTCTGAGCTGTCTCCTCATATTCACAGCTGACACACACACACACACACACACACACACACACACACACACACACACACACACACACACATTACAGAAACTTACAGATCTGAGACTGAGTAGACACTGACAAGTGCTGAGGGAACACCTGCACTGTCTGTCTGAACTGCTGAGAGTGGGTGGGGGGGGTGGCGGTTAAAGAAGGAGGGAGCAAGAAAGAAGAGGAGAGCAATAAAGAGAAAAAGGAAAGGAGAGTGAACGAGATGGTGAAATAAACAAAAAGGGGAAAGGTGTGTGTGTGTGTGTGTGTGTGTGTGTGTGTGTGTGTGTGTGTGTGTGTGTGTGTGTGTGTGTGTGTGT
>JBBJLR010000034.1:2797693-2814057 GCA_037577145.1 Brachypetersius gabonensis
ACATGCAGCCCACAGGCAGGTGTGGAAGTTAGCAATCTCTCAGTCTCTCACTCACTCACGCAACACACACACACACACACACACACATACACACACACACGCCTCTATCTGATTGGATTTCCTTGAGAGCTCTTTGAGGCTGCGTCTGAAGTGATGAAAATAAGGGTGCATCCATTAAGTACATGAGGTAGGCCTGAGAGAAGGCATGGATGAAGGATTTAAGTGTTGGCTGTAAAGTGCCTCAGACCACCTGCTGCAAGGACAAAGGCATCATTTTCAGCCCAGACAGACTCCAAAACACGGCTTTAACAAGTGCCAAAAAGTATTTCATGGCATCAGGTATCAAACATCCAAAATGTTAAATTTACCCCCCCACATATACACACCACACAGTTGGACCGCTCCCTTGCACCAAACTGGACCTTTTACTGGAACAGCCAAATAAACACAGTTCTGCTACTGAGAAGATCAACAGGAATGAACACCTTGAGGCTGAATTGAATTTGAATCTAAGTGAAATTTTACCATGTTTGCACACATAGAGACACGCACACATACTGTCAGAACTGAACATGCCAGAAAGAGTTCTTTGGAACAATTAAACACTTTGTGTACAGATATCGCTTTCAGAAATAAAATGTGTGAAGAATCTTATTAAGGATTTAAGAACTTCTGCAAAGTATATGTAAAAGTGTACACACACACACATATTTTTTAAAAAACATTATTGGCTTTTTATGGACATTAATGCCACAAGATTTAATCCCAAGTGATTTTTCTGGCTATACAAAGGGAATCTGGAATTGCAATATTAGATCAAAGTCTGCACATTTTGTCAGCCGAGCAAGTTAAAAATGAATGATGACTTTTGATGAACAATGATAAATAGATATTTTTCAGTTGATATTTTTATTTTTCCATATCGCAATGATCTTGCATTTGCCTGTATTAACATACAGGGTGGGCAGGGAATAAACTGCATGGTTCGAGATGCTTTCAGACACAAATGGCTAACAGCGAAGGTTTGTGGAAGTCTTGGTCCATAGGTCTGGATTAATATGAATAAGATGTTTGCTCATGTGGTCCCTTGTATTGTGAACCCCCCTTTGTTTCCAGTCCCAGCCCCCTCCAACACCCCCCACCCCCTTCACCGTTGTAAGTTGTTCAGATGGGAAAATCCCACAGTATCACATACCGGTAAAGGTTGGCAGCATGTAGGCTCCCCTGTCAAGACAGCCCCTGGCTCACCATCACACAGATGCTGAGATCACAGAGCGTAGCCTTCATGCTTCGACACAAGTACTCTTCCAAGCGTTGTGGAAACTGTAGATAGATATGCTTTTTTGGTCACTGTTGTGGAAATCGCTCATTGAGCCGTTCAAACACATTCAGAAAAAAATTGTACAGGTAGGTTGAGCCTGAGGTATCTAAATCTCATACTGTTTTTTTTGTGCAAGTGATGCTTGGTTTAATTTGTGAATGCTGGTACAGACAATTCATGTCACTCTTTTGACAGAAGAACAGAATATGTCAAGTTAAAATGGGAAAAGAAAACAAAAAACTTTGAAAGCAGCTTTCATTGTTTAGATTAGATCAGACCCTTCCACAATAGATGGAATCCTCTCCTACTGATAGACACTCAAGCAGTTGTATTAAACTTTATTCTGAAATAGTCAACAGAGATTGCTTAATACTTATCGTTTTGACCCCAGCTATGCAGGGCCACCAAGCCACTAGACAGCAGCTAAAGGTCAGTTTTTATTTCACCCTGATCTTGTCATTGCAAGGCTGTTACATGAGAAGGTCTCTAAGAGGAGCTTTGAAGTCGATGAGTGCTAGACCAACCTTTTGTTTTCAGCTTAACTAGAGCCATAGAAGAGAAGACATATCTATAGATTGTGCCTGTGCATTCATGCAGCTATGTCTGAGGGACTAACCCCAGAAGTAATATTATATCAGTGGAATATGACAGAGTTAGTTACATCTAAAACCAAGATGACATATTTATTGGAGTAAGAATTTGCTTTATCCAAGTTATATTTAGTAATGGCCTGTACACTTCATAAAAATGTTTAGATCAGTATAACTGGCAAAACAAAATACAAGGTAAACAGATTTGATTTGGTGGTGAATGCAAATTTTTCAGACTTTTTCAAAATAATGGCCGTGCAAATGGAAACAGTGGTCTTGCAGTTTTTGGTTGTAGAAACAATACAAGTAATATTTTGCACTTCCATGATGAAACATCAGATTTGTTACGAGCTTAAGGCACCATCTACAGTGATATCTATTTAGATAAGTCTACATTTAGGTGTGAAAATATATATTATCAAATAAATAAATACTTAAAAATAAATATGTGTAGCATGAACTGTATAAATAATATCCTATGAGATGATAAGTCCTGTTCTCCACAGGTTTCAGTCCTGTCAGCTCCAAGCATCGCGTAGTAAAAAGAGTCCATCAAGAGAGTTCCATCAAGTCTTTCTATACCAGTGTCAGTTATCTCCTAAACAATGCAGCAATAAGCTGAAACCCAAAATCCAAAATCTTGTCTTGAAGATACAGCATCAAACAGCAGTCAGGAAGTCAGGACCTTCTCATTGCGTACTTTTAACCAGCAGGACTAGCATTCAGTGGGTTCTGTTAGACACCGACCTCAGGACACCAGCTGTCAGCACTATCAGGACCGAGTACTTCGTATCAGCACTGGCCTGTGTTCCCTAAAAGAACACGTCGTCCTCTTGTCACTGGCTAGCGCACTGGTGCTAAAAGCCAATATCCATTTCCCTTGCTCCTCTGTGGTAAGGACTGGACTTATTCCTCTTCTAGAGCTGGGCCAGGTCTCAGCTATGACCTAACACTTCTTTGTAGAGTTCAGGCACCTTATCTGGGTCCACAGGCCTGGGGAGGAAATGTGTGAACTTTTGATGCCGTCTTGATTTTGTCCCGTCTCGTGGGGTTCCGTCCCGGTTGAGGGCCACATAATAGCGCGCCCCCTTTTCCCCATGTTTATAGAGGTTGGAGGAGTATGTGTTGTACCAATTCTCTTCAAACTGTTCCCGGAAGACACACTCAGCTGTCAGTTTCTCCTGTTAGAGAAAGACAAATGTTGGCAAAGTGAGTAAGAATATAATGCAAGCGAACAAATATAGATTTAATAGTATAAACAGCACAAGAAGGGTAAACCATTTCATGCTTGAGAAGAAACACAATGCACAAGATCTCTCTCAGGCAAGCAAATTACTTTGTACCACCATAATTTGTACCACTCTATAACACTTACAGAGCCGTAGAGTTCCCCCTTGTCATTCATCCCGAGGTAGAGGCCACTATCCACTCCTCTGATGCTGATTAATCCAACTGCCAGGCTTATGAATTCCAAAATACCTGGAGAAGAATAAATCGATTGTTCTAGGTATGTTCTCTGAAGTCCAAGCCTTCGTCACAGATTGTGAGTAAGCTGCTGGAGTTCTCCTCACTCACCCACTCTCTCATTTACTCCCTCACACACTCCCTCTCTCATTCCCTCACTCCCTGACTCCCTCTCTCACTTACTCACTCACTGCCAGTCTACAGAAAGTCCACCTCTGCACAGTGAATTTCAGCTTGTTTGCTTAGTTAAGTATCTCCATTGTCATCCATGTACCATATAAATGATGAACATGATGATTTAACATGTGCTATAGAAATACATGCTGGTGCTGGTACATGCCAAGTGTACAAGACATGTGCACCTCACTCACATAACCATCCCCTGCTAAAAGTCCTGCTACCTCAGTGGCATAATGAGAGCGATGTACTGGAACATTTTTGTTCACCAACATACAAACTAAGTAACTGTACCCTCAAAGGCAAAACATGGTCTTAAGGTGCAATCGTGTGCCTAAGTATTTTCTCAGGAGATATGTCAATATTTAACTATTTCATGACCTACTTTAAAAAAAATAAAAACAAGATTGTTTGGTCTCCATGCAACTTCAATATAATTGCATGGCACTACGGCACGATTATGTTCCTTAACTACGCTAGGTACCATCCCAGAGATGTGAGGGGTACCACCTCAGTATCAGCTTTAGTCAAGAACAGTCACTTATTTCCCTACTGAACTACAATCGACCTTCTTAGTGCATCCAACATCTGTCATAGCATCTTGTCACTGTTCTGGACTGTTTGAATTTGAGATAAAATGCTTTAGTGAGCAACAGCACAGCAGTTTTAAGCGTGCAGCTAAACGTTGAGGGAGTGAGCAGTGATACAAAATAAATATATTGGTTTTCCGCATGTGAGAGTACAAGGAACTGAGTAAGACGCATTTAAAAATATGGTTTGTGCGACCACTCTGGAAGCTGAAGGGTGTGTGTGTGAGTAGCTCTGTCCCGTACCGAAGCGGCTGTGGTCCTGTCTCGTGCCCTGCACCGTGCCGTCCGGTAGGATCTCCAGGTGGAAGCCGGTCCTGCAGTACAGCTGCCTCCTGCGCAGGATGCCCTTCAGGTGCGTCAGATCTGTGGTGGGACTGCGCGAGAGCCACTCTGCGGGCACGAGGAGGCGCTCGGGGAGCAGCACGAGCCCGTCGGCTAGCGCGGGCATGAGGAAAGGTGAGCTCGCGCCGTCCGCAGCGCCGTGCAGGAGCGCGCCGAATTCACCAAGACCTGCCATCGTCCGGCCCGTCCGGGGAACGCGAGCGGAGCAGGGGAGGAAGCCTACAGGCTACGGCGGGACGGTCCCATCCTACTGCCGACCTAGTGTCCCACACAGGAGGTGTGTGTGTGTGTGCGTGCGTGAAGGGGTGTCAGGTAAGGGCCCCAAGTGAGGAGCGCGCGGGAAGTTTCCACGTTAGTCTTCCTCACTCAGTAAAAATCCACCTTTAGCAGTTTGGCTTTAAGGAAAAGTTCAGTCAGGTTCAGTCACTCTAAAGCTCCTCTCGGCTCGAGCTCCATCCACAGCACATGAAGACTTGTGTGTCGTGTGTGTGTGTGTGTGTGTGTGTGTGTGTGTGTGTGTGTGTGTGTGTGTGTGTGAGAGAGAGAGAGAGAGAGAGAGAGAGAGAGAGAAAGAGAGAGCGGAGAGAAGAGCCGAAGTGTGTGTGAGAGCTGAGAGATCCGAAGCGTAACTCACAGTAGCCCAAGTCTCGCACGATCAGGCAAGGTATGTGTGAGAGTGCGTGTGTGTGTCAGAGAGAGAAGAAGAAGCGAGGTGGTGGTGCTGAGAGCGCTAGAAGCGCGAGGCAGGTGCATAGCGCGCGAGCGGTGGGCGGAGACTGGGTTAGACCTGCCTCGAGCGCGCGCGCCACTGTGTTTATGACTTGGTACTAAGTGGAGAATAAGTGTCCCTGAGATGCGTTCTGAGGTTTGCCTGGTATCCACAAGGGAAATGCCTTTAAGATGTCCGTATACATGCTATTAATTTATCATGTCATGTATTTATTCCAAACATGAAAACGATTTTATTTTAAATATTAGAATATTTAAACTAAAGTTAGGTACGCGCGTGAGTGTTTAGATCCAAACGAATGATGGCAAAGATGACCAGTGTAGTACATTGTGTACTTTTGGCTGGAAATATTCAATTGCTACTGTTATTATTTAATAATAATAATAATAATAATAATAATAATAATAATAATAATAATAACAACAACATTAATAATAATTATTATAATAATAACAATAATAATAATAATAATAATTATTATTATTGTCGTTGTTGTTTTTGTTGTTGTTGTTGTTGTTGATGAATTACAATCCCCGACACACACAAATCTAGGATGGCACAAATCTCTGTAAATTGTGCATTTTTGTGTTTGCTATGGAGGATTTACGTGTGTATGTTTGTGTGTGTGCTTGTGTGTGTGTATGTGTAGGTACCCCAGTATTTGCGGGGGGAGTAGGTTCTTCAAACAGATAATATTCCTGCATGTTTTATTTTCGATTTCGAGTTAAAGCCAGTCTGTGGATGTGAAGTGAGTGAAGTGTGTTTGAGGATCAGGGTCTCCTTGCTGGAGCTGAACTGGACGAGGCTGCGCGTTTCCTCACATCTCGCGAGGAGTGAGGGTCTGCTCTGTCAGTGTCATGATGGCGGCCTTGCGGCGGCTCCTCTCAGCTGGACAGAAATACAGCGTTTACTCGAGCGGAGCAGCTATCTGTCCGAGAAACACAGTCTCTCTGAAACGGGCTGGGGCGGGTCTGGGCCTCGCGCTCGGAGGACTGGCGGCCTACGAGCTTTGGCTGTCCCGGGACGGTGGAAAACACGGGGGCAGAACCAGCCAACACCACGGGCTGGCCCCATCACTCCCAGCAGTGGCAGCGAAGGAAAAGGTATGGCTGTGAATGTACAGGGATAAACAGCGACAAATCGAGAAGCTGGGATTTAGCCTGCATGGATGTTTCACACAAATACTGAAAATCCTGTCGTTACACGCAGAAAGACGCCCTTGTTCAATTTCATGCTCTTTCTATCAAAGGCGCTCTCCACCGGGGAGAGGTGCTGAAAAACACCCTACCAAACTGGGCTTTTCTGAAATCCTCCCCTCAAATGGGTCACATGAAACCCTCTCAGTCACATGACACATTTTATTTTGTGAAGTAAAGTAAAGGAAAATAAGTTGATCCTCAGGGAACCACCATAAATATGGCATTTAAAAATGCAAAATGTAGTGCAAATGTTTTAAAAATATTTTTTTACTGAAAAAACTACTGGCATAACCCAATGTACACAAGAGGCAGTTCATGTTTTCTTTTCCCTCAATGTATTGATTTTATTTGTGTGCATTTAAATATACAGAAGTTTGTGAAATATGTGCCTTTTTTAAGAAAAAATGTCATTTGACCAAACATGCCTTTTGTTTTTGTCTGTATAACTGTAAAGACATGCATGCAGACGCATTCGTGTAATGACATTTCCAAACATCTGCAGAATCAAATGCCAGTTCTTGAGCATGATGCTTAATGAATAAAATGAATCAACTTGGCTAAGCCTGAGATCTGATATCACTGTGGGAGATTTATGAAGGCAGTACATTGACTGCACAAATGACTGAACGCAATAGTATTTGAGTGGAATTAATCTAGTGTCCAGTGCAGCATATTTGTTAAAACAGGCTACTGTTGCAATGCTAATGACTGTAGCGCTTTCAGACAACCTTCAGAAATGGATGGGGTAGAGCATGATAGTCTTGCATATGCTCTGGTTCCAGAAAGCACCACTAAAAATACAGCTTTAGTCCACACCATCTCCATCTGCATGACACTCATGACCTGTTTATGTTGCAAACATCTGCTTGAACTATTTTCACACACATAATATATAAATGTCTTTTCTATAAAAGAGAACTTTAAGGCTGTTGGTGAAAGGTAACATCAATACATATTAGTTCACTTGGTTTTTGATAGACTATTATTTTATGTTACTAGAAGAAAGAGTCTTTACAGTCTTTGATATTTTTATTTTATGCCGGCTTGGTTCTTTTTCCACTGAGGGGTTAAGAACTGTTTCTGAAGTTGAGGGGAATGCAGCAAAGGTGTGTGGCTGCTGTGGATGTTAGTCAGGCTGATGTCTTTGGTCCTCCAGAACCTTGGCTCTGTTTCTACTTAAATGCTTATTAAATCAGATCATTTAAGGTGGGGAAATTAATGAAGATGAATGAAATATTGAGCATCACTGATTCTCTTTCGCTGCTACTTCTGTTATTGACCAGTATACATACCTGGCACCTTTTTTTCTGGAGCAGAAAGCCTGTCTTGCACAGACTCTGGTTCCATTAAGCAGCACTGAGAGCACTTGTTCAGTTCAGTGACTTAGGGAATCGACTAATTTCTGCGCTTAGTGAAAAAGTGAACAGACAAGGCTGTACCCTAATCATGTTCTTGGCATCAGTATCTCTGGCAAGTTTGTCCAGTGGTGATCTGTGTGGACTGGCATCAAAAAAAGCCGTCGTCAGTTTGTTGGATCATTAAACCATGCAGGGTTGAGTCAGCCTGCTTTGCAGCCACTCTTTCAACTGGGATCCTTTTTTTGTCTTTGCTCCCTTATCAACTCGGAACAGGGTTTGGGAGGGGGGCACAGCTCTGGACGTAACCTTGACTTGTGGATTGAGATGCAGGAATCCAGGGCTGAGGTAACAGGACACGGCAACTTGGCAGCAAGGCTGACATTTGATGTGGGTAATAAGTAGCAGGGGCACACATTCCCAGGGTGTTTGCTTGGTGCCCAGTGGGCCTGGCTGCCAGCCACCTGGGAAAGACATCAGCTCGGTCCTCGTGAGCTCAGTCATGTGGAGGAACCCGAATATAAAAATGCAGAAACAAAATACAGAACAATATTTGAGTAGGTTTGGCTGGACATGTCTGACCACTCATAAATATGGTCTTAGATGACTGCATGGAATGCCTGAGGACATTTTCTGTAGAGTACAAACCTGCAGATCTGTTTGCGACCCTCTTAAAAATAAAATAAATAAATAAATATTCATTGCTTGGATGTACAGTGGTGGGACAAAAACCTGAATATTTACTGAATATTTCACTGAATATTTACATAACCCTTTCTTGTGCCTTACAAAACAGACACCTGCTTTTGACTGAAGAATACATTTTTGCAAAAGGGAATTTAGAGTGAAAAACGTTTAACATAATGTAAAAAAAACAAAAAAAAACAAAAAGAGCCCATAGATTAGCAAAGAATCATTATGTAATGTTAGTGTTCTTTATGTTTTTCACACTCCCATATCTCTTTTACAAAAATGTTTCTTCAGGCAACATTAGTTAAAGAACCCTTTGTTAAAGAACCCTGAGTGTTTAAACTTTGAAAAAGGTTTGTCTTACTACCACAGCTAATTTACAGAAATGGGTTTAAAGAACTAACTAATTCATTTTTTACGACACCAAACATGGTCCTTCAGTAACATTACTTTATATCATTTTTGTGTTTAATTTGTGTTAAATTAAAACCAACTCTGTGTGTTTTATTACAGACCAAGATGCGTGCAGAGGATGAGGACGTGGCGATGTCAGCCCATGAGCACAGATTTCGGCTCTTTAGTTCAGTGGAGTACGACGGACAGCTGTACATGACGCCATTGGACTTTATTGAGTCAGTCACTACTAGTGAGCCAAAGAGTAAGCACTGATCCAAAATCCTCTTGTACTGCACTCCAGTGTAAACTCTAAAAAGCGAATATTCCCCATAAAGATCGTATAAGCTGCTCACTGGTTGAACTGAATAAACATAGAGTCTTGTTTCATTTTTATTCACTGATGTAGTTTGTAAACTGAGATGTTACACACTTCAAGCGCTCAGGAGATCTTTAAAGGTAGCCATGACTGGTCACTGCTAATGGAGTCATAACACCTGCATGGAGATAGCCATCTCTGCCAGCATGACACTTATGGCCCATTTATGTAGCAAAAATGTGCAAAACCATTCCCAAACATTGAGGAGTAGCGTTTGATCTCTTTGGGCTCTCAGTGAAGGAGGACTGTAAGTTATATGTGGTGTTGGATATGGGGTATATACAGCCATGGAAAAAAGTAAGAGACCACTCTTCCCTTTTTTCTGTTCATTGTTTGTACAGTTTGCGGCAGTTTCTGTGCAAGTGTAAAATGCACAGGTTGCTTTTCTTTTATAAACTATAGCAGTGTGAGCTGTGTATAAGAAAGAAATGCCTCCGTATGTGTTGTGAGTGCAGTAGGGGTTGTAGAGCAGTGTTGTATTCCAGCAGCTTCACTCCAGATTCAGTTTCTGATGGGATGAAACAGAGTCACACATGCACACACTATGCTCCTAACATCACTATTTATATATTATTTGTATGTATTCTTTTTAGATTGTCTCTAAACATTGTTTTGTTTGGAATTTTGAATCAAGCGTGGTCAATAGTTTATAAAACAATAGTGACATGCACATTTCACCCAGACACACACCCCACAAATTACAAGAGCAATAACGGGAAAAAAAAAAAACCCTGTATATTCATTTAGCTATTGTTTAAAAACCTTTAAAGAGCAAATATTCTACAGTTGTCTTCACATGCGACACAGTCAGAACTCAGGTTTACAAGAACATTTTCCAAACTCTCTTTATCTCTTGAAATAAAAAGACTGATGTACTGTATATACAGGACCTCTGCTCTGACTGCCCACGCTTATTGAAAAAGCAGTCCAGGCTGAAACTCTCCATATAACATATGTCGGTTGTTAGTGTTTGTCATCAAAAGTCAGTGAATTCAAAACAGGCAGCTTTCAGGAATAATTTAACCCAATAACAAGCCTTAGCTTCTACATCAAACTCTTATATTTGTTCCGTGATATGGGCCTTTAAATGTATGAATGTAACTGAAGGATTCACGGAGAAACGTCAGTCATTCCAGCATTTTAGAATTTGTAAGCAGGTCGTATGCAGATAAAGCTCTCAGTTCTGAGTGCACAGCACTGCCATGTATGTGTTAGCTGTTAGCTGAGAGTTGGACTTCCTGGAATGTTCAGAAAGGAATAAAATGTGAACTCTAATATGAAGGGCATATTGCGTCACTGCTTCAAGCATTCTTTTAATGGCATGAGCTCAACCAAAAGGCATAATGGTATTTATGGTTTTATGCCATGGCTGTAAAGTCTGTTTTGAGTGCACTCTGAGTGTGCATGTTTGTGAAAGTGTGGCCAGACAGCCATTAAGCAAAATTGAATTTCACTCCAGATATTGGCCGTATATTAACTTGTGATTGTTTTCTTTTGTATCTGTAAAATGTCTAACATGTTTCACACCCTATTCTGGGTTTATTTGCTATATTTGTAGAAGAGTGATCAATACATTTCATTATAAAAGGACTGAGGCTTTAAGTCTGGACTTGATTTCTGTGAAAAGCAGTGAGCATTTTTAGATGTACCTGTGTTTCGATGGGACTGAGCTCTCTAGCTCTTTTTGCAGACTCATGACTGATTTTGCAGTTCGCAGAGGAAAAGCTTCATTACTCTTGTCAGAATGCTGAGGGAGGAGGAATGCGTCCAGTCAGTCGAGCATTTTATGACCCCTCTGTCTTATCGCAATAGCGTGGCCTTGTCATTCCTGTGGAGCTTGCGTTTACAGTATTAAACAATAAGATCACCACATTGCTGTCATCGTTGACTGGATTTATGATGCATACAATGTTACCTAGGCCTGTATACAATCTGAGAAATGTATTACAAGACAGATTCGTTTACAGTGTTAATGTACAATCCATTTTATATCTTTATGCCGTCATTATATCTAGTGCCAAATAATGCAATACTATATGGACTAAAGTGTTGGAACACACCTAGGCAATCGTAATGGTTCAGAATAACAAGACTGTTTGGATAATGCTATACTTCCTACTTTGTGGACACAGTTTGGGGAAGAACCTTTTCTATTCCAGCATGACTGTGTCCCAGTGAACAAAGCGAGCTCCATAAAGACATGGCCGGATGAGTTTTGGAATGAACTGGAACAGAGATTACGAGCCAGGCCTTCTCTTCCAGCATCAGTACCTGACCTCCTAAACCTTATGGGAAACCTTCCAAGAAGAGCTCCATATTAAAAGTCTATATATTTGAATGCAATATCGTTACATACTATATGGACAAAAGCATTGGGCCGCTTAACTATTACACCATGTTATATATATGTTATACTGTATATAAATATAATACTCTCATGATTTTTTTTGCTTTTTCAGAAAAGAAGTTTTGGAGATCCTTGACAAAACAAGTATGTTTTCAAATTTCATTCATCATTCCTCCTGTGATGGTGACTATTTGAATATACTGAAACGAGAAATCCGGTGTTCTTTTTTTAAAGGATTTAGAGAAGATTTTATCAGACACCCCTCCCGTTTGGAAAGGATCATCTAGATTTTTCAGGAACTTGCATGAAAGAGGTGAGACTTCACAAAACGTTTTATTTTAACAAGCCATTATGCTGATAGATAATCACCATTAAATCAAGCAGACTTTCTTATCCAAATAAACCACCGACAATCTGAATAGAATTATAATCTAAAAGAAAAGACCCTGTCTCAGTACCCTAACAATGCACATATATAGCAACATGACAGTGCTATGGTTTACATTTGGCAAATTGTGTTTTCCAGTATTTAGCCTCAAAGGCTTTACCCACATGAGGAATAATCATGTTATATCACAGATCACTAAAAAGCTAGTCTCCATATATGTCTGTTTATTTTGTATTGATGACAACATTCAGACGCAGATGCATGATCCCACAGGGTCTGAAGCTCTGAATCTCATGAACTGCTTTTAAAACTGTTTACATAAAACTTATACTCACAGTCAAAATCAACTTTTTCTCCATTCAGAACCAAAAATCTCAGCTTCCAGAACACCTGAAATTTTCAGGTGTTTATTCCTAGCTGTATTCCAAATAAATTCCTATGGTATCGCTCATGACTGCATTTATCATGGATTATCTTTTTAAACTGATCATATTGATAATGATGAAATAAATCTGAAAATGTATGCATTATTTGGGGAGTATTTGTATGTATCTCTCATTAATATGTTTCAAATAATATGATTTAAGCCAAAGCTTTATATCAAAACATCCGTAAAAGGTGTCTCAGACGTCAGGTGGCATATTAACGATCATTTCATGCAATAAAAGGCTCTAAATGGTTGGGGTGACTGTCACCAGCACTTTTATGAACAATGTTGAAGCATCTCTACAATGGATCATTTCAACTCTGAATGACCATTTACATCATAATTAATCCAAATTTTTGAACTAGCTACTGCCCCTTTAAGGAAGGTCATGCCAGGAACCCTGGAGTCAAAGATTTTACACGCTATGCTGTGCTGTAGTTCAGAGCCTTCTGTTATGGAAGGATATGGAAGGAGTCTGGGGGAGCTGGAAAGCAATTCATTTATTTGATTGATGGCTTGTTCCTGCCTGGTTGTTTAAGGAGTTAAAGGAGTTGTCAGGTCCTTCTTAGTATCTTGGGTGTAGATGACAGGAAGGCCCCAGACGCTAGATGGCATAATACTTACATATCATTCTTATTTCCCTCCCACATAACCAGGACCTCTTGCGCATGCAGTAATTATAATCTGGTGTGCTGGCTGTACATCTAATCTTATCTTGTAATCTATCAGAACTGTGCCTTTGCTCTGGGCTAAGCTCAGATATGAATGTGACAAATATTTCTTGCATGCCATATGACACTTAAAATAGAAAAAAGATGTGGCCAGCAGAGTGGTAATTGGAGTACAACACATACCACAGCCAAACACTAATTCACATATTACTCAATCCTCTAATGGCCGTGCCATAGTTCTGCTGGTCTTGTTCATGACATGCACTCTGAAAAAAGTGAACTGTAATTATCTTTACCAAAATACAAAATGCTTTACATTAACACAGTTTCGTCTGTCATCTTACTTACTTTTGGCAGTAATTGGGTTGATTTAAACATTTGTTATAAATTAAATGTAGCACCTTTTCCAGCTATAGAGCTATAGTACTCATGGTGACTCATTTTGTGCTTTGCCAAATAATATACCTTTACTCGTGATAAAATCACAGCTCGTTGTCTTTAAAAAATGTCAGACAACATATAATTGGATAAAATACACAATTTTTCATCAGTAGTTTATTATTAATTAGTTATAATAAATGGTAACTGTTGTTTGTTTCGACTGTTATTTTTGCCCATAGACATGCTGAAGAAGGACAAGAACCATCACTGTATACTAGAGTCACCTTATGAGCATTTGAACTGTTTCTCATATAATTCGGACCGTATCAAAATACAATAATGCTTAATGCAAAAGGTGAAACGTTTGGTTTTGTTCACCAAATAGCCACCGTAATGACAATAGTAATTTCCAATAGCACTTCTGTGTGATTACCTGTCTAGTATTGGCACCAAACTAGCATCTCTTTTCTTTCACTGGGGCTGAATCTCAAAGGACTCTTCATTAACTGTGTAACATAGTGGTTTTTAAGACTTGAGGGCATAATCCCATCATATCTTTAAATGTGATGTGATCGTTTGAAAAGATAAAACACAGCCAATTATATTAACAGCCTTTTAGCTATTAACAAACTGATGAATCTGGATCTTAATCAGTTCACTTGGTCCATGCAAGCAGCTTAGATTTGTGGTCTACCAGCACATACAGAATTTTGTACAAAATTACAAAATTCATTTGTTGTGAGGCAGTCATATGTGTGCATATATTAAGTATTTTACATCAGCTCTGAACACAGTCCAGCCAATCAGATTTCTGGACTGGAACGATCCATTTTGTTTATCAGCATAATTTAATTAACTCAAGTCAAGGCAAAAAAAGTACTTTAAGCCTGGGTTTAACACAAATTGTTCTTTCTTAACAGTTTTAGAATGAGTGGCTCCAACCACTGTGGTAAGACTGGTGTCAAGAATCAGTCTAGAGTGTTGCATTTTAGGCCACACAGCAGTATATTTTTTGTGGCCCCATTCGAGTTCCAGTGATGGAACCTGGGTTTTTAATTACCTGGTAAATTCTGAAGGTGCACTTTTTTTAGAGCTACGAACAAAGCCTCACTTCAGACGACAAGAAAAGCTGTTTGAACTCTGCAGTGTTGAGACTTGTCCTAGTGACAGCCCCCCATCACAGAGGACAGTATGAATACTAAGAATGGCATTGGATTACAGCTTTCACACTGACACTCTATGCGAATTGTGTCTGTGGATCTTTGTATCCCTGACAGGATCTACTTGAGCATATGGGCTCGGTTTCTCTCTGCAAGACTGAAGATGTGTGATTTCATGTCTGGAAGGTCGCAAAAAACATTTACCTTCTCAAACACACTGGGCCTAAATCAACGTTGCTTCATTCCTTTGATTTGTTGTTTATGTAGCTTATTGGCTGGAATCAAACCACGTTATTTTAAAGAGAGCCTGGCCACACATGAGTCTCCATGAAGAGATACGATCCGACATACATCCTACAAAGAGTCTCCGTAAAGAGATATGATCCTGAATCTGCCTTTAAAAGTCTGATCTTTTAAATCTGCTTTGAAGACTGGGCATAGATGTACTTATTCATGCTCATGCAGACAGTTTTCTTTCATCCTCTCTGCTAAGCATACCTGTGTCCTTTTCCCACAACACTCAAAGCAGTCACCCTGAACTATCTTTGCTCTGAGTCACTATCTTCGCCTGCAAACAAAAGCCCTGGGAATGCTTTCAGTGGCTACAACAATTCTGCTTAAGTCTCTCCTGGGCCGAGTCCTGACAGTTGCTCTTCCTTTTCTCGCTTTTCGCACAACAAAAGGACTAGCAGGCCTGAAAGAAGAACACAAACCCCACATCAGGTGTCCGCAATCAGTGACAGATCACTCGAGAATGTTTTACACCTAGGAAAACAAACAGAAGTTGGCCCAGGAGCCAGCCGCTTCGGGCTGGTTTTGTTTGGGTTTGTTGTCCGGCCTGATTACTCGACTTTTAGCGTCTCTATTTGTGTGGAAAGAACACCAAATAGGAGTTAAGAAGGGAATCCCCTTAGATGTTATCAATCAGGAGAAAAAGCCGGGATGTCAAGTTTTAAACGACATGTGATAGTTTGTTTGATTTTAAGAGGGTTCTTGTAGGATCAAAGGTTGTTTCAGCTCTCAAGAAATATGCATTATGTGCTGTTTTTCAGGCATCATCTCATACACAGAGTATCTCTTTCTTCTTTGCATTTTGACAAGTGAGTATATGTTCAGCTCGTACTGCTATTCCAATCAACATGAAACCTTAAGACATAAACAGCATGCATTTACATGTTCCAGTGCTGTTCGTTCCTATCAAGTCTCAACATTTGTTATTCCCCATTTTCTAGAACCTCATGCAGGCTTTAGAATAGCTTTCAACATGTTTGATGCAGATGGCAATGAAATGGTGGACAAAAGGGAGTTTATGGTGGTATGCTTTCTTTTCTACTCCTTTGGCTCTTTTACATATCTGTCTATACTTACATGGTGAACCCACTGCGTCTGTACACAACTTTTCTTGTTTAGTTGGAAGAAATATTTCGTAAGAAAAATGACAAAAAAGAAAGGGGTGGAGATTCTGAAAGCTCATCTCAACTGGTAAGAGGAGTGTTTCTATGTCTTTCATCTAATTTACTACTATTGAGACATTTGTTCTACAATCCTCAGTGAGACAATTAACTCTTACCTCTATAATAAACTTTTATTTCAAGTTAGACATGTGGAGTTTGAAACAATAGCAGAGTTTCAAATAGCAGGTCTTATGGAACTTGGACAAGGGGGGAAAACGTGTAAAGTGAATGTATAGTGTGTGTGTGTGTGTGTGTGTGTGTGTGTGTGTGTGTGTGTGTGTGTGTGTGTGTGTGTGTGTGTGTGTG
>JBBJLR010000034.1:2815520-2831950 GCA_037577145.1 Brachypetersius gabonensis
TATATATATATGTATATATATATATAACATTAGACAATGCTTCATGTCAGTTCTTAAATCTCATTCCTAAAGGAAAAATAAAATGTTAATTAATAATGTTTGTGATCTGATTGCATAAGGGGGTGTGGGAGTTAGGGCAAATGAATTTCAGCCAATTTTAGGTCTTGCTTTAATTGATTTTCCATAGAACCGTACACTGTAAAAAAAAAAAAGTTGACCTGGAAACTTTATTTTTAATAGTGTTGTCTACCTATCAGATAGCACAGAGACACAGAGAAGCACAGAGCAATGTCCTTTTGCCATTTAGTGTGCAATGTTTGGATAAAGTCAAATGAAGTGACCCTCATGTGTGTCTCAGCCTCAAAAAAGGCCAGGACAATGCAGCCCTAATGGATCTTGGCCGAATGCAAACCGAAACATGCCTCTATTGTCTGGCACTGCAGCCAAATTGCACAGAGAGGAGAACAGATGATTTATGTTACTTGTCTACTGTCAGGTGGCGTTCGCTGAGGCATGGTCTCAGGGATTTCACTTAAAAAGCCGTCACTTGAAGACAGACAACTCCTCCAGGACCCCCATGTTTTATTTTTACAGTTACTTGAAAAGTGGTATTTGGGCTCAGATTACCTTTTTTGTGACGACCTGACCATGAACAGCAGCGTGCCAGTCACAGCCAACACTTGAAGAATGAGTCAGTCCCAGCAGAGAATAGCAAAGCTGGGGATTTTTTTGAGAAATAATCTTGCTCAGGTTTTCCTTCAAGGCTCCTTTTTTTGTCTCCTGAAATCCCACCCACCTTGAATCGGTCTCCAGTGCCATCTATGAATCATACGATTGATTATAACACAAGGGGCAGGAGACTGTATTTGCACAGTATAGATGTTTGGCGCTGGCTGGTGGAGCATTTCAAAGGATCATTGTAGTGATCTTTGAGAACATGTTGTCTTACTGACTGAACCTGTGCATGCAGTCATAAATCTTCCATTTTGTTTAGTGAGCTGTAAAGCACAACGGAAGAACTGTGTTTTATCAGGTGTGTTGCTTTTCCGTAGCCCAAGGCATGGAAGAAATGTTATGTAACAAAAGCATAAAAGAAAAGTATATGAAATGAATGAAGACATTCTCTTGATCACTTAATTTACTTCTCAGTTGACAGTTAAAAGGCCTTTAATTTTTAGTGATGAGGAGTGATCACACAACAATGCAAATTTTTAGACAAGGGCTGATCAAATACAGGCATTATTATTATTATTATCATTATTATCATTATTATTATTATTATTATTATTATTATTATCATTATTATTATTATCATCATTATTATTATTATTATTATTATTACTATTATTATTATTATCATTATTATTATTATTATTATTATTACTATTATTATTATTATCATCATTATTATTATTATTATTATTATTATTATTATTATTATTACTATTATCATTATTATCATTATTATTATTATTAATATTATTGTTGTTGTTGTTGTTGTTGTTGTTGTTGTTATATTGTGATAAAAACTAGCTTTTCTAAAACCTATAGAGAAGCATGTGTTCTTGGATGGACTCCAAATACAGGGTGTGACCGTATGCCATGACCATACTGCAGTTTATTTAGTGCATTTTTGCAGCTACTGGTTTAATGACCAATGACAATCTGCCATGGTTACTTTAATAACCAAATGAATACAGGTTTATAGTCTCCTTACAGATGTTTACTGTCTTCCCACAGTTTTATCTGCCATAAATTCAATGGCAGGTGACTCATTTATTGTCAGTAGATTAGGATGTATTCAGGAATGCATGGTTTTCATAATTGTGCCTTATTATAATCTCCACTTGTGGACACAAGACTATGTGAAAGGAATACTCCAGCATTTTTCTAACCTGTGTTCAGTCTTTCATTTGAATTGACAAATAATTGATTGCCACAGACAATTATTTTCTTGTACTTTCCATAGAAAACACATCCCTTGGCTCCTCGGAGCCCACTGACCTATGGGCAGGTGCTTCAGTATTCCTTTAAGAAGTTTGCAATATTGCTCTACTTCTAACTCTAACTGTCCGTCTGTATTTTGATGTTATGTGGATTTGTGTTGTAGTCTGCATGTCTGTGTGCATGTTACTCCTGTTTTGAACGCTTTAACGGCTATGCCTCTGATATACAGGTCCTTAAAAAAGAACAGCCTCTGTCTGAACCCAGAAGCTTCTGGGATGTGCTGAAGCAGGGTGCGAGAATAGTTCTCTTTTCAGATCTGGTGGAGGTACAATAATGTCTCATTAGTCTCTGACTTCACTATCGTAATGCCATTTGTGAACTCTTCCAGTTCCTTTGTGTCTTTTGTGGAGTTTTTGCAAGCCTCTCTCTCTCTCTCTCTGTCATTTATAGAGGCCAGTGTAGCCTAAAAATCATTTATTAAACCTTGTTACAAAGAACAAAGAATCTCAGTTTTAGTATTTAACTGAGATTCTGCATACTGTAAAGGTGCTGTAGTAATTCAGATGCTCCACAGTCAGTTAACATATCCATTCTCCTCTCACAAAGGTTTTGACAAAATCCCATTAAGCCTAACGAGACCCTTAACCTCTAACTAAACGTATAGTTACAGTAAGTTATTCATTTCAAATGATATTACTCATGTATGCATGTGGCGAGTCACAGTTAGGATAGATAGGAGGCCTAATGTACTAGTCTTTCAGGTTAGTCCCATATTTATTCTCTCCACATGTAATGTATGAAAGCAGTGCCAGAGGCTAAAGGCACTGTTTATGGGCTGTGTGCTTATTTTTGGGGGGAAACAGTCATAGTGGTTGAACACTGTTTAATTTATTGTGATCAGATGTACGTGTGGGAGAAGATGCGGTGCAGAATATACTAGAATTTGTGTGCTAAGTCAGTGTTACTGTTTCATAGATTCTGTTTTCTTACCCAATGCTGAAAACCACCCCTGGAGAGGTGGGATAGTACTTAATTTATTAACATCCCTCTCTCTTCATCTCTGAACTCTCCTTTTCTGTTTTGTGTTGAGTTTGCTGATGATGCTGTGATTTGTACCTGTGCCTTTAAAAACCCTGTACCTCATGAGTGTGCAAACAGTGGGACAAGGCTGGACAATAAAGTGTGGTCTTAGTAAATTGGTCCTACAATTCAGGTGCCTTTTGAGCCCATATATGGTTGCATTAACACATGTGAGTTGCATGTATGCTTGCACATACATCTGGCCCAGGGTGTAGTTGTATAATGAAGCTGGTGGCAAATGTGTTTTGTTGTCTGAATAGTTTTGATTCATTTGAAATGATTTAAATTAGTCAGGTAAACTAAGTGTTTTAGGCTGAATGGGATTTTTTTTTATCCAACATTCTGTAGAGCTTGCTATGAAAGAATGTGCCTGTGGGTGGAGCACTGATAGATCCCTTCAAAGCAGTCTAGAGATTAGAAATGTTGCTGTGCACACACCTATTAGCCACAGTGTGTTTATTTTGTTTTTGGCATATTTTGCAGCGATGGGATTTAGTATAAGGTATTGTTGGAGCATGTTCCCAGAGAAAAAAAAGCATCGGCACCATCAGCAGCCAGTCCAGCTTGAGAGGAAACTGATATGACTGTGCAGATATTTTGCATGAGAAACCTGTTTGCTGTATAGCATGGGTGACTGCTCCTTATTCTGTCCTTGCTGTAACTCAACAGACTGCTCAAATAACATTGAAATATTTTAATGAACTCAAATGGTCAGCTCTCACACTCAGAAAGAGTGTCCAAAGCAAGGTACGCGTTTAAGGACGTAAGGCACTGACATTTGCTTCATAAAATACTATTAAACAGAATCAGTGCGCCTTCATCATCACACATTTGTCTGTGCTGAACAGCTTTGTCTTGTTTCTGTGTCTGTATACCCATTCTGTGGTTTAAGCAATTTGGGAAAATGTGTGATTGCTTTTATCTGTTGGAAGTGCTGAGAAAGGGAAAGCTTTTCACCATTTGTTTTTGCTTTCATAGCACGCACAGGACAACATCACTGACACGACCCTGTTGGTGCACTTCTTTGGAAAGAAAGGAAAAACTGAACTGAACTTTGAAGACTTTTACAGGTAAAAGACCAGTTATAACATGGTAACAGTTTTCCCTTGGATAGGTTAATTTCTTTTACCCCGGTAGTTGTTCATTATTAATTATTAATTATTCAATGAAAGTGTCCTTTGAGGTCACAGTGAAGAGCAAATATTTTCCACAATTTTTTTTAAAGATTACAAATGTATGATTGAATATAACGCACATATTGATGCAAAATATAAATGATTTTTAATTTATCAAGACATTAATTTTAAGTACATTTTGGGTTGGATACATCATCTAGCATAACATGCTCACCCTGACACCTTTTTATTTTTTTCAATATTCACAGAAAGGTCATGTCAATTATTGTTGTAAAGCTGACATTAGAAGCACTAACCTTGGCAAGGAGGGTTAGGGTTAATATCTTGCTTGACTTTTGTAACAAGCTCAGCAATACATAACTGAAACTATGGAAACTGTGATTTTTGATGGAATGACCAAAAAATCTATTAAACTTGCACAAGTATGGGCCAATAACCGGTTCCCTTTCATGGTCTATCGCAATATCAGTTTAATTTTGCATTCTAAAGCAAGTTTATACTACATATACTGTATCACAGGCAGTAAAAACTTAGGCAGGTAAAACATCTTGAAAGGAATCACAGGTTTATTGTACATAGCTACATTTGCAAACACTTTTTTATTAAGAGTAGACACACTTATTTAGATATTCTTATCGTGATTTTAATATTGGTATAATAGTTTCTGATCTTTTGTGAACGGGGCTGTGATGTCATTCACTATTTGACCCATTTCAATGAGTTTTCAATGAGTTGCATGCATGAGCACAAACAAGCTGCCAAGTTAGCGCCGCTAATTATAATTATCGATTATAACTCTAATATCAGACTCATTACAATAATTACATTTTTCAATGTGTGTAGATATGAGAGCAAAGAGTGTCGCATGTAGTTATGAGTGAGGACTCAAACAGGCTATTGGGGCTTATAAAATTAAATTACAAATGCAGTTTTGCAATTCCAGGAATAAAGCACAAACAGTATGAATTCTTATTGGAGTCTGTGGAGCTGACCCTGTCATTTACTCTGTTTATGGTGTCATATCCTCTCAGCACTGCATGTGTGTGTTGCTCTGTCAACAGGTTCATGGACAACCTGCAGACAGAACTGCTTGAGATTGAGTTCCTGGCCTACTCTAAGGGCATGACCACCATCAGTGAGGAGGACTTTGCTCGCATCCTCCTGCGCTACACCACTGTAGACAACATCAGCAGCTACTTGGAGAACGTGCGTCACAGCATACCAGATGAGAAGGTAAAGCTTTTGTCTTTTTTGCTGTTCTCCTACTATCTAGTGACTTGACTCTGCTCGCCACAGCTCACTGATCTTTGACAGGCCCGTATGTGCAAGCATACCCCTGCTGCAGTCCAGAGTGAAGCCTGGCTTTTTAAAAGCAGTGTCAAGAGCTGCCGTACCTGGTGTAGAGTTACTATACAACCACTTTCTGGTGTGCCACTCCAACTTTCCCTGCAAAGACTTTAACATTTGTAAACCGGTGATTAAGTTAAATGTATTTGTTTATTTATCTGTTTCAGTTATTTGTTTGTTTAACTGTGTACATAATCAGACACAATACATATTAATCAGCATTTGATTGGCAGATGCTTTAGGGCAAAGCGAGTTTTCTTCAAAGCAACCATTTGAAGATAACTGTAGTCCACAATTTCAAATAAAAGACAGTTTTGTTACAGACAGTCTTTCTCTAAAAAAAAAAGCGAAGTAGCAATTTACAGGCAGGGATAGCATAGCAATAAATAACAAAGGGCTTTGCATAAAGAAAGTGTGAAAAATTATGTCCACACTCCTGACTGGCAATTAGCCAATGATATACAAATATGTACTAAATAAATAATGTAATGTAACGACTTGAACGGAATTGCTCATTTTAAATAAACCCCTCAGAGTAAGAACACAGACCCATTATCAGCTGTCTCCCGTCCACATGTTTGTATCTTCTGGGTTGTAACAAGCAGTGCTGATTCTGTGAATTCTGTTTTGGAAAGTGTTGCCCAAGATGGCCTTATAGAACTACTCCCTCCAGAGGTCTCACTTTGGCATTTTTACATTTCCTCATTACTTCTTAAACTGCAAAGACCAATGCAAAAACTCAGTTGGACTCTTTACATGTGGCAAGAGAGAATCCTCCCATTTTCGTTCATTCTCTGTGCAAACTCACCCATGGATTAAGAGGTTACGAGTTATTTCACCTTTTTTAGGTGGCTGTTGGTAGATTGCCATTGATGATGAAGTGTGTCTTATCATTGAGTTAAGAGATATTTTTATTCAGTTCACCTTGTAACAACAGCAAAGCGTCACACGTTACTCATTAGCTCATTTGTAAAGGAGACACGAGGAGGGCCTCATACAAAGAAAAGGCTCTAGTGCCTGGAAATGGATGAGTGAGGTTCAAAAGACTCCTGGGCTGGTAATCTGCTAGCACTGAGATGTTTTGGATGGATGCCTTTTTGTTTTTGTTTATGTGAGAATAAGGTTAATCTTCTGTAGGAAAAATTCTGCAAACGGCTTGACCCTTTCTTTAAGCCTTCAATCCCAGGGCGCTGACAGCTTGAAGTCAAAGGCCTGTATCAGGACAGGGTACACTTTGACTGTTTGACTAAGTTATTTTCTGTCTTTAGATCTGTTATCTGCCTGATGGCTTCAAGGTCCCATGGACACTTAAGGTTTCCTGTGATTCAGAGTCTGGTTCAGATAAAGCTCGTTCAGGTGTTGGGACACCTTTTGGAAAGTCATTATTTTTATGGGTTTTCTCACATGATAGCAGCTTTCATATCATAAAGCCTGTTGTTGATATAGAGGATTTCTTCTTAATGCCTTGCTAAGATTCAAAAGCTTTTAGTTTAAAAACCCTTCTTCTTGTTGCAGAACTGATTAAAAAAAACAATCATTGCTTGTTTTACCATTAAATGATTCTGATGATTGGGTTGTTTCTTTTTTATAGGGAATCACTTTTGAGGAATTCAGGTCCTTTTTTCAGTTCCTCAACAACTTGGAGGATTTTGCCATTGCCATGCAAATGTACAACTTCGCAAGTCGATCAATTGGACAAGGTAAAAACAATCAGAAATCCAAGCCTAGTACAACATCCAAAAAGGAAGGTATAATGTGTCATATATCATGTTTCAGACTTGTTTTAAGTGTGCAACATTAGAGCACAGAACATATTTTACTGCCACACTTTGTGTCAATCTTGTTTGGCCTGCAGATGAGTTTGCTCGTGCTGTTTACGTGGCCACGGGCCTAAAACTCTCTCGACACCTCGTCAACATCGTCTTCAAGATCTTTGACGTAGACCATGACGACCGGCTTAGCTATAAGGAGTTCATTGGCATCATGAAGGACCGCCTGCATCGTGGCTCCTGGGTAAATGGGACCGGAGGGTCCGCTGGGGGTTGTGTAAACGCAGTTTGTCTTCCGTTTACAGCAACACAGGTGACAGCGGGGTTATGAACCCCCAATCAGTCCGGGGGCGAAAAACGTCCTGCTGGGATTTAACTAGAGGAAATCAAACAGCCTGAGAGTCTAGTTCAAGGCTTTGAACTGTAACATGATGTGATGGAGACTGCGAGGGTAAAGTGTCAACAATTAATCAAACCTATTGACGGGTTTGTTTAGTTCAGAGTATAAGGAGTCGCCATTACCAAAAACGTGTATATCAACACAGATTCTACTCTTATTGCATGTTAAATCAGTTTTTAGTTCATTCATTACAAGATGGTGCCTCAGCGGTTCACACAGTAACTTGTTTTTATATATTTGAGCTTGGACTGTTTTCCCTGGTGCTGCATTTGCCTGAAGAGTTTCTGCCATCTGGTGGGCATGCCTGAAATATTTTGAAATATGTAGGTTCTACCAGGTTGCGGTCTTCAGCATTATCGTTCTCATGGAGGAAATTCTCACTTCCAGACCTTGTTATTTGATGGTCATAATCTGATGCCATTCCTTCAAACACAAAGCAACAGATTTTCTCTCATTTGCCCTTTTCTTCTTATGCCCTAGGGATATCGAGGTGAGGAAAGGTTCACTTCCTTCAAGGGCTGTATGAAGAAGGAGCTGTCTGGAAAATAGGTCAATTCTTTGCGACCAAGGACTTTGCAAAGCCTAAATCATGCTAAACCTGTTACTATCCTTCTGCTTTTTACTATTCTCAGTGGAATTTGTTTTTTTCTTTATTTCTCTCCTTGACGAAATCACAAGGTTTAGTGGCATGACTTTGCTGTGGGGGGATCTTTGATCAAAAGATTGTTGACCACGAGTACCACAGCAAACTCTGACGCAACGTGCTTTGGCCTAAAGTTCTGGCTCCGTATCATATTGCGCTGTAATATTAATGCGCTGGACGATCAACAGATACTAGATACTGGCCAAACTCGGCACATGCGAGGAGGCACTGTTATAGCATGGGTTAACATAGAGGAGTTATACTTTAGGGAAACGTTCTGTTACATAATCTACATTCACTTATATGTAGAATATGAACTGTATTGCTTGGAGCCATTCTAGTCATTCTGCATTAGTATTAGTTATTTATTTCTTATATTTAAATAATATTTATTGTGAGGTTTCTGTATTTTAGTTCACAGTTTTGTTCACAGTGTTATGTACCATACCACTCTGTCTTATCTCTTTCTTATCAACTAAGAACCATAGCCATAACACTGAAGTCTGCACTATGTGGATATGAGTCTTCAATCAGAAAACCCCTCGCGATGATGTTACTGATGAATGTGTCAAAATGTGTAACCCGCTGCCTCTAAATCAGATTAACCTACTACCTCTAGGAACTATGCCTAACACCTTTTCAGTGTACCATTATCAGTGTGCAGAGCCCTTTAAAAAAACATTACGTGCAAAGATAAAACACTGTAAAAAAAGATGCAGTAGCAAATGTTTTAAAAAAATAAGATACACTTTGAAATATTTTGTATATGCAAATATTTTGTAAATGACAGCATTGTCAACTGTTCAGGAATCTGCTCTGGTGATGAAGCACTAATGTACTCCTTAATGAAAGGCGCATTCAGAGAAGTCTCACTGTATTTTTCTATCTCGTCTTACAACACTGTGTCAGGACCTATTGATACTGAAACTGGTTGTTTTCAAACTGGTACCAAGGGATCCCCATATGGTCCATGTTTACGCTGTATCTTTAAATGTTGCAAGTTAGGTTAGAGTAAAAATCTGGGTGGCTTGGGGGACCCTGGAGACTAGTCTGAGAACCACTCATCTAATAAATCATGTTAAGCTGTTTTTCGGAGTAAACATGTGCTTTTAATTAACATTTAATAATAATAATCATTTTTATCCTTTCACCAAATTCACCTTTCACCAACAATTATAAATTAAATGTATCAGTGTGTTTATCTGGTATAACAGTAATCGTATTCATCTTGTTAATTAAAAATGTGACAAAGCTTACTGTTCCATCCACCTTGCTGCAACTTTGACAACACAGTGTTGTTCCCTATGAGTGCTAAGCCACATAATCTTCTCTACATACAGCGAGCACATTGCTAACATACTTTCTCTGAGCCTCTCCGCGGCCCAGATCAGCTTACACAAGGCCTGAGGTCCATTAATGATCTATCAGATCTCCCTCAGTGTGCTGTACATAGAAACCAGCGTTTTTGCTGTTTGTCTCCATTGGTATTCTCACAGATGCAGTTAAAATCATTTTAAAAGACAACATTCTCAAGATTTGTCTTCAAAAATAAACCTGCTACTCTTTCAATAGTATACAAATGTTTAATAGGCATAGAGAAAGGCATTAATAGATAGATTTGTTTTGTTTTTTATTGTGCTGATTTACATAACTGACTGAATCTGTGCTGAAATGCATCACACACAACTAGGCCTACTGTATGCGGTCCTATCTAAGAGGACACATTCATCATTTGTTTTAGGGACTATATTGGTCACAGCATTGTAGGTGTAGGTGAACACTTTTATCATATTACATTACAGTATTTTACTGCTGTATATGCTAGTTTGATTATCTTATCTTCAATGAGCTGAAAATCAATAAAGTATTACAGAACCAACTAAATGTTTAGTGTTTTTTTTATTGTATTGTATTTTCCAACACGATAAATCTTGCTAATACTCAGCTTCTCTCCCCTCTGTGTGTTTTTATAATGGTTGGATATTCATTTCGTTTGTATTTTTCAACGAGAGTCTACATAGCGGTGGGTAAATCTAAGGCTTAATCAGAAATCAAAATCAGAATGAGAAAAAAATATTGATCCTGGAGGAAATTGCTTATGTAATGACTGCCAAGACACACAGAGACACAGAAACAAGAACAATATAAAAAATGAGGTCTTATTGAAATATCTATATACAGAAATGCTGGGAAATCTGAAAACAAAAAACATGGAGAGCAATCAGAAATTTCTAAATGTCTGTGACAGTAATGTATAAGTTCATCAAAATATACTTAAGCAAATATAACTGAATACCAAATATAACAGCTGTGGTAAAGGTTTGCTCAGGTGTAAGTAAAGATATGCTTAGTCTTTCCTTTTGAATCGCTCCACATGATGCAATTTTTCAGTTTTTAACCAAAAATGTATGTCCTCATTAATTTCTTTCTCTTTTATAATTTAGTTGTTTTAGTAGACTGTTTACTGTTTGTCAAATCTTGCTTTTTTTCAAGCTTTAACATTTTATTTCACCATTTGATGGCCATACAAAAATGTAAACCGCGTTAATAGATACTGAACACATGAACTGCATTGTGCCCAGTTTCGACTGTCTTCACTGGGTAGAATATCCTGTAGTGCTGTGGCTCCCAAACTATGGAATTTTCCCTCCCACCGAATCTTTACAATACTTCCTCTCTTGCTTCCTTCAAAACCCAACTAAAAGGCATCTTGTCTCTCAGCGTTCCGCCTCTTCTTGGTCCTGCTTTTTCCATAAAATAGACAGGACGAAATGAATGCACATTAATTAATTAATTAATTAATTTTGATCCAAATACCTTTTTGTTTTATCGAGAGATTTTAAATGGCACTAAAATGTTGCTTCACAATTGATCTTCATGGTGAACACTACAAAAAACAATGTACCTAAAATATGCTTAACTCTACCTGAATTTACCCTTGAAAATACACCAGACCCCTTAATTTGACAGCAAAAGTGGATTTAAGGCATGAGTGCAAAACCCCTTAATTTTCAACATAAGGCATTCATTCAGAAGATTCGATTATTTAAGGGGCAACTTTGAAAAAGTAAGGAAAAGATTCAGTAGTTTTACCCCTTAATCAGCCTTAATATGTACAATTTCCCCCTTAATTTTCCTTAATTTCCTGGAAATTAAGTCAAAATTAAGGTAATTATAAGAATTAAAGGGGTAGAATTAAAGGCTTTGGTTTCATAGAGGAAGGAGGAAAGAGCAAACGCTGATTCTGCTGTACTGGACTAATTGGAATAGAGTGGCATGGCTGCACTTTTATACAACAGTTTAGTGTAAACAGAACATGTTTCGCACTCCTGCGTGTTACTTTAACGTCTGCGGGTCACAGCTTTATGATGGTGGGGAGATGTTCACCTGTACCGTGTAAATCCCTGAGGGTGCGATTTACCTGAGCGCTGCTCTATAGGCGGCGGTTGCCATGGTGTCCCTTCGTACGCTGGGCTTAATGAGCGTCATGGCAACCTGGTGAGAAGGGGCGGGGCCACCACGCTGCACCACAACCAGGACGGCTCCTGGCGCGGGAGTGCTGGCCATGAGACATGGGGCAGCATCGCCCCTGCTCTCTCAGCGCAGCGCTTCGCCATCCATTCCCTGACATGCCGGAGCGAAACTGACTCTTTTGTTTTGTTGTTGTTTGTTTGTTTTGGCCACGTTTTGGTCAGCAGACAGCCTCGAACATGGCGCCATCGGGTTCTCGGAACATCAAGAGGGACTGCCGGAGAGTTTTGTACTGGATCCCCGTGCTCTTCATCTCCCTCATCGTGGCGTGGTCTTACTACGCCTATGTCGTGCAGCTCTGCATAGGTAAGGCTAAACACAAGCCGCTGTCTGGGTGAACTTGAACTCGAGCAAGGAGACGGCAGCTGGCCACAGTCAGGAGGGACACAGTGATGGGGGGGTGCGTGGAGAAACATGGCATTTCATTCCATAGAACAGAAACAAGGACGTTTCTCTTGCACTTGAGTGGCTCACTCAAAGACTACGGCTGCAGAGAAAAGGGTTATTACGAACGTGTCAAGAGAGGTAAAGCAACAAAACTGTTGAGTCACAGTTCTGAGTAGATAATTATGTTTAAAAGAGCTTTACTATTGCCATAAAAATGCATTTCTTATTGTTCTGTTTGGCCATTCATATCTCTGTCCTAAACGCAGCTGTTATTGTAATAATAATAATACTAATACTAATATCGACAATATCAATAATAATATTAATGCTATGAAGAAGAAGAGAACAAATAATAATATTGTTATTATTAATAACAACAATAGTGATTGTTGTTATTCACTTGTTAAGCACTCCAATGGCTATGCAGTATTACTCTGCTGACATGAACATAGCGACCCAATGTGGACCCAAGCATGGAAAGCTGAAATCCTCCTTCAGCTGAATGTAAAGTTAAGCATCAGTTCTACGAGAACTGTGTGGAATTCATTTTGCCTCAGTTTCCAAAGAAACAGGGACTGAGTGCATGCTCTAAAGCGTTTGTGCAGATTGTTCTTTTTTTCCCAAAGAGCAAAAAAAGAGAGAACCACACAGCTAAATTGTGATGACCCCAGAGGCTTGTGTGAGTGATATGTTGGAGGCAGAGAGCACAGTCCCAAGTGCTGATGTTGCTGCTGAGTTATACCACTGTTTATGCTGAACTGCAGTCAGCCCAGCTCCGTATACACCCTGTTTCTGTGAGAACCATGTGAACAGCCACTGTGGCCCAAGGACAGGATCTAGAAAATTGGGGGAAATGAGATTCCTGCGTTCCTGATTGCTGGGTAGTGCAGCCATATCATGATAGCGTAGAGGTGTAGAGCAGACCAGAGTTAGTACAATCACACTGAATGATGCTCAGGGGTCAGAGATTGAATCAGTGCATTTAATGTTAGAAATAATTACAGTTACAGTTGTCTTACTCTAACATGTGCAACACTGTTTGCTAACAATGAATTGGCCCCATTGCTCTGGTTTTCCTCTGTGAGTGTTACTACCCAGCAGAAGGTAATGGGTGAATCATCCATTAGACAGCATGTGGCCTACAACAGAAAGCTTGTTATGAATGGGTTATCAGCTGATTAAATGTCTCACAGGTAATCTCATTGCCTAGCTGTCAAAGTGAACCTCTGCAATCTCCGCTTGACCTATTTTTGGTTGTACAATCATGGGCACCACACACTGAGTTAACCCCAGACTCGCCGTAACCAGTCCTGACATGCAGGGCTTATGCAGTCAAGGGCAAGAACATTTCTTTAACTGATCAATTAGATTTTTGTTTAGTGATTAATACAGTTCTTTAATTTGTCCCATTGCATTTCCATACTGTATTGCTGTTACTGCTTACTGAAACCAATGAGCCTCTTCATTAGGCACATCTTCTTTGCATCTTCAATGATCGTCCATTTTATCAGGTTCACTCACCATACAGATGCACTGTATGGTGCACCTGTATTCGGTGGTGTATTAAGTACAGCTACTATAAATAGTAGGTGTACGTAATAAAGTATCAACAAAATGACATTTGAGCGCAGCAGCTGCCCTTTACGCCTCAGCTCTCAAACTGCGAGCCCACCACTTCATATCTTCAAATGACTGCTCACATATTTACAATTCATGCATAAATGCGGCCTGCAAATTATTGTTAATAAAAATGATCTAATATGTGCTCAGTGTATATATGTATATATCCTTGGTGTGTACACAGAGATGTCTTTTGCCGTCAGCACTAGATTCCCCTCTCTCCTCCACTGTGGGAGCGTCTGGTCTCTCTGACTGATTGGCTTGTCAATACATTGCAGTTTACCTGGTATCTTAGCACAGCATCTTAGCTGTACCAGTATCTTGAAAGCCTTTTTATATGAGGGTCTAGTGATCTAAACGTGTGATCAGCAGACTGCTTGCCCATGGTACAGGTTCCAGCATCAGCAATTACTGCAACTGTACAGGAAACCATCTGCTGCTTACTGACCTTCTTTGTACTGCATGGAGGTTTTCTGAGACGTATATATATATATATACGTATATTAGAGCTGCACAATATATCGCAAATTTACTGTCATCGCAATATCAACATGCGCAATAACCATATCCCGAAAGACTGACTGAACTGCAATAAAGGGTGTTTTTCCAAAACTCTTCACCCAGTGCCACAGAAAAGAGAGCAAAAAAAATAACTGGGCAGTTTTCGTCATCTTCTGTGCTGCTGCTGTCATAGATTGTTCCTTTTGCTATTTTTTTCTGGCTAAGAACTTACTATAATTTAAATTATGTTTACATTAATTTAAGAAAAAAATATTTTCAGATTTTTTTTCAACAATGTTCAGTTGTTCAAATGTTTTATGGGAGGCATTAAATGCTCTGTTTAAGTAAATTCTTAAAAAAAAAAAACATGTTGGAATTGAAATATTGCATTTCAATTTTTTCCAGCATAAACTAGTCTGGAGTCTTTATTACCACAAATTCAAACGAGAAACACTTTAACACTATAAAGTTTTACATATCGCATGTGATATCGCCATTGCAATATTCAACAGCAGTATCGCATATCGCATGTTTTAATGTTTTACTAATATCGTGCAGCCCTATATATATATATATATATATGGACTTAGGGCTGCACAATATTAGTAAAACATTAAAACATGCGATATGCGATATATATATATATATATATATACACACACACACACACACACACACACACATACACACATTTCTGGTGGAGTGGGTGTTTTTCTAACTTAAACAATTAAAATCACAAAATAAACAACCTGCTTTGCTGCAATGCCTCTAAGAATGCGTTATTTTTCCCACTCCTAATTCACAAACTTAAAACTGGAAATATTACAACGAAAACCTAAATGCTTTTAAAACAAACTACACATACAGTTAATTTGGCAGTCTGGTCATTTACATCTTAATGAGTTGTGTTTTTGCTATTAGCACAAAGAGGCGAAACTGCAAGAATCCAAGCTGTAAAAACATGCTGATATTTTTGCCTTTCTCAGGCGAGCGTTATTGAGGTCAGCAAAAAAATGTGTTATTTCTGACAGCTGCTGGACATACAAAATTGAAATACCAACAAGGGGGAGAGCTGGGTATCGTGAGACAAAGCTTTCACACAAACAGGAAAATGAACGTGCTTTATTGAGCCTAACCTCTTTTTTTTTATTCTTTTCACACAGAATCAATTGAAAACTTGGGGGAGAAAAGTAAGTAAGCCCTTCATATAAAAATGTTTATTTCTTGTGATGGCTTTAGCTGGGAAACATTTTGTGGCATAAACACGAGTGTTGTTATATAAATGTCTTCTATTCTCCAGTAGTTTACCTCCTGGCATATCATATGATCTTCATCATGTTTGTATGGTCGTACTGGCAAACAATCTTCACTAAACCAATGAACCCAATCAAAGAGGTAGGTGATGGATTTCTCTCAGGCTTGATGTGATTTCACTTGTGCAGTTGTGAGCTGCGGTGTTGAACCGTAATATATCAAAAAATAACGGGTAATGACAAAGCAGAAAATGATCACCAGGGCCAGGATATCCTGGTTAGTCTGTAAGTGTTAAAGACAGTGGACTAGGACTCATAACTCAGGTCAACAGGTCAAAATGTTTTTCATGCTGATTTCAAATCCTTTCCCTGCTTAGTTGCATGATAGTTGGTCATATATTAATCATACGCTAAGTGTTTTTGAAGAAACAGTGGTAGCTGACTGACACTGATCATTATATCTATGCCACAGTGTGCGCTGGAAATATTGAAATAGTTACTTGATTGGTTCACACATACACACACATAAGCACACATACATATACACACATGCAATGGATGGCCTGGTGGCTTAGTGGTCAGGCATCTGGCGCTGTAATTGTAAGCCTGTCAGTTTGAATCCCAGGACTGCCAACGTCACCACTGAGGTACCCTTGAGCAAGGTACCGTCCGCACACACTGTTCCCCGGTCGCCACATTGTCGGCTGCCCACTGCCTCATCCAGATTAATGTGTTAAATCAGGGGTCTCAAACCTGTCCAGAAAGGGCCGCTGTGGGTGCAGGTTTTCATTCCAACCAAAAAGAAGCCACACCTGA
>JBBJLR010000034.1:2832928-2844098 GCA_037577145.1 Brachypetersius gabonensis
TGGGATCAGGTGTGCCTCCTGCTTGGTTGGAACGAAAACCTGCACCCACAGCGGCCCTTTCTGGACAGGTTTGAGACCCCTGTGTTAAATGTAAATTTGTCATATACAGTAAACCCCCAATAATCGTGGGGGTTACGTTCCAAGAGCACCTGTATATTTGTCATGTGGAAAGAAAAATGCATAAAACTGCCTAATATTGTGTAGGTCCCCCCAGTTCTGGCCTATTAAAGATCCTTTAAATCCATGGATCAGACAAGTTTGTCATCACATGGATGCCATCATGTGACTTTGGAGGCCAGGTCATCACCTTGAGGTCTTTGTCTCGTTCTTAAAACCTTTAACAATTTTTGCAGTATGGCAGGGTGCATTATTCTGCTGAAAGGGTCACTTGTTATTAGGCAACACCATTGCCATGAAGGGGGATACTTGGTCTGCAGCAGTTGCTTAGATAGGAGTCAAATTAACATGAATGGCAAGCCCCAAGGTTTCCCAGCAGAACATTATCCAGAGCATCACCCTGCCTCTGTTGGCTTGCCTTCTTCCCATAATACATCTTGGTGCCATGTCTTAACCATTCATGGGTGGTCCTTCCTTCAGTCACTTTTAGTAGACACTATCCATTGCGTACCAGGAACACCCCACAAGACCGGCCGCTTTGCAGATGCTCTGACCCAGTCCTGTAGCTGTCACTCAGATCATTCTGCTTGCCCGTTTTTCCTGCTTCCATCCCTTTACAACATACTATTGTAACAAATAATCAATGTTCTTTTTTTCAACTCTCTTGTGTTTTGTGACTGATCAGTGTATACACACATGCACACAAAATGCCTTGCAAAAGGTAATGTACTGTTTAGTTTACATTTTCTGTTGCTGCATTTTGTCCATTTTCATTGTTCATTTAAAACTAATGACCTGAATCAGTTAAAACGGCCAAATGCTCATTGAAACAGTAGAATTATCAATACTGACCACTACAGGTTCAAAAGCCATGGAGAAAGCACACGGGAACCCACAAGCTGTGTCTATGTACTAGTCAGTTTGAAATATAACTTTGGAGTTATTGGATAAGCTTTCATCCAATCAGCAGCAACAGCTTGAAGTGTCAGTGAGAACTGCGCAACTGCTGTAGAAATCAGAGCGTTGGGGTTTTTGTCTGCTTCTTTCAGTTCCACCTGTCACACGCTGACAAAGAACAGTTGGAGCGGGAGGATCGTGGAGAATCTCAGCAGGAGATTCTGAGAAGAATAGCCGCGGATTTACCCATTTACACCCGCACGACGTCTGGAGGTGAGCTATGATTACAAGACTTTTTTTTTTTACCAGTCAGACTACCAGCATACATTGATGCGAACTGAATAACAATAAGTGGAAAATGTACTAAGAGTTGTGTTTATATAAACAGAATTGTTTTTTCCATCAAATGACATTGTTTCTTTACCCCTCTCTTAGCTATTCGTTACTGTGAGCGGTGCCATCTTGTGAAACCTGACCGATGTCACCACTGTTCAGTCTGCGATAAGTACGACTTCCCAATAATGGATGCTTTAAGTTAAGTTTATTTGAACCATGTTCCTTGCATAACAGTTCAGCCACATTACTCGCTACTATTCACAGGTGCATCTTGAAGATGGATCACCACTGTCCATGGTACGTACCAGCTCAGAAAATAAAAAGCAGACAAAAAGGAAGAACAGCTGTTTTGAATACAACATTATGAACACCTGCAAAATATTGTTTTGTTTTGGATTTTTTTGTTCAAAGTATATATACATATAGTAGAAATATACATGAGTATAGTAGAAATATACATATACAAAATACATATATACATGAAACCGCATGCTTCTGAATCAACAACAAAAAATCAACACAAAGGAAAATATGTCAAATAGCAATGTGGGGCTAAACTTGTTATCATCCTTGGTTGTTGTTCCTGTGTTCATTTTTGCGTAACATGTTTTCTGACAGGGTGAACAACTGCGTGGGCTTCTCAAACTACAAGTTTTTTACGCTTTTTCTTGCATATTCATTGCTGTATTGCCTCTTCATCACTGCGACAGACTTGCAATACTTCATTCAATTCTGGACTGTAAGTGTGAACAGTTTATTAGTAAGATGTTCTTCTGTTGTGTGGTTAGGGTTAGTAAACATGACAGAAAATTGACAGAAAAAGCACTCAAGACACTCACTTCTAAAAGCATCCCTGTGTTAAATTACCTTGAGCTTTTCTGATGGAAATTAAGAGTGATGCTCAAACAGTAACATTCTCCAGTGCCTTCGGGAATTTGTTTTCTGTTCTCTTATTTGTTTGTTTTCATCTTTATTGTGTTTTTATTTCTCTGAAAGGTTGATGGTAAACCCCATGAGCGTCTAAAAGAGTACTGGGTAGGAATTAGTCACTGATGCTGAACACTGCTGGATCTCGTTATGCTTCTAGAAGGCTCCTGTAGGTTCTGTAGTGGTCTAGGATGCAGAGCGTCCTTTAGAAGTTTTCTAGTATTGCATGGCAGTAACTGTAAACTTTGTTAACTGCTTAAATCGAAATTTGATTTTTAGAATAGTTTTATCCTTCTTTTACAAATAGCAAAATTAGTTAGCAGCCTAGCAAACCTATCCATAGTCAAGGTGTGCAATGTGGCAAAAACTAATTAGTTATAAAAATTAGAAAAATTTTACGACACACTATGGGACTGTTTTTAACCTCTACTAACATATGTTTAAAATCTGCATCAGATTTGCACATTCTTTGGCTAGATTTGATTTTATTTTTCATTATAGTGCATCTCCTGTGTGACCAGATAAGATATAACTTTACTTTCATACATATAAATGCATAAACACATACATCTTTTCCAAATCTCCTGGTTTCTCCCTTCTGTTGCCATGTGAGTTAGGCAAGGCCCAGCATGCAAGCTAGTTTGTGTTTTTGGGACAATTTTAGTCCTGCATATCCTCCATCTTGCATTTCCTTGTTGACTCTCTCACTTGTTAGTCAGCACTCAGTACGCGCATCGTCACTTACGTGATTGCGTGCAGTAGAGCCCCATTGGTGCCACTCCTTCTGAATTAAAATAACACATGGACACAACTTACTAAGGTGTGGAAATGGGATTCTGATGCATGGCCATGACTTAGAAAGCCATAGGGAACCTGATGAAGAAGTTCACATTTCACATTTCTTATCAAGTCATTTAATCAAAATAGTTGTCATTTCCACTCTTTACTAAGTAGTGCCCTTAACTTAATCATTTAATTTCCATATCTTATTAAGTTAGGGTACCATGTGATATTCCACAGTATGTGAATATCCATCGGTGAATGTGGCCTTGATCTACAGTGTATCTGACCACTGCCAATTGGGGCTTGAGTGATCTGAGGATAGTTTGTTCGTTGTGCATCCTGAGTGTGTTTACATTTGGCTTTTCGTGCAGACAAGTGAAATCTCATAATGATCCCATCATTGAGAATTCATGTTGATGCAATGGATAAACAGCCCCTGTGTCTAGTTTTCGAGGGGAAGTAGGACAAAACTGACAGTGCTGCCACAAAAAGAGTAAAAGCAATTGTAGACCCCTTATCAACTGCAGGACAGTCTGTAGGTTGTGGTATGCACATTTTCTATGTTGACTGGGAGTCCCTTGTGCTTTTATGTGACCTTTTTCAGAATGGCCTACCTGACACTCAAGCCAAGTTCCATATTATGTTCCTATTCTTCGCCTCCTCCATGTTTTCAGTCAGTCTGGCCTCACTGTTTGCCTACCACTGTTGGCTTGTCTGCAAAAACAGATCCACCCTTGGTGAGTTGGACCTCACAGGACTCTTTTAGATTTTAGACACTTTATTACTAATCAAATTTGATTTTCTAACCAGGGACAATCATACTGTATCATACTGTATACATACATGTTTTCCTAGAATTGTCCATCAGAATGAAGGACTTTTGCCACTAAAATCAAGCTAAATCTCAGTATTAAAGTATCTCAGTATCTCAGTATGTTCTGATTTATATTGACTTGGAATTGAGCATGTTTTCATTGACAAAGATGTGTAGCGTATAAATACTTGTCTTAAATATTTGTGACAGTAAGCAGCTTTTGTGTCAACAAAACCTTTACAGATATTTATTTTGCAAGGACAAAATTCCAAAGAAGGCGAGGTGTCTGCAAGCTTTGGTCAGGCAGTGTTTATACACATTATGGGTCAATTATTCAGACCCAAATGAAGCCTAGGTGAAACACCTTGGAAATGGATACAGTTATCTGCGTCTCCTTCAGATACAGGCATCAACACGAGACCTCTTATCATGCAGTGCATATTTGACTTAATACTGGTATTCTTCAGTATTCATTTTTTAGTAGTTTTCATGGAACTGCATTTTCAACACTACTGTCATGCGAAAGATGTACGGTGCTGTTAGACGCAGGTTAATGAGATGTGACTGCTTCTCATGTTTAACTGTCATTTTGCTCTCCCCTCAGAGGTCTTCCGTGCACCTGCCTTCCGCCACGGAACCGACAAGAACGGCTTCAGTCTGGGAGTCAGCAAAAACCTTCGCCAAGTCTTCGGTGATGAAAAAAAGTACTGGCTTCTGCCAGTTTTTTCCAGGTCTGTCATTTTACAGCACATCTCAGTGTACATTATCGTAGAGCTCGGGTGAATTCAAACCTTCTTGTGCTGTTTTGTTGTGATGTTAGCCAGGGTGACGGCTGCTCCTTCCCCACCTGTCTGGTGAACGCTGACCCAGAACAGCCTGCCTCACCGTCCGCACACGCTGTTGTCAAAAGGTGCACATCTCTCACATCTTTGTTACGACTGGTGATTGTTAACAGTGCTTTCATGTGCTTGTGTACACTAGAAGTTGACTGCACAAAACAAAACCCTCGATTATAATGCACTTGTATTGCACTTATCACTGTTGCACTCACGCTCCATGATGACTCAGATGGTTACATCTGATTTTTTGTTTGTCTGAATTTGTTTGAATACTAGTGATGGAGAATCCCACCAGTTTCCTTCTAAACCTCTGAGAGAGTCTCAAAGCCGACTGCTGAGTAATGGACAGACATGGGCGGACAGCGAGGGGACAGAGGATAAAGAGAGGCAAGGTGAGCGACTAGTGTGATCATCCTACCTTTCTCACTGCCGTGCAATAAAATGCAGAAGTTAATAATATTTTGAGCTTTATTAAAGCCTGATCTCTCTAATATTAAAGATTTGAATGCAAAGTAGGTAATAAAACTTAGATTATGAAAATATTTATGCGGTAAAAGCAAATCTAGGTCATACAGCGAAGCCCTACCCCAGGATAGATGAGAGTAGCTTTTATATTAAAACAAAGTGGGTTTTGTTGGCTCCAGTCTCATGACAGGCATTTTGTTGATGTGATATTATGAGCTAAAATTACTCATTTTGTATGTTGACCCGCTGTTGCTGTAGCCACTTTCACAACACAGCCCCCCCACCCCCTGTGAAAATGAAATCATTGTCACATACATCAGTCAGTCATAACATTAAAACTAGTGACAGGTGAAGTAAAGAATATTGATGAACTCATTACTATGTGAAGAGGATGATATGTGGTATTCCCTGATGACGTAGCCTCTTTAAGCAGGACCCTGAAATACTGCAAAAATTGTTAAAGAATGACTTGAAAAACATGGTAGAGAGTTCATGGTGTTGATTTGGCCTCCAAATTCCCCACAACTCAATCCAGAAACCACTGTACACCTTCAGAGGTCCTGGAGAGTTCATGCCCCAACAGGTCAGAGCTGTTGCTTCAGCACGAGGGGCCCTAGACAAGACTAGGCATGTGGTTTAAATGGCTGATCAGTATATTGTCTGTATTTCAAAATACAAGCATTGTGAAATAGTTTCATTATGTTGCTCTTTTATAGGATACTCTCCAAGACAGTGGGGTGAATTAGTGCGCTCAGACAGCACAGTGATTACTGCTGTTTTTTTTTTCTTTCTTTTTATTTTGAATAGGCACAAGCAATCCGGCAATGACTATTGAAAAGGAAACTTAATTCTTCTGCTTAAGGAGAAAAAAGGTTTGTTTTTTTTAATGGATCCTTTTATACACTCCACTGCCCTGTATGGACTTAAAGGTGCATCCAGCCCTAATCTAACCTGCTAATGTTTTATGTGATATTCTGTAACACAGCTTTGACCCATCCTTTGTGTTTTCCTCCAACCACGGTCTTATACCCAGCATGTGTTATCAAAGTTATAGTTCCCAGGATTCCAGACTGCTGTAGCCATTGATGTAGAGGCAAATTACAAGAGTCATGATGTTCAGTTTCCTAATAGTAATTGTTGCGGCTTCTGTCTGCATTCATCAGTCTACCTTCCAGGATCCACCCCAAAGCAGTTATAGTTTTCTCAAAAGTTCCTCCCATCTTCAAAATACATCATCAGAGGGGCTTTTCCTATTCATTGTAAAGGAATATTGCACTCCAGAGGCTACAGTGGTACCGTAGGCATATTCACAACAGATTCATTCTTCATTTTGGCAGGATTGTCCCTTTTAAGATGTGACATTTGCCGAATCATCTCGAACCCTGTTTTAGTCAAACATTGAGAAATAAATCTGGTTATTCAAATGGATCTTTTAAACAATTGAAAATACACTGAAAAAATGACCATTGTGCCTTCTTATCTTCTTCAGATCCCTTTGCGGTCATGTGCTTTGTCCATGGAACAGTGAAGAATCGCCTGTGTCCTGAAAAGGCGTTCTGTTGCAGCTCTGTTGGGTTTCTATCTAATTGCTTGAGTAGGGTGCTTCTTTATAAAAGCTGACTGTGCAGGATTACCAGTGTGTCTACAAGGATGTGGTTAGGAACCATAGGATCCTTTGTACTCCATGGAGATGATGTGTATGTACACTGTGCCTAAAGATAACACTCACTGAAACAGTTGCACTCTGGGTGGCGTTGCACGTCGACCTTGAACTTGCACACTTTGTGACCCGGTTGGTAGAACTCATAACCACGAATTAAAATGATCACCAAAGTGATTATTTACAACAAATGCCTTTATCATACCTTTGTGTGGTGGAGATTGTATTTAAGGCAAAATTTTGTACCAGTCTGAGGCGAGGCGCTGTCGTTTTGTGCATGCTGGGTGGTGCATTACATTTCAGATCCAGAAATCCAGAAACTGATCTCACAACCTGAGGCACTGTATGTACTGTGATAGCCGTGTCATAATTGCTGTCATAATGCAGTAGATTTCTTTCGAACAAGTTTTATTATGTTTCTCTTGTTGGCATGTGTAGGCAAAGATAATTGTGTTGTAGCTGCTGAATAGCCAGTCTTTACTCGCCCTTGTTGTGAATTAAGAACTTCATATCATTCATTGTTCTCAAGTTCTTTGCCAAGGCATTTACGATAGAAAACCTTTTGTCATATTGAAATATTATGGGCTCTCACTTAACTTTCCAAAACCTCCAACATGTTTCTGAGAGACGCAGGACCAAACGAATAGGCGCCTTTTGAACTGAAATCCCCTTTTCGGAAAGAAGAAAGCGCAGCGTTTTGACCTCATAAGCACAGAACGAGAAAACGTTGGCTCATTTGCACTTTAGACTTAACTACACTTAAACCTGTTTTTTTTTTCTTATTCTGATCAACAGTGCTGCTGCAAGAGTATAGTTAGGGTATGAAGGTGTTTCTACAAAACTTTATTATTATTACTATTATTCAGAAAAGGGTATCAAGTGACATCCCTACTACATTAAGTAGCACTGCGTGTTATAAGGCTACAAATCCAAAAGAGTATGAAGGCACCATGCTTGAAATCAGGTATGTTTACAGTTATCACACATACACACTTACTAGTGGCTTAGGAGGGGTTGTTGAAATGTTCCTAAGGGCTCTATAAACTCTTTGATACTGCTTTTCATTTAATGATTCCAAGAGTATTGCATGAGGTAGGACTTCTTAACGGTGTAACGAAAAACAGACATGCCAAGACTTTCTAAATGTTGTGAGGTGTTTTTTATGTGCCTGTTTGTAGTCTTTATTGTGGAAGATGTTCAACAAAAGACTGATCATCATACTGTCTGATAAACCAAACAGTTTAGCCTATAGCCTCTGTCACAGCTCTGAAAATCAATTAATTGTCAAAAACAGAAGCAGATTTGGACTCAGACAGGCCAAATTAAACTGTACTGTACTGATCTACACGACCTGATTTATTTCTCATGTATCATTTGTGGATGAGGCTGTACCATAGACAGGCATGAATGTCTTCAGTTGAAATAATAAATCATGTTTTATGTACCTCCTTGTATTGTTCTGGCTTTTGAATGCTGTTCATATGAAGTGAAAGTGACCATTCTGACATACATGAACACACCACAGCACACAGTGTGAACACGAAATTCTTCCCCTACATTCAACCCATTCACAAAGTGAAGCAGCAGGCAGACAGAAACACAAGTACAACTCGTACACACTCGTAACTGGCTAGGACCCCCAAATGGTCTACCTGTGTACTGGTTTCATATATAGGTGAACCTCTCTCAGCACAGAAACACTGTATGTGTGCGCTGCTGGCGTAAATTCAATCATGACAGTTCCTCGAATACGGTTAGTCACATCCATCAGTGGTAAGTTTCTGACCATGGAACACTCTTGGCTGGATATTTCCAGTTGGTGGATGATTTTCAAACAGTGACAAAGATGTCTAAAGACTCCAGCAGCACTGCTGTGTAGCGCACACACTCTCACTAATGTTGCTATAATGTCAGTGTCACTTCTGTGTTGCAAATGATCCACCACCCTAATAATACCAGGTCACTGACGGTGTTAACCAATGATGAACAGGGTCAAAGAGGCTAGAAAGTGTGCAAGAAAGAGATGAACTACAGCGTATAACCAAAATGTGCACCACTATGGTAAGTTAGAGTGACAAAATGGAGCGTAGATAGCTGTACCTAATGAAGTGGGTCATCAGTGTGTGGGTAGAAGTGAGGCTGGATTTTTTTTTTTAACACTCCACATGATGCAGCAGAGCATTCACAGAAACAAAGCACCTTTAAAAAAAAAAAAGGCCCACAACTTTTCAGATGTTAGAAAATCGGAGGCCTTTATTTACAAAAGCTCTAAAAACAGTCACCTTTGATATTGCATATTGTCAATATTCTCTTGGATATTTTACACATTAATGGAGTGGAGAGGGAAAAGGGTTGTGTGTTGTTTCCATCATTCTCCAGAGGCCACATTCAACGAAAGATAAGCAAGGTCCATGCAGTTCACATCTCTGTAAAAGCTCAGACCATGACTCAACACAGCATTTATTCAGTGTCATCAATACATGCAGCAGATCTATGCAACACAGAACTATAAAGCAAAAAAAACCCCAAAACAATCCAAACAGCACAAAATGTGCATGAATGAAAAACCAGCGCTACAGGTAAATCTAATTCCACTGACAGAGTACTGGTGTTGGTTAAGATTTGTTTCCCATTTAAAGGAGCAGAATGAGTAAAAGGCTTTGAATTTTATACTAAAATACTACAAAACCTTTGTCATTTTTAAAAATGAAATAAAGACTGTCTTGACACAGTAGTAGTTATCTCACTTCAATTAAATAGTGGCAGTTATGCATCACTCTCCTTGTTTTGTGGTAAAATCTGTGCTAGCCCAACATAAAGGTAAAATCAGTGCAAGGCTTCACTCGTGCCAATAAGTGCCTGTATGTTTGCCGGTGTGTTTCTGTGAGACACTCCATCTGTCTCAAGCTGCTGCGAACTGTGAAAAGTGGGTGTAGTACTCCTCTGATCAGGGAACAACCCTCTAGAGAACGGACATATCAGGGTTTGTGTTGAATTTTTCTATGCACCATCCATCAAAGAATTAGAACAAATGCAATAAATTAATGATTTAAAAAAAACATAAAAAAGTAGCTTAATATTAAGGCTGAGCTTAGCGGGGAAAAATAAAACACCCAACTGCTTTGTCTCATCGTAAAAGAACATTATTTTGTGACAAAAGTTTAACATAGAGAAGGCAACAAAGTGAAGGAAGTTCTTTCAGCTTTCCATCTAAAACCAATAGTCTCACTGGAGCTTTAAAGTGCAAAATTCCTATTGAACATCTTATGAAAACTAAAAAACCCATGTTTTAAGCCCTGCAGGTGAAGGTTTCTACAGTGATGGGGTTGCTGTGGTGTCATGACTGCTGCTTGTTGGCCTCTTCTTCATAGGCATTGCCGGTGCCATTCTGGACATAGGAAGAGCCGGAGCCCAGTCCATACAAGTGACCACAGTACTTAGCATCATCAATATGATCCTCAAAAAACATCTGAAACAAGAGGAAAGCACAAGTAGATATGAATGCGACTGGCTGCGCTTGAACAGTTCTTTGTATTGACAGGGTGAGGTGCACGTTCTTTGTGAAAATCAAAAGAATATGAGAAGTATTACAGTGGTTATGAACATAGCACTCTGCATTGTAATGACACTAACATGAAGACTGCTTATAGGGTAAACTAACCCACTTACAGTCAGATACTATCTCCTATAAAAGTGCAAGATTTGCTATTAGGACTGTCAAGATAAAGCTAAAAATGTAGAAAATGTCCATTAAGGTTCTTCCTTTACATTGGTTCTAAATATATTTCAGAATAGAAGCTGTAACCATTATCCCAAAGGCTGCCAAAAATCTTTTTTGCCTTTGTTTAAAGTTTATGTTGCATGCTTTTGTTTTAAATAACACATTTAAGCATGTCTCACTTTCTCTACTAAGTACAAACTTAAACATTAAATTCTGATACAAATGGAAGCGCACAAAGAGTTCAACGTATTAGAAAAATGCCATAACCTTTGCACAGCCTACATTATATATTGTGTTTTACCAATTTATTAAATAAACAGAAACTGAGTGTTAAAATATGAAGTGTACATGTTTTCACAACACATTTCCATACAACTAAATATGTACATTTTTATGAGGAAACAGTGGTCTGCTTTATTGGGCAGACTATCCCTCACAAGCCAAAGCTCCATATGAAGATGAAAGGCCTATGCAAAGTTGAAAACAGCATGAGGGTATTTAAACATGCAGAGTGCCCAGTTCTGAATGTACACCAAACATACACTCACCTAAAGGATTATTAGGAACACCTGTTCAATTTCTCATTAATGCAATTATGTAATCAACCAATC
>JBBJLR010000034.1:2846476-2867226 GCA_037577145.1 Brachypetersius gabonensis
TTATTATTATTGTGCTCCTGAGTTTAAATGTTGCTGATCAATTTGAATTAATTATTATTTATTGATTATATTTTTTTCCATCCACTAGCGGGAGTGGGTGGGAATCGTCAGAAATTCTGCGGGAGTTGGATTAAAAAAAAGTCCCGTGCAGGGCTTTACTTCATATCTCCTGCTCTATACTGTGTTCTTATCTTCGGTGCAAAAAAACCCTACTCCCTGCGGCAAAAATAGCATGTTCCCCGGGTCACACGCGCCCCCAGGGAGGTGGACTTTGGTGACTAATTAAACGAAGCCTCGAGACAAATTCTTTTTTTTGTAATCGAATCATTCGAGTTACTCGAATAATCGTTTTAGCCCTAATCATATGCCTCTTGCTCTCACATCTTATTGTTATAGAGGAAGCCCAAGAAACTGTAGCTTTTCACTTTTACTGTCCACTGCCATTCCTTGACTTCTTTGCAACCTGCTGATTTATCCATAGGTTTCTGAAAGTACTTTCCAGTGTAGTCTGCCAAGGGTCTATAATTTCACTACCATGCAAAAGTTTAGGAGCCCAATGAATTTTTCTGTATTTGCATGCTACTCACTTAATATTTACTAAAACATACTAAAAGTTCTGTGCAAACAAATTTACTGTATGTTCACAATTTGAGTTTACTAACCAGAAAATGTTATTTTCTCTTTTTTTCACTATTGACCTGCAAAAAGCCACCAACTATTATGCAGATCACCGGACAGGTATACATTTAACAAGCTATTAAGTGACAGACAGTGGGATGGAACAGTTAACTAATGTGTTAAAATTAGTGGTGGGCATAGATTAATTTTTTAATCTAATTCATTTCTAATCGAAATGAAAAATAGTAAGTCTAGCTATCATTATTGAATTAAAATTATGTACTGGCTGTTGAAGCTGCTGTAGGTAGCAGGTGGGCATTAGGACCCAGGCGAAGCTACACGGCGCTGCTTGTTAGAGTAGCAACCGGAGTCTGTTTAGTAATATTTCTCTGGTAGCGCCGTTTGCACTCAGTTCAACAGAACAATACTATGAGTGTCCACAACTGTTCACTGCTTAACTTTACTTGTTTCCTAAAGTGAAAGGAAAGGTTTGGTGAAAAAGTTTTCAGCTCTCTATACAAGTTAATTCCTTCCTACAACCCTGGGGGCTAAGCCCCCCTTGTCTTTCCATCCTTGTGTTTCACAGTAGGCATACACACAGGTTTGAAGACTCGTTCTCGCTCCCTACAGTGCAATTCGGCTAGGTATACATCCGCGCTAAAACATCAAGGTGAAAGTCATCATAGCTTGCGTAGTATAGACCCAGCTCTCAACCCAACTTTGTGAATAGGTTAACAGCGATATTTTTTTTCGCCCGATAAGAGTCTCACGTTAACGCCGATAACAGCCCACCACTAGTTAAAATTAAAAAGTTGATTGTGTTTTGTTTTTGTTTGTTTATACTTTGCTTTTTCTCCTATTTTTCTTCCTTCTCTCTGTAATTTCTCTATCCCTGTCTGATTTGGCTTAAATTGAAATAAAAAAATTGAAATAAATAAATCAAAAATTCAGATTACAAGAGGGGCATATACTGTCAAGCCCCACTTGGTAAAACAAAGGTGCCTGGCACATCAAGGCACCCACTTTCATATTCTGCTTGCTAAGATGACAGACACGAAACAGGTTTAAAGATAAATAAATAAATAAAAAGATTTTGACTCTGTATCTCCACACAATCACCTAACAGTATGTCAAACAAGCACTGTTACATACCATACCATACCATTTCATTTATAGTTGTTCACTCAATAACATAACAATAACAGGAATGCAAACCTGCAGTTTATGAAATGAATGAACAAGTTGTAAAACCTGTGGTTTGCAAAAACCATTGACCATCTTATTCCTTAAGAGACATTTTTAAAACCAAAAGACATGGATTCACCACAACAACATACAGCAAGTGAGTACCTGGGTTTAAGCCTGCACTTCTAAGGTAAAATGGTACTGCGCTCACTACTCTGAACAATTTGTCTCAAGAATTGCGTATATGCCTTTGACAGTGCTAGGTTGTTAAAATAACAGGATTTAGTTTCAACATTTTCAGCTGGGTGAAGTCCCTAGGTTTAAATTACTATTAAAACATCATTTTCCATGGTGGACTCACCTATGGAATGACAGCCATTTGACCCCTTCACAGAGCACCACACCTGAAGTCATGAGGAGCTCTGCGAAATACAGTGTCTCAATGCCCTCTTCTTCATGCTTTTTGAACTGGATACCTGATGTGGTCAGAAGCTCAATTGAATCCTGTGCATACATATCTTCCCTGGAAGAGTGCATTCAGAGACACAATACAGGGGTCAAGTATAAACATACACACTCACATACCTCTTGAAGGCTCAGGAGGTACAAAGTATGTTTGTATGTAAAAATAAACATCTACAAAATACTCTGCTTACGTGAGGTTAAATTTGAAGTTAAACTGCCATGTTGACGTTCCTGGAGGGTATTCTCCTTGTTCATTCATAAAGGTAAGGCCAAGCTGGATAATCTTCAATAAATCAACATTACACCGCAGCAACTGGTACTGATAGTCCGCATTACTTCTGAACTCTCCAATCGGTCTTGCAACTACACCTGGAAACTCTGTGTCCTATAAACACACAAAACGGAGTATATATAATAAGCACTAAAGTGAAACGATAAACAGCTAAAAGTACTAAGGCTTACCATTGCAATGTAGTTGTACTTTCGGATCACCTGGCGAATCCTCTTGAGCTCCTCGTCCAGGTTACTGGCCCAAACCTCACATATTCTTTGGCTATGATCCACAGTGGCTGCGGGCATAGTGCCACTTTCAAATGGAAGGCATCAAAAATGAAAAAAAATGCTCCCTTGGAGACAATTGCATCTAATTTCAATCCAATTTCACCTAAAAAAAGAAAGTTACTATCAAAGCACAATTGACCACTGCAAAAAATGCATTGGTGGTAAGGTCTTAATGAAGATATAAATTTAAAATTGAGTAATGGCAGCAGGTTTTCTGCTGAAGAATGTTCAGCAACACACTAGTGTGATGATGTAATAGGCGTCACTGTAAGCTACTGCATCATTTACATTGAAGCTACGTAATGCATATGGTTGGTTTCTAACTATTGCACTAGACTAGCTTTTGACTAAACATTAAACTGAGCAGTATTTGGCCATTCATATCTAGTATCTCAAACACTAAGACTATTGCACACCTCTCAAAGTCAACTTACTGATGTTTGCGAAACCCAACGTGGCCATAATCATGACTAAACAAGTTAATCTAGACTTGGTCACTGGGTGGATCGGTCAGTTCATGAAAGGTGCAGGCGTGGCTGTCATTCAGTTAAGATAATTGAGAAGTTGGCAAGGAGACGATGCTGGGGTTGTCCTGTTATTTCCATGCTTATTAAATCCCCGCCTGGTTTACACCGAGACTATTTAAATCAGCCACTATTGGTCTGTGGTATCTGAAAGGTTAGAGGAAAGCAGGGTGCTTCTGTTTGCCACTTAGCAACGAACTAGCCAGTTTTAAGCAGCTAGCACACTGACCCTGACAGAGAAACAGCAAGAGCTCAGGCAAGCTACTGTCTGTAATAGCCCGAATCAATCAAACTTGGTCTAAATCTACCTGCAGCGCCGCTTAACGTCAAACAAACAAGTCTGGTGTCTGTCTGCGTTCCCCTGTCTGTATGAAGTCTTTGGTTGTCATGTTAGCCCCCAGCTGCTGAGCTCCGAGCACGCCAGGCAAGGCTAACCGACCTAGACACCAACTTTCTGCAGCTCCGCTAGTTTCCTCCACTGCACTCACTCTCACGACTTACCTCTCCTCAGTTAAGGTGCATTTACATGTACTGCTTCAGTAACACCCGACTGTCTAGTTTACAAAAGACTGGGGGTATTAATTTTAACTTTGAAAGAGTTCTGTTTGTCTAACACCGACATTAGCAACCAACTGCCACCTCTGAAACGCCATTACGACGCGGCGTCGTGACGTCATAGATAGACGAGCACTAACCTTAGAGCGTCACGAAAATCCGGATCTAGGATCTATTTCGTGATCTAGTTTTAGGGGTTCATCAAGTGCACTATGGGGATCTAGTTTTAGGGGTTCATCAAGTGCACTATGGGGATCTAGTTTTAGGGGTTCACCAAGTGCACTATGGGGATCTGGTTGTAGGTGTTCACCAAGTGCACTATGGGGATCTGGTTGTAGGTGTTCACCAAGTGCACTATGGGGATCTAGTTTTAGGGGTTCATCAAGTGCACTATGGGGATCTAGTTTTAGGTGTTCACAAAGTGCACTATGGGGATCTGGTTGTAGGTGTTCACCAAGTGCACTATGGGGATCTGGTTGTAGGTGTTCACCAAGTGCACTATGGGGATCTAGTTTTAGGGGTTCATCAAGTGCACTATGGGGATCTGGTTGTAGGTGTTCACCAAGTGCACTAGGGTAAGCAGCTGAGGACCGACTGATAGATACTGCAAAAGGATGGTTGAATACATCAGGAGACGCTCAGTTGTGGTAACTTACGAAAAAGTATTCGGTTATCTGTGCTAGACCTTCACAGTTGTATGTGCAGGGAAGCAAAAAAAACACTTATTTTAAACAGATGAGGAATAAAAGCAAGAAAACTCTTAGAATGGCTCTTTTCAAGTATAAGAGGCTCCCCTGGTAAATCTTGCATCATGCCTTCTAAATTTTTCTTGTTAACTTTATAGATTTCGCAGTTTTACCTTATTAATCAAGGCATACAAATATTTACTTTTGAAATGAATTCCACTTCACTTATTATCTCTGACAAAGGGCAAATGATACTTGTCAGTACAAATACAATGTCAACTTTGTTTAAGCATTTGTTAAACTGTTATTAGGATTACATTAATTACCCATTGATTTGGAAAAGAAAATGGTAGTGGGTACATATATTACAGTACATTTATTAACTGTGTCTATATTATTGATCGTAGATCACGTAGAACGTTTCCCCATCACCTCCTGGCAGCACAGTAACATCTCACACAGGGTAAGAGATCATTCAATGACATCTGGCTGAAAAAACACGGACAGACCCAACTGTCAAATCGACTGTTTTCTTCTGAGCTCCTTTCATGTTTTTAACTGTCTCCTCTCTTTATGCTGTCTGTTCTGTCTCTCTTCCTGACTGTTCTGGCTCAGGTTCACTTTTGCCTAGAGGGTTATTAATGTTGATATAATCATTTTTTTTAACAAGGTCTATGTGCAACATGACTCCACACAATAACCCATTAATATAAAGCTTGAAGGCCTAAAAAGAATGATCCACACTTGTTCTGTTTTAATGGTTGCAGGCTCTCCATCTCACCTTTGATGGGGTAGTATATTATTGACATATTGATCTTTGTGTGTGTTTTAGTTACACCACAATAAGAATGATTTTAGATGCATAGTATATAGAACTATTCCTCAGATTAGTTTAAAAAAAAAACCCAACTTGCTATAAGCAGCTTTATTACCAGTAATAATAAAATGCAAGGTAATGTTTAAAATGAACTTTATTCAGTAATATTTGAATAACATTGCACTTGTTGTGACAGAAAGAAAGTGTGAGCACAGTCTGTTACACTGGGAAACTGGGAAAGAAATGTAGCTCAAGCTTATCCTCCGGTTAACATCCAGCATTTTTTGAGTCTATAAATAAACCATGTGTGGTGATATTCCTAGAGTTCCTACAGTGCCCTTCAAGACTGGGTGTCCTATAACATCTCTCCTATTTATGTGTCAGTTACACGTTCATTTTTTCCTCATTGGAGTGTTAGGGCCTAGGTCCCTGTGGTAAACACATACCCCTCTGTGTAAAGTAGAACTTCTTTGGCCTTTGAGCTGTGAGAAATGAATTTGACTCATGGACTGAAAATGGTCAGAGCTCTGGCCGGATCCTACTTGTGCTGTTCTGTTGAAATGTGAAATGTTCACATGTGATCCAGTGAACCTCAAACTCAATTTGACTTTGATGCTTTAGCATGATTACGTAATTGTCATGAGGTATTTTTTCACATGCGGGGCTTCAATGCAAATCATTTCATGCACATACAAAACTACAATGTGAGACTGAAATAAATAAATCAACACTGGCAACGAGAAGTACAGACATATAGACTTGCTAGTGGAGTACAGAGTGCATACAAGTCAAATGCATAAATGACATCCGTTCATTCTTATTGTAATTGCACGACCCCTTGAGAAATTCTATGGCTTTCCTTTATCACGCATCACTTTTGTTCAGGCAGTACTGAAAGCAGCTTCATCCGAGTCGGCATTATTAACGCTGTCTTCACTCCCCACCACTTGAGGAATGGCAGCTGAAGTCGGCCACTCCTGACTCCTGGTCACTGTTGTCAGGGTCAGAGCTTTTTGCCGTGTCTCCAAATAAGCCGAGCTCGGTGCTCTCTGTCTCCTTCTGCTGGAGGGGCCAACCTTTGTGCCCAGCGTCTAAAATTCCAGCAGTGTAATCCTGAGGCGAGCTGGCTATGCTTAGGTGTCTTGGCTCAGCCCACAGAGCCTGGCTATGATCACTTGTACACTTTTGCACACGGGGGCCGTTGCCCCGCTCTTTTGCCAGGGCAGTGAGTTTCTACAGCAAGACAGGATTCAGTCAGTTAAAAGGTTTCAGCTTTTACAGATTTACTAAAGATACAATATTGCATGCCCTTAAACAGATTCTCCAGAGTTTTCCTAATCCCTGTCTATTCCACCTGAAGCATACAGTTTAATCTCATTGATTATAACTTTGATTCACATTGTAAAAAAAACAGTAATCTTATAATTAATGGTCAGTTACTTTAGTACTTATGCACTGGGTTCTACTGAGTGCCTCAATGGAGTAAGATCAAAAATGCTGGAGTATGCCTTTAAGGCTGTATGACTGCACCTTATAAACAGTGACTGCTTCTGAAAAACTGCTCTTAGTTAGAAGAGTCAAGAGCATATTTGGTTGCTACCTGCTCATACTCGTCCAGTAACACTTCGAGTTGCTGCGTTTCCTCTTTCACAACCATCAGGCAGTCCAGCACAGACTGACGCGGGTGCAATCGTCTGTCAAAGTGATTGTACAAACTCCTCCAGAACCTGAAAACAACAACACAACAGCAAACATTGAACATGCTGACACTGATATCAGGGATGTCACTTTGAATTATATGAGTAATCAGGTCTTCTAGTGATTCTTTGGATGAAGAACAGAGCGATCACATACATACAACATGAAACAGCAAACATTTCATGTGCATACCTAGTTTGTGACTACAAACACATGCATTATAGTAAGATCCTGCTGGTTTGGCTTTCCTCTTTTTCAATGAGATGTGATCAGTTCAGCTAACAGCTCACCCTTTGAGGGGAATATTCAGACTGAACACGTCTCTACCATAACTTATGGATGTTTATCATTCAAATTGAAAGATCATTTTTAAGCCTGATTCATTGTGACAGCCCCAAATATTATAATGTGCATTTGCATTGTAATATAATATACAGTAGTGATATTTTTACTGCATGGTATGACACTAGCATTACTGGAGCTCTCTGGAATAAAGTAGGCAGACTGTGTAGACGACGGCACAAAGGCAGTGTGCAGAACAGTTAACAAATGCCCCAGAATCTCCATAGAAACTGCCAGGCAGTAGTTTAGGTTCAGTGGGTTCAGAATATTTAAATTATTCCCTAAATCAGGCCAGTTTGAAAGCGAGACTGAGGGAGGGACTGGGAGAGCGAGAAAGTGTGTGTGAGAGAGAGAGAAAGAGAGAGAGAGCAACATCTTTCAGTACAAGGATATGGAGCAACTTCTCGTTTGTAAACAAGCACTTGTGCCCCACTTGCGTCTATTTCACCCGGCTCAGTTCCCAGTCAATCAGTTATAGGACATACAGGGCACAGCAGACCTCGGGGAATTTTGCCTGCAAGATTTAAACAGTTCACTTCACAGTATGATCCAGTGCGGCCTTAAGCACCCAGCAGCTTAGAGGAGCCCAGCAAGAGACAGGCAGTGCTGCAAACCACACACTGATACTAGAGCTTCAATGTACATTTGTCTATGACCTCGTCTTAACATTCATGAATTCAACAACAACAAATTCCAGCAACTGAACAGTGGGTTGCTTGAGACTGTCTTTCACCCTGATCCATGTTCTCAAAATGCTTAAATGTGACTTGCAAGCTCAGTTAACAAGCACTGGCTCATTGAGAATTGATAGCTGTTTACTCAAGAATTTACATCAAAAACAAAACATGCTGTAACACACTTGAAACAGTAGGGGGTAGTGAGGGGCCGCAGAACTCCCTGAGTCTGACTGTGGTCCGGCCTGAACAGAGGGTTCACAAAGTCCGACTTGTTCTTCCATAGATGAGGCCATAAGCAGTGAGTCTTCTCTCTAATGCTAGAGATAAAAGAAAGTTAAGATGCCATTCAGTCAATGTACATATGACACATATGAATGGTCTCATGTAAAAAATGGTTGTTTTTTTTACCCCAATTCTTTCCTCTCTTTTTCACTATTGCAGATGAAGTTGCCATAGTGACAAGAATGAATGTGATTGTGGATGCTGATAAGGAATCTCTCGCTGTATTCAAAGGCACAGGGAAACTGCTCCATAAGTTGCCACACACACTCCAAGAACTGGTCTATAACAGGTGACACCTCCTTGGGGTCTTCATCTAGATGACTGTATCTAAATATACAGAGAACTCATCAGATCACAGAAATATCATCCCTCAGAAAGGTGAAATAAACACTGAAGACAGGAAAGTCTTCCAGGTATTTTTAAGACACCAAACATTATAAATACAGTGCCACCAGAAAGTATTCACACCCCTTCACTGCTTCCACATTTTATGTTACACACTTATTCTAAAATAGATTTGAGTATAGTTTTTGCTCAAAGATCTATACAGAATACCCCATAGTGGCAAAGCAAAAACAACTTTTTAGAAAGATGTGCACATTTTTGATTGCCAATAGCTTGTTAATCGTGTGTTTCATAAGTATTCACACCCATGACTTAATATTTAGTTGAAGCACCTTTGGCAGCAATCACAGCCTCAAGTCTTCTTGGGTATGCCTCTACAAGTTTGATACGCCTTTTTTTTCTCCCATTCTTCCATGCAGATCCTCTCAAGCCCAGTCAGGTTGATGGGCAACGCCCGTAGACAGCCAATTTTATGTCTTTACAGAGATGGTCTACTGCAGGGGTTCCCCACCTTTTTTCCTCAAAGCCCCCCTTGCCTGTGTCCAAGACCAGCCAGGCACCCCCAAAACCCCAACTCATACCCACATAGTCGGACAAAAAAAATGATTTAATTACAAATTTTTGTATGCAAAAAATAAACAACGGTTGTAGGTTTTTGTTCTTATACTCTAATACACACATACACACACATTTATGTTTCTCAGACATTGGGATTTTTTTAATTTAATGTTTACAAATATACTTTTGGTGACTTCAGTACAGACAAATTTGTGCACACCCCCTGCAATCTCTCGCGCCCCCCCTAAGGGGGGCCCGGACCCCAGGTTGGGAACCACTGGTCTACTGGATTCAAGTCCAGACTCTGGCTGGGCCACTTATCCTGAAGTCTTTGTTATCATGGCTGTGTGTCATTGTCGTGTTGGATGAAGATTGTCTTGAAGAATCTCTTTATATCTGGCTACTGTCATCTTACCCTCTATGTGGACTAGTTGATCAGTTCCTGCCACAGAAAAACATCTGCACAGCATGATGTGCTTCACAGTAGGGATGGTGTTAGCCAGGTGATGGACAGTGCCTGTTTTTCTCCAGACAACAGGCCAAAAAGTTCTATTTTGGTTTAATCAGACCAGAGGATTTTGCTTCTTATAGTCTGCAAATTTTCAAGCTGACTGCCATGTGCCTTTGTTGACCTGGCCACTCTACCACAAAGGCCTGACTGGTGGAGTGCATTAGCTGGATGGTTCTGGATCGCTAGAGGTCAACTCTCTGACCAAGGCCCTTCTTCTCTGATTACTCAGTTTGGCAAGGCAGTCTGATCTAAGGAGTGGTCATGGTGGTTCCAAACCTCTTCCATTTTTTGAATAATGAAGACCACAGTGCTTTTAAGGACCTTCAATGTTGACATTTTTTTTTTTTATCCTTTCCTTGACACAATCTGGTCTTGGAGGTCTACAGACAATTCTCTGGACCTCTGGGCTTGGTTTCTGCTCTGATATGCACTGCGAGACATTTAATTGACAAATGTGTGCCATTCCAAATTATGTTCAATAAACTGAATTTACCAAAGGTAGACTCCAATCAAGTTGTAGATGTAGTCTGCAGTACGGTGGCCCCACGGGGAACGGTTCTGGCACCGTTCCTCTTCACCATCTACACTGCAGACTTCACTCACAACTCTTCCCAGTGCTTCCTGCAGAAGTTCTCAGATGACTCTGTAATAGTCGGCCTCACTGATGGAGACGACAGGGAGTACAGAGAACTGACCCAGGACTTTGTGGACTGGTGCCAGCAGAATTGCCTCAAGATCAACACTGGAAAAACCAAGGAGGCAGTGCAGAGCTACAGGTAGAACAGTGAACAATAGACTGTACTCACAACTCAAACGCTCTCTACAGAAAAGGGCAGAGCAGGCTGTACCTGCTGCGGAGGCTCAGGTCTTTTGGAGTAAAGGGCCCACTCCTGATGACCTTTTATGACTCTGTGGTGGCATTAGCCATCTTTTACAGTGTGGTCTCCTGGGGCAGCAGCATTTCTGTTGAGGACAGAAAGTGACTAAACAGGCTGATCCAGATCCCTCTGGACCAGTGGAGGTGGTGAGTGACGGGAATGGTGGCTATACTGTCATGCCTGTCATCCACACCCCATGAAGGAGTGTCTGACAGCACTGGCAGGCTGTGGCACCCACGATGTGGGACGGAGAGATTCCGCAAGTCTTTCCTTAAAACCGCTGTCAGACTCTACAACAAAGACTTTGAAGGTGACCACACACGTGCAGAGAGACGCACACACACATCCATTACACAGGGTCGCTTTCGCTAAATTCTCTGTAGTAGTGAAGTGAAGCTACTGCTGCTGGGCAAAATGTGCAATTTCGAATGTGCAATCTTTCTAGTGCATTTCTAATGCTATGCTACTGTCAAGGACTGTCACTCTATTGTGTACCTGTGTGTGTATTTACCGTGTTCTCATTTTCACTTTTACTTATACATCCACTCTGTATATACCTATATACATGTACTCACTGTGTACATGCCAACAACTTTTCCAAGCCTACATCTAGTTTTACTTCAAAATGTGAAATTTAGTCTACTTACAGTTTACATACATATGTATATTTTTACAATACAGTCATGCATACTTATATTCCTAAATTTTATACTATACATTTTTAGACTGCATATTTGAATATTTTATTTTATACTATACTGTGACATACTATTTTGTTCTACTTTATTCTAATCTATTGTTTTTCTTTATTTTGCTGCTCTTTGTACTCTCCACTTTTGACCGTGACCAAACAAATTTCCCACGTGTGAGACTAAGAAAGGTTTATCTTATCTTATCTCTCTTAGAAACATCTTAAGGATGACCAATGGAAATTGAATACTTATGTACCTACTGTGCTTAAATCTTTACATTATTTATCCATTTAAGAAAATGTCTGGAAACATGTTTTCACTTTGCCATTATGGACCATTTTGTGTCGATTTTGTGTGAATACTTTCTGGTGGCACTGTATAAGCTCGTCTGTAGTATCTCACCTGTGGGAAAACTTGTGTCCAAAAGAAACCCAGTCTTTTTCAATCAGCACCTGCACACGGACCAAAGAGGCATCATGTATATAAATATGATTTGAACAACTTCCAAGAAATCGGTCTGTGTAAAGAAGCCATTTGACATAATCCTTTATTCTGGCAACCTAGTTCTTCATCCTTTGCAACAGGAAATGAATTTTTTTTAGATAGGATTCCGAGACGCGGCTAATCTACGCCGTGAGGCTTCTTCAACCTGTTCACCCCTGTTGGGGTTCATTTTTTCTCAGAAGCAACTTATTATTATACAAAATTGGGCCAAGAGAAGTAACTCTCATTGGCATAAGCCTAGCCAGACAGAGTAAATCCTTATGACCAAAGGAACAAGGACTGAAAGCACAGCTTGGCAATAATCCATGACATGGAGAACAGACAGACAGAAAACAGACATGGGAAATGTGGCAACATTGCTTAAAATAAAATCTTGTTCATGTACTTTAAATTTCCCTCTCCTATAAAGTCAATATTTGAGAGCAGCAATACATTTATAGCACACAGTGTTTACCATGAATCCCTTGAGAGTCCTGTAGTAGGGGTCAAGAAGCACACTGGCCACAGAGCACACCTGAGCCGTTCGATCCCAACCATCAGAGCAGTGGACCAATACACTGACCCCTTCCTCTGCCACAGCCTGTACCCGAAGACTCAAATGGTTAGTACAAGAACACTGTCTCAAGTCAAACAGACTGCAAAGCTTCTAAATCAATGTACACCTTACCTTGGCAATGAACTTTCCAGCAGAAAGTATGGTTTGTATGTGTTTCAACCAGTCAGAATTTTCCAGTCCCACGAGGAATTCACCCATTGATGGAGAACAAAGATCAGATACTGCGAAACGAGACCGTGTACGGTTAGGCCCAGCCTTGAGAACTGACCAGACAAAAAATGATCTAATACCTTAAATTATAACACACTGCTCCCCGAGCGCCTCATTCTGCTTCACTTGGTGAATGGGTTAAATGCAGAGAAAGAATTTCACTGTGTGTTGTACGTGTACGACTATGCATGTGACTAATAAAGAAACTTTTCTTCAAATCTTCTATTATAAAACTGATAACAATTATCCATATGATTCTTGATCTTTGAGATAGTAGAAATTTCCAGCTCTTCAAAAAATATGTTCATTTCAAAAACTTGTACAAATGCCTTAACACACACTACAAATACAACTGAGTTAAAATGTTGACCTAGCAATAGTTCAGAATACTGAATTGTTATTCTAGATTTTGCATGCCACTTTATTGTTTTTTTTTTTTTTTTATTCTTTTCAAGTTTAAGTTAAAAAAATGCTGATTTTCAGTGGGATCTCAGACTTCAGGCCCCACCATGTACTTGTACTGGTGTCATAAAAATATTGATTTTTAGTTTTGGTTATATTAATGGTAAAAATGTAGCTGACTGCTGTGTGTACCTTTCTATGTGGAAAGTATATGAAAAAACACACGAAAAATCAATTTTACTTCTTTACTCAGAAAATAAGGAAAATATATCAATTTCACAGATACACATTACCATGGGAAAAAGACACAAAAATGTGTCATAAGTATTGGCACCCCACAGTAGTTTGTGTAACAAAACTGAACTCAGGTTTTCAGAAGGATTAAGACCAGGGACTGGGATTGCCATGGCAACAGCTTGATTTTGTGTTCATTAACCATTTTCTGATGCATTTTGATGTGTGTTTTAGCTTATTGTCCTGCTGGAAGATCCAACCACAACCAAGTTATAGCTTCTTGGGAGAGGCATGGGATTTGTCCCCTGTTTTTTTCCTGGAATCCATTATGCCATGTATGTGAATAATATTTTCAAGGCCTTTGAGGGAGAAACAGCCCCACAATATCACAGAACAGCCACCAAATATAATTCTTAGCATTAAGTGCATTTTCTGTAGCCGTCTTGAGCGTTTGGAGTTAATTTCTTGATTCGTCTGATCTCAGCACCCCGTCCCAGGCCTCTTTCTGACATACCTTCCAGTTTGTTGGCATGAATGTTACATCTTATGGTGGATTTGGAGACATGGTTACACCAAGATGCTACCAAGCTCTAATTGTGGAATTTTGAACTGATTTTTTTTCTTATCTGTCCACTGTGGCTGCTAACAAAATAGCCTCGCCTCTTCTTCTAGGGTGGTTCGTTACACTTTCTGATTTCTTAAACCTCCTAAAATGTGTTGTGCACGTCAGCACGTTTGCCTTATTGCAATGAAACTCTGAATCTATACCATGGTGATGGCTAACGAAATGAGTACGGCTCCTGTGTCACCGCATTTTTATACCCCAGTTAACAGGAAATCACTGATGACTGCTTATAAATTCTTGAACGGTTAGACTAACTTAGACATCAAATATGAATTAATAGGAGTTAAACCTGTGTGGAATCATCCTTCATCTCCTTAAATGCATTGGGGTGCCAGTATTTGTGACATTTGTAATTTTATTTAAAAAAGTCAGATTAAACTCAATTGAAGAATATTTCAATTGAGTAATATAACCAATAAAGTGATTTTTATAAGCTTTCTCAATCATTTTAGCAAGGGAGTCAATAAATCTGTAGGACATTGTGAGTTACTTTTGGTAAAACTTGATGTGAAGAAAGTTCCCCACTGCAGCAAATTTGGATTCATGAAATTCAGTAACGCAGACTTATCTGATGTATAATTTAAATTTATATCATTTCAAAAGTATAAACATGCAATGTGGATACATTTCTCAGTTGAGAGAATGAGTAAGGGCTTGGAAGTGATTTTATTTTAAGGTTTGCACTTACTATATCTACATGTGTGCCTCTCTGTGATGGACATCCTGCTGTAGTACTTTCTCTCAAAACAAACAGAAATATTCTCTGAAGAGCTAGTGGCTTCCTATGAGTCCCTTTGCAATGAGAGTGCATAAAGCCAGGAGTAACAGGTGAGCAGGTTCAGTCAAACTCAGGGTTTCAGGGTTAATGCAAACCTGAATTCCAAGAAGAATTCGAGAGGAAAAGGGGTTCCAACTGGCTTTACTGTAATGAGAGCTGAAAGTGGCATGCAGTCTCTGCTGGACAGCTACTCGATGGTATTCACCCAGTCGACTCCCTAGTGATTTCTGGGTCAAAATGTTATCACAGCTTGTACTAACATTATTTTTCCAACACTGAATCAAATCATTCTCACGCCCCTTCTTTCCTCATATGGGGGAAAAACGTCCCGGTCGTCAATTCAGAGAAACCAAAATAGTCAAGCAATGAAAACCAGATGGATTCAAAGAGGCCTTACCATAACCCCCCTGCTTTATCACGGAACCCTCCTACATCCCAGTGTAGGTCACCACACCATAACTGCCTTTATTAGAGTTAATGAGAAAACCAGGTGGTCCAATATCCTGGTATTCCAGTCTCACTAGAAGCAGAATTACTGGAGGATCTCAGAGAAAACGATTGGAAGCAGCCATATGTATTAGCTCCATTTCTAATTCCAAAAGTCCAGTTCCAGAGTTCCTCTAGGGGCATTATACAACTCATGCAGTATATGTTGCACTTTATTTGGATACAGTTACAGATTAACTTGAAATCAAGATGCAGAATACACAGGTAACGGAATACCTTCAATCAGCTTCTGTTGACTGTTCCTCATCACGTGGATGTTTTCAATGCCGATGAACTGAAACTTTATGTTGGTGTAGTTATCCTCACTTTCATAGCCCTTTCCTGTAGCCCGGTTTGCCATTGCATTGAGCTGAAAACAGATTGATTTTTAGTCATTTTTATACAGCCTGTATAAGAACTGAAAAAATGAATTCACTTGATTCAATAGAGATCATCAATTCCAACATTACTATTACCGAAATTAAGTAGACAGGAAGATGAGCTTGTCCCGTTGGAAGAAAAGTGTGTACAGTAATCCGCCGCTTTTCACAGGGGTTACGTTCCAAGAGCACCCGCGTATAGTGAAAAACCGCGTTGTTGTGTTTTGGTAAAAACGCCAAAAATGCCAATTTTAAAAGTGTAAACCTGAAATATATCCCCAAATATGCTCCCAGAACACTTTAATTTCAATTTAAACTCAGTTTAATGCATTTCCCTTAAGAAAAATGTAAAGGTAAATAAATAATCAGAATCAGAAAACGTTATTGCTTAAAAAAAGTTAGCATTAGCGGTTAGCATAAGCAGTGTGCAACGACTCGTACGCAAAAAAATGTTGAAATAACTCTCTCTACCCACAGCTTGCTAATATTAAGCTGTTGAACACTAAACACAAATACGAGCACAAGTCACAGAGCAGTCATGCTACATGCTGCAGCAGTCTTCTTCTTCCTCTTCTCCTTCAGTGTATTACCGCCCCGCTGGGCTGGTGGGGGTAATGCAGTTCGGTTCTCATAAAACATCTGCGTTAGACTGAATGCTGATTCGCGTAAACTAAGGGGTTACTGTATATACATTTTGTCTCTGTTAACGTTATTTGAAAATGACAGCTAACATTTACATTTTGTTAGCTATGTTAGCTATTTTGCAACATGACTATTGCAACAAACTTGTTTGACACTGAAAGTGGGGAATCCGTTTTCCTTCTCCTAGAAATTACTTTTTGGGGTAAACAGATTTTGTTCTAACAGCAGTGATGTGCAAGTAAATTCCCAAGTAAGCTATGCATATCTTCATCCGAGAGTTTACCTTAGGTCTGGTGTCCACAACATACATGAATCTGCTTCCAGGGTTTGATTTCATGATGGCCTCTAGCATCTGTTCATCCTCCAAGCAGCGGGCGCTGAAGCCAGACAGAGGCTGACTGCTACGACATATGGCTGCCTGGTATGGAGACAAGAATTTATTACAATTGTAACCAGATGGAATACGCCACAAAGTGGAAAAAATGCTTCTATTTTGCAAATGCATCTGATGAGTTGATCAAATAAACCTGGGAGTCGTCTGGACAGGTACTTCCATGGAAAGGATAATCAACCGCTTTAAATAGGTGACATAAGGTGATTTGGTTAAAGCTAAGCCCTGATCTAGACGTTGTTCAGAATCTTGTATATTTCTTCTATATTTTACTAATTTTTCTTTGTTTTATTTAGGTGAAAAAACCCAGATGTTCAATGTGGTCTTAGACATTGGACCAAAATGCTCCAAACAGTGGTGCTGAGGTTATAAAACCACTTATGCCTGTTTTTTTTCCTACATTTGTGCTTCTCTGATGGCTGTACTATTCCATTGCATCCATACTGATTCTGGAACAGTACAGTTAAAAAGTCCACAAACCACATTTTTAGGGCTCAACTTTAGTATCTTTGGTCATCAATTCGCAAAGCTGGAAATAAAAATGATCACCGTAAACCATTCAGCAATTGACATTCTTCCACCCATAGAAGATAAATCAGACTAAGACACAGTGTGCTCTGCATATGCTGGGCTCCGTTTCATGAGAATTTGACCTTGGCCTCATAAAAATCTTGGGTTGTGTTGCTGATACGGTATTTTTTAGACATTTGGTCTGATGACATATGGGATTATCTGAACATAGATAAGTGAACACACTATGCTTTGGACTGAGCCATGGGTGACACCACCCTGGTTTGTATGTAGAGGTCACATACAAACAGCATTATGCTTTATGCTCTTTAAACGAACACAAACATGAGGAGTCTATGGGGAAAACTTGACCTTAATAAACGGCCTGTTCCAAAAAAGCCAACCCACACAGAGCTGGAGGAGCTTGACCTATCTTCTGAGCAATCCGCTTATCAAGGATGTACGACTGGAAGCTGTGCAATATATTTTAAAGGCTTCTGGCAATGAAGATACAGCACAGCCTAACATTTAACACAGTCTGAGTAAGCATAATAGTGGCAGGATGCACTTTATACCCAGTGGAGTACCGGGTTAGAAGAAAACTAAAAAAGCCAAGGGTGTCCAAGACCTTTACTGGTACTTAACAAATGTACCATATCTTTTTATTGTCTTACAACAGTTGAAAAACATTCAAGCTGGAAGACACTGAAGAACAGGACTGAATCTCTGAAGCCTCATTAAACAAACCCATAGAACCTCATGTTCCTTGGAAAGAATGCGCTGGAAATGTAACAAAACTCACTTGAGTTTCTTTACAGTAGTATGACAGCGTGGGAAAGCGTCCTCTGCTGCGAAATTTGGAGCTCCCGACGATGACAGGGAGAGTGGCTGATTTAGGCACAAACAGGTCGGCAGGATACGTGTCGCACACCTGTCTCAGAGCAGGAGAAGCAAAACATGGAGACACACGGATTAAAAGCAGTATTACATTTCATGCTGAACAGTGAAAAGCAGACAGATTTCAGGAACAACTCAAATACCTATGGGTTTAACAAACTCATATTTCCATGTTCAATTCAATTTTTGATTCTGAGATTAAGATTTAGTTTGATTTTCAGTATTTTAGTTGTCAGTGTCTTTTCCTAGAAAAATGAAAAAGTAACAATAGATAAATGCCGATCTGCAAAATGATGATCTTTAAAAGCAGTATACCTAAGCTAGCCGCAAAATATTAAAATGAATGCTAACAATTATTGTTTTTTAAAAATTGAAATTAATCGCATGGTTTTCTGCATTGCTAATCTCATTGTTATACTGTTATTTGAACAAAAGCGTAATAACGTTTGGTTTTGTAAACACTTTAAACAAATAAGGTGCTTTTTAACAGCAGCATTTCCTCTAACACAGTTACAGTTCAAATATTTCTTAAACATTAATGTAATCAAATCAAATATAAAAACAAAACTATTTGCCACTACAGGGTGTTCACGTTTTATCTAGTTTGTTACAGAAATACAAGATACCCTCAAAGTCCAGAGCATGTGGAGCTGAACCACTACAGCAGCTGCAAAGGGGGACCAAGTCTATGTATCTGAATGCAGTGTCATTAAAGTCACTTTGGTGTAAATATATAATATATAAAATGTATAATATAGACAAAAATAATGGAAAGCCTGAGCCCTGCAAAAAGCAGCAGAGATGTAGAGCTGCGTGCTGCACACACACACACACACACACACTAGCCCGAAAAAGCAGCAAACTTTCAAAATAAAAGGATTTTTTAAAACCCACATTAACGTGTGATAAAATTATCGGCAGCTTTAAATAAATAATGCGTTAACACAATAATAACGCGTTAACTTGCCCAGCCCTAGATGAGATTAATCTAATGTAAAATCTCTTATATTTTTCTTGATTTTTGGCTTACTCTGTACATTACATAGACCTATTTATTGCCATGAGTACACAACATTTTATTAATTCATTTATTAATGTTGAAAAGATACACAGGTGACTCAAAAGTTTTCAGTTTTTCAGTGTGTATACATATCCTATGACAAACTGCAAATTATGAACTACATGTGACTACCAGCCTCATATGGTCTAATATCTGAATTTTGATGCGGAAACAAACACTTGAATGTAACCGATGCATACATTCGTGCTTGAGCAAAAGTATTCAGGTTATTGACTGACCCTGTATTCTCTGTTGATGGGGGTGACATGCCAGAGCTTATTTGATACTCCCATTCGACTGTATTCAGCCTTCAGGTCTATTAAGTTCCAAGCCTGGTCTCTCTTGGCCTTGTCAAGGTTAGGATTGAAAGAAAAACAATAAAGCTCCTCATATCGTTCTGAAAGACAGAAAAAAGCAAAACACAACTATCAGAGTAAAGGTCATGAACAAATAACAGGAGAGGTCGTATGACAATTGGGAATCCTTTTCTGTTACTGATAAAACAATATCAGACAGTTTTGCATGGACAGGAAGCGTACAGAGAGAATTTCCTATGCTTGTATGAAATAAATACTTTTCAGATGTTAATAAAGAAGCAGATTTCAGACAGAAAATGGCTTGAGAAGAGGTGGGATTTAACATGGTGTCTCATTTGCTGGGCCTATTGACCAAACCCTTCTCAAAGGTCAGAAACACGCACTCTTCTTAGTTTCAGCACCTAATTAGTGGAACAAACTTTGTTTGACTATTAAAAGTGCTGAGTCTCTCAAAAGATGACTAAAGATGACCCACCTGTTCAATGAACAACTACATGTTTTCTTTGTGGGCTACAAATCATCCAATGACCCTGATCTGGAAAACAGTGTCTGCCCTTTGCTGTACATGTAAATGTAAATGTTTACCTGCCCTGGAGAGACGTAAGAGTGACATAAGAACATTGTTGCAGTCGTCCTCTCGTGGGATGCAGAACTGAATGACCTGGAAATTCTTGCAGTGAATGAGAAGTGGAAATCCCAAGGCAGCAGCACTCTGCTTCTCAACATTACACACTAAACCATGCAACACCTGTTATGAAAAATCAAGCCTGCTGTAAGTTTCATTTGACACAGTGCAAAAGAGACATTTTCAGAAACCCAAAGTTTAATAACAGCAAGATGGTAAGAGAGATTATTTTCTCCACTGATACTTGCCTTCTGATGCTATTAGTAAAATCTAGATGGCCAAAAAAAAATTCTTAAATTTCAAAAACTGATAAAAGCTGTCAGTTTTGTTGGCCTACATTCAAAACTACTATATTAAAAATATATGCTATTAAAACACAATATGAATCAGAAATCAACAACTTACCCATAATTCATTGCAAACCTCAGCCTCGTTATCCACAAAAATAGTATGAGAGGCGGTCAAGTAGAGTGTGCCAACTTGTGCCCTCCGAGAAGAGCCTCTGTCCACTAAGTAAACTTTTTCAACCTGAAACATAACATTACTGGGTTAGAATTAATGGAGAAATCCACTAATTTACCATTTTTGCCCATCATTTCTATTAACAAGCTTTTAAGTAGCTTTTCCTAGCCTGGTTCCTAACAAATCTGACCAAAAAATAGAGCATCATACTCTGTATGACTTGTATGCATCTCTGTCTACATTATGCCTATATATATATATACATATATATATACAT
>JBBJLR010000034.1:2870618-2889272 GCA_037577145.1 Brachypetersius gabonensis
ACTTATATATACACTCATATAAATACACACACACACACACACACACACACACACACACACACACACACACACACACATTTCTGTGAAAACTACTGCTAGTGTAATTCATCTAATCTATCAAAGAGACCATGTGACCACTAACAAGCTAATATTACCCCTCTGGATAGATTGAGGCTGCTAGTCTATTTTGGGTTTTCTTACGAACTGAGCAGTTTCTCTATAGAAGGTCTATTTATAGCCGAATCATGAGTATTACAATGCAACATCATGCACTGCACTAATTCTAATTATACTAACATGGTCAAAGTCAAGTCAAACCAAGCAGTATTGTCATCTGAGCTATAAACATGTGTAGAATGAGATGAGACAATCAACTCTATGCCACCTTTATTAAAACATGTCTTTGTTGTTAATAACATTTGCACTAAAATATGAAATGAAAACCTAAACTTCAGCTTAAGTAAATTAAAAACATCAGTTTAAAAAGTGTCACAATTATGGTATTCTGGCATTTAGTGCTATGTGTAACCTTCCTTTGCCAACATAACAGCCTTAATCTTCTCCTGTAAAACAGGCAGAGAAAGGAATCTGAGACCACTCCTTAGTGCAGAATCTCTCCAGATGCTCCAGGGTCCTAGCTCCTCTTCTCTGGATGCTTCTTTCCAGCTCACCCTGCAGGTTTTCAATGAAATTTAGGTCAGGGCACTGGGAATGTTATGTCAAAGACTTAATTTTGTGGTCACTGAGCCATTTTGTGTGGATTTGGATGTAAGTGTTGAATCACTGTCCTCCTGGAAGATCTAACCATGACCCAGTTTTTGCTCTATGGCAGAGGCAGCCAGAGTGTAAATGTAATCTTTTTGTACATCATGATGTGTCTGTGTATCTTTACAAGTTTCTAAAGGCATTTGGAGGAAAACAGCTCTAAAACATCACAGATTCTCCACTGCACTGAACAGTGGGGAGGAGATCCTTCTCTGTATAACCTGCTGGGGGCAGCAGGTGGCCTAGTGCAGAGGTCCTCCACCACCAGGCCGTGGACCAGTGTCGCAGAAAGGCAGATTACAAATATTTTATTGATTATCAGAGTCATCTTGGTTACGTGATACAAATAATCGTAAAACGTAAAAAAACAAACACACTTTGTTTTTAGTTGTGTCCGCGAAAATTGTTTTACATGAAATTGCCTGTGGCACAAAAAAAAGTCTGTGTTGGGGACCGCAGGCCTAGTGGTTAGGGAGTTACCCCTGTGGTCAGGAGACCTTGGGTTTGAATCCCAGGACTGTTAGATGCACCACTGAGGTTTCCCTTGAACGAGGTACCGTCCCCACACGCTGCTCCCTTCACTGAAGTGAATGAGTTAAATGCTGAGAAAGAATTTGCTGCTGTTCATGTGTGATGAATTTACACTTGGAGTAGTTTTGAAAACCTGTGACCCCTAAAACGCGACTATCTTCTACAAATCTCCACCAGTGATGGCTGAATACTGGGATCTATAACAAACTTTTTTTTGTTTCAAGTAAGACCACTATGTCTCTGTTTGTTTTAAACTTCTCAGCTACTGCTTTACAGTAATAGTTGTTCAGTTTTAGAACGATTGACTAAGGGTCAACACACTTCTGTCTCATTTCATTAATGTTTTTTTCTCAACAAAACAGGAAGTCATGTATTTCCTGAGCTCCTAAGTGGATTAAAAAGTCAACTGAAGTGGAACCATTCTACAGTTCATATGCAGTTTATAAACGAAGTCATTTTTTTTAAATCTAACTTTCCCAGGGTGGCAAAAATGATAGGGCTGTCTATGATCCAATTATAAATAAATATACAGAACAGCCCATTACGCCACGAGTTCGCTTAAATGAACACATTTATTTTTAGTTTGCTCCTGTTTGGGTAAACCAGGCAGAAGTGATTTAGCTTTGCAGCCTGTTTTTCTGCTTGTTGATTCAGAAACCGAAGGAATCATCGGTTATTACCTGTGGCATTAGAACAGACAATTCTTTTCAAAGAGTTTGCTTCTGTGTGTCGCTGCATGTGTGTGACAAAATAACAGTAAGAGTGTAATTTTCTTCAGCTCAGTTAAATAGAAGCCTCACACATGGCCTTCCTATTTACTTCTTTCTGTGACTCACATTTTTAAAGGTCACACACATTATAAAAATGCACTTTATAACTAGAAGAATGAATCAGAGACATTTCAGAATAGATCTTAATATTTATCCATAATATTGTACAAGACATGATCAAAAGGAAATAAATGCATAGCGACATACAGTTCTTCAGGTTTCAGCTTTTTGAAGCAGTTGATCATTGGTACATACTGTTAAGTACATATGAGATCAGCATTGGGAAAGATAAGAGTGTCAAGGACTGCAGCTTGCCTGTCTGACTTTTTCCATTTGATAAGCAGCGAGGGTTAATACTGTCATACCGGGCTTCATATTTAGGACTTTTATTGACCAGTTTAGATCATCTGATTATTTACATCTGAATTTTATATGTATTATGTATATACATATTGAGCCTTATTGTGTGTAGTTACTCCTTATATTTAATTTCCTAATATATATATATACATACATATATATATGTGTGTATGACAAGAAAGAGAGGGGGGGGGGCGCAGAGAGAGAGAGAGAGAGTGCTCTTTTCTGACAATATCAGTCTTTATCACAATCATCCTGTTGAATTTAATTTACTGCATCACAGGTATGTTATTGTGACCTGTGTGATATATATATATATACACACCGTATATTTGTGTGTACGTGTTTCAGAAAAAACATGAAACTTTGTTTTCATTATTTCCAAATTTTGTCCAAAAGAATTTTTGTACTTTTAATAGTTTTAAACAATCAGTGGGAAGAAGCTAAAAATAATGGAAAACCATCACCAACCGTATTAGTACATTCATTCTAATAAAAAAAAGAAAATCATGCTTTGAATGGAAATCCTGCCTAAGAATTTGTAATCTCACTATGTCTCACAGACCTGTTAACAAGCTGTTTTAAGCACCCGCGGGTTAGACTCTCATTGAATATGCTGCCCACTGCGGCAGCGCACAGAGCTGTGTAATAAAGAGAGAATTAAGCTGATCTTAAACACACACAGGGGATCGCCGCAGGCTCCACTCTGGTATTAGAATGCAATGGGAAATAGATTTCTCTTACCAGGTCATGTAGGTGCACAGTGATGGATCTCAGGTAAGGGTACTACAGTTTATAGCCTGCAAAGTGATGCTTATGCTATCTTTGATTTCTCTTTCTGTTTTACTGACTTCTGTTCTAACAGCTTCGGCCATTGCTTCCGATCTGAAAGGTTCTGCTCTAATACATGTTTAATCCTCAGGTGCAGTTGCTTAATTTCTTGGAACTGATCTCTCTGCATGTCCCAGTAGAAAGACATTTTAAAGGAATACTTTATGGAAGTTTGGACCTAATCTGACGGACCTGTAACGTGAAGTTGATTACTAAGTTATCTGAACCAGTCTTCACTTTGCTTAGTATAAGTAATTATACAATAAGGGTCAATGGGTGAGCACAGGGAGACCCTTCTATTGTAAATAAAAAGGTTGATTTAATCAATAGTAGTTACATCATGAATGCCAGACACATGCACAGGATGACGTCCACTGTTTAGGAAACGGTTTGTTTTCTTAAAGAAATAGGTAGTGGGTATTTCAAATGCAGATTGTTAACATACGGCATCATGCTAGTGACATGCATTTTGAGATGGAATATCGGGGCTTTTGCATGTATGTCTTCTTCACAGCAACTGGGGCAGCTCATTTTGTGGGTCAGCTTTTTTTGGTGAACATCTGTTTGTGCCATCTTCAGCCTAGCCACTAATAATTGACTGGGACATTTCCTGGTGACAGCACGGCTAAGTGGTGTGAGGTGTCCCCTAGATAAACAGTGTTAGAAGCATTGTGTAGTGAGGTCAATTTGCTGTCAATGGACCAATGTGCTTGATGGCTTTAGATTGATCATTTCATTGGTTGTTGGGTTAATGCATTGGCCACGCTTGTCAGACAAGAATGAGGCAGTGGAAAATTAGAAAATTGTTGTGTATACATTCCTACCAATTTCTCTAGCAAGGAAATGTACTTAATAGTCATTTTTGCCCTGATGCTGAGAATACAAGCTGTATGACTTTGTATATATCTTTGTATTATTTGTATAGTTTACACTTTTATTGTATGCTGTTGTACTGTTATAGCTTTATTCTATTTTGTACTGTCCACTTTCTGCCGTAACAATGGAAATTTCCCACTTTTGGGACTAATAAAGGCTTATCATTCCTTGTCCTGTTTTATCTTATGATGCTTTGTGTTTTTAGGATATACAGGCTTGCAGATTAGCTGAAGAGAGGTTTTTTACATTACATTACATTAATTTATCCAAAACAACTTACAATGTGAGTAAACACTCAAGTTTTAGGACCAGTGTGAGAAACAGAGGAAAGTGCTTAAATCTTTGTGTAGGCTGTAGTACAAGAAACTAGATGCATGAGGAGAGGAGGTCCTCCCTGAACAGGTGAGTCTTTAGGATATTTTTAATACCCAACACAGGAGGATATTATTGTTGTCATGGTATGTCTATTTTTGTGGCAGCTGCAGTTTATGCTGTTAGAATTCCACGATAAACAGACAAATAGGAAAAGCCTAAAGTGACATTTGAAGATACAAGGTTAAGTAAAATTGTAAACTACTTTGTCAAGACTTGCAGACTCATGACACAGTCAGAGCTACTTCAAAACTTGATAATTGGCTATTTATCAAAATATAAAAAACAGACCATTACTCTTTCTGTTTATGATTGCAGATGAGGCCCTTCAGGGAGCTTTTTGTAATCCTTTCTTTTAATTCTTGCTTACACCTGCTATTCACTAAACTGCATCTCGCCATCTCGTCTCCCAGGGTGGTGTTTGTATGAATGTTTGCTGTCATGGCTCCAAATCACCCATCTATCAGGGGTGGCATTTGCTTTCACCATTACATTCAGGACACATAATAGGCTAGGGCAGTGGTGGACTGAACCAAAGGCAGGTTTTTGTCTATAATAGAGCTAAAAGGTTGTCTATATTATATTATAGACATACTGTATATATAGAGAGACATTTTTCTTCTTTAATACCAAAGCTAAAACCTTGTGGACTGTTATATACTGATAAATTTTTTATTTAAAAATAAATGAGCTTTAAAAACACTTCACATAATAGACTCTCTGAAAAGTCTTGAAATACCAAACCTGAATACCTCGACATGAATTGGAAATCTAAATACATTTCCCTTCTTTACCAGAACATAATTATAAAACATAGTATAAGAGAGAGTGAACTGGGTGTTTTTCACAATGAAAGGTGAGGGTGGTTTAAGTTGGAGGTGAAACATGGCATTTTATATTTCTCCAATCAACTGGTACTTAGTGATGTCATCAAAACTGAAGTCAGCAGAAGCTCTCACATCTTATTATAGTGCAAGTGTTTACAGAATTAGATTCTAAAATCAGTATTAAAAATCTGATTGGTTGACTATTCTCCACCTCCTCACAACATCAGAACATTGTGTTAATGCTCCAAGGCACTAAAAACCATTGTGCAGTAAATGGAATGCCTGCACTGACTGCTGAGTGCATTGTTAGACTAATTAGGAATACACTTTTGTTTAAACTGAAAGGCTGACAACTGATTTTCTTACATTGAATTGGGCTCATCAGCTTGCTAACAGGGTATCCGGTCCTCCATTAATACCATAGGCTTTGAATTAGCATTAAAAGCAGGCATGTGGAAACCCTGTAGAGGGGTTAGCACGAATTAGCGTTGTTGACGCAATGATTTCTGAAGGAAAAACAAATGACATAAGCCGATATACAGTAATCATGCATTACCCTTAAAGAAAATGTAAAGGTAAATAGGTAATCAGAATCAGAAAACTTTATTGCTTAGCATTGGCTTTATTGGTTAGCATTAGCAGCGTGCAAAGACTCAAAAGAAACGTTGAAATAACTCTCTCTTCCCACATGTTTAGACAGGGCACAGCTCACTAATACTAAATAAACTGAGTATAACTGTTGAAAATTGGGGGGGTGAGTGTTTAAAACACTATAATGAGGACATGACACGGAACAGTCATACTACATGCTGCAGCAGGCTGCTTCTTCTTCATCTTTTTATGGCGGTTGACAACTTTTCAGTGTATTACCAACACCGCTGGACTGGAGGTGGTAATAGTTTGGTTCTCAGAAAAATTAGACTGAATCCGTGTATGCTGATCCACGCCAAACTGAGGGGTTACTGTATTTTGATATGTTCATTATTTTAGGAAAACATTTTTAAAAGTTCATGAAATTACTGCAATATGCACTGGATTTATGCTAATTTAATTTTACTTGTCTTGCCTTGGAATTTAGTCCAGATTATGAAGTCTCCAAGTGTTCCAAATGACCTTAACGTGGAATAATTGGACTGTCTGTGCTCAGAGGTTTAAATAAATGGTTTTCCATAATGGCCTTTTACCTGATCCTCCACACTTGCCTGTCCAATCAGTGGCCATGCTTTTAGGCACTCGTCCACACGGTGCTGGGCAAACAGACGTGTCTGTTTCAGTGTTTGTCAATGTCAGTTGCTTAACCATTTTTCAGTGACCAGTAAGTGCTCTGGCAGCTGGACATGTCTGACCTGTGTGTGCACTGGAAAAAAAGGTATTTTTGAGTAAAGGAAGGTATATAAATTGTTATTTTGGCTTCCCTCTATACATACACATGCATGAACATTCTCACATATGCACACACAGCACACACACAGAGCAAACACACATACACACACACACACACTTTCTCTCTCTCACACACACACACGCTTTCTCCTTCTCTCTCTCCCTCTCTCTTTCTCAGTCTCTCTTTCTCTCTCTCTCACTCTCTCATTCTCTCCCTCTCACACACACACACACACACACACACAAACACACACACATATATGCACACATGGTCTGCATTGCTTCCTCTAGACACTAGATGACTGCATGCTTTAGGGAGCAACATTGCCTCCCTTCGTTCATGCAAAAAGGCTAAATCATTGCCATTCTTCCTCTCCCCTCCTCCTCTTGGGGCGGGACAGATGTCAGACCAGTGCCCCTGGAGTCCAAGCACCAGCACCAAGGCAGTGCAAGTTAAGACTTAACTAGTATAGAATGAAGGGAGGAGTAAAAATAGAAGAGTCAGGGGTTCACATGTCTGTAAGGAGGGCTTGAGCTTGAAGGGAGGAAGTGTTAAACTTGAGACAGTGCTTTATAGATAGAACCACTACTTTAAAGCAATCAGTCGCAGGATTCCCTAAGAGGTGTGTGGGTGCTGTAAGAATTTCCTTTAGAACCAAAGCTGTCCTGTGACTTTCTGGTTGAGTTCACCTCGTTTACAGGTAAGTAGGCTGCTGTGATGATTTTGCTTGGCCGGTAAAGCTATTCTTCAGTGTAATATTTGTGTGACTGTAAATGTAATAATGGTAAAATTGTTTGAATTTTCATTTCAGCAAAATGTAAACCTCATATAATCTGTACTGGTTAACTTGTGAAGACACATGTGACTGTGACAGAGCAGTACTGTATCAGTTTCCCATGTCAAGTGCAATTGAATCTTTTAGCATTTAGTAGTAGTGTAAATTATACTATACATAGTTATGTTATGTAACTCGGTTGGTGATTCGGGTAGCACACATTGTAGACTGATGTGCCCTCAGGGCTGTTCCTGGAAGTCTTTCTGAGTAACAGAGCAAGAAAGAGGTTGGCAATTGCCCTTTTCATAGGCTTTATGCAAGCTTACATTATTATGCTAATTGTCTTTCACATGTACCAGGGAATTCCTAAGCCTTTAACAAAGAGCATATTTTGTGTAGCAATGGTTCTCACTAGAGGTGTTTCACACAGGCCTTTTTTATGGTGCAATCCGAAAGACTGGTTCGTTAACCTGTGCAAGAACATGTCGAAATGGCAAGCTGCCAAATTGCAAGTAAAGAAAGGCTGAGTTTATTGACATTCCAGTGCAAAACAGCAAACATGATTAATAGGGCAATGACAGATGGAAACTGGATTTTTTATCAGTGTACTGCAATACAGTGTCCTGAAGTATAGTGTACTGAAATACAGTGTACTGAAATACATTGTCCCTTCTGTGTATAACCACATTTGATGTCATACACAGATAAAACAGAAAAATAAATAAAAAAACAGTTCTTAATGTGCTGGTAATGAGACTGTCCTGCAATGACCGCTGAGCCACAAGTGGAATGCTCCCATGGCACATTCACAGCACAGTTCACATATACTCTGCCTTTATCGGCCCACAGCTGTCAAAATGATGTTTTTACACATTATATTATGTAATACTTGCTCAAGGCTTTTCTTTTCTTTTTTGTTTTTTTCATGAAGCTTACTTTTGCAGGGCCTGCCCAACGTGCAGATATGTGCCAAAAACAGCATTCAAAGCAACTGTTTCACAGTTTCATTTGTTTATGTAATGTGCGGTACAATATAAATTGATTCTTGTCAGTGTCTGAATATGGCCTAAAAGCGACACTCTTGAGACACTCTTATTAGTCCCTTGAGTGTTAAGTTCATGCACTTGCAAAATGCAGTCTTGAGCTTTAATACATGCCATTTTGGCCCCACAAATAGCTTGGTGCAGAGCTTTTCAGTGATGCATCATGCTTTAGACTGGGTAAAATGCCCCAGTAAAACCATAAAGACACATTATAATTTTTTTTAGGAAAAACTTCAAATTTACTATTTCTTTTACAATTTTTTCTTGGTTTTTTTACTATTCCTTGTTTCTTACAGGCTCCATGGTAAACTAAGAATATTATAATATAATATGAGAAACACAGCTTGGTCAAAGTGGTGAGATTTTGCATTGTCACAACTTGGACAAACAGCACCCATTTGAATCTCTAATTTGGCCTTTTATTCACAATCACATTTGAGTTTTCTTATTGTTTTGTTAAAATAAGAAACTCTGTGTGATAAAAATATTTAAAATAAAAGTAATAAAAACCTTAGTAATAAAAAAGCTTTAAGAACCTATGGAACTCAGATATAAATTATAGCTATCTCTTTTTTTTCTAGTGTTAATTGAAAGAATGCTGGCCCACTTGCTGTCGTTCGGCCGCTCCCTGGTGCGAAGGAAGAATGTGGACTGTTTGGAGGATTCCAAGTTGTGCCGCTGCCTCTCCACGGTGGACCTCATCGCTCTGGGAGTGGGCAGCACGCTGGGTGCTGGAGTCTATGTACTTGCTGGGGAAGTTGCTAAGGGCAACTCTGGGCCCAGCATTGTGGTGTCTTTCCTCATTGCTGCCCTGGCTTCAGTAATGGCGGGCTTGTGCTACGCTGAGTTTGGAGCCCGGGTGCCCAAGACAGGCTCGGCTTACCTGTACAGCTATGTGACTGTCGGGGAACTCCTGGCCTTCATCACTGGGTGGAACCTCATCCTCTCCTATGTCATAGGTGAGCACAACAACTATTTGTACCACTGGGTTTTATCTCCTTTATAGCCTTTTTCATCCTGAAGTCCAGCATATGAACTTAGGGGATCTACTCAAAACTATGTGAAAGCATTCTGTTGTATTCAGTTTTCATCACAAACACAATCTTTTGATGCAGGGACCTCAAGTGTTGCCAGAGCTTGGAGTGGAACCTTTGATGACCTCATAGGGGGACATATAGAGGACTTCTGCAAAACATACTTCAGGATGAGCTTGCCTGGCCTAGCAGAATACCCAGACTTCTTTGCAGTTTGCCTCATACTTTTGCTTGCAGGTATTTCCTCATTTCAGTTTCATGGCAGATCAACATGGTAGATCTGTAGATAAAGAAATACATATCCACAAGTTATATCTGTGATCTTGCTTCTATATTACTTTCATTGCTTTGTTAACTGCATATCATCAGTGGCCTATAAATAGATAATAGTGAAATTGGAACTGCTAAGAAACAGATTAAGTGTCTAAATGCTGTGACTGTGTTGTTCACGTTAAAAGGTTTTTATCCCAGCAGACAAGCTTGGACATGTTCCTCCTGATGCGGGCAAATGTTTTCTCAAAACTAATTAGGGATGTAATATTGTCATAGAAGGAGCCGCTCTCACATGGTGAACTGAACATGTAAGGGCCTTTTGTGGCTCTGAGCATGTGGCTTGGTGTTAGCATCCAAAGTCACTTTCTGCACCTACCATTCCAAAAACACAGAAGCTGGAATTTCTAGACTGAGCATGGTGTTGCAAGAGGACTCTGTCAATGTAAACAAGGCATTTCTCATTTTATTTAACGGAGAAGTTGTTAAGGGCTCTTTTTTAAGAAGAGGTATTTTACTAATCAATGGTAATTGGCTTGGCAAAATTATATGGGTTTTAACATAAAAATCCCCTACAAACTAAGTAAGTTTAAACTGACCAATGTCTGTACAATACAGCTTGAACTCAGTAAACTCTCTCCCTCACAAGCTGGAAAGGGGGAGGGGGAGCATGCAAGTGAGAATAAAACAATGCCTTACTCTGTAAGATGGCCTTGAAGGCCAGGCTGTATCTTTGCAGGTCAGTATCTTTGCAGGTCAGACTGAAGGCGCCAAGAGGCTGAGGTTAAGCAAATAAGCTGATAAAGTCTTATTGGTCAAAAGGCAGACTGAAGGTGTCAACTGAATATTAAGTATAAGATAAACTAATCCTGTAATTATCATTTGAAACAGAGAGGTGGAGTTAATCTAATCAGGTGATAGAATTTTAGAAGCAGAAACAAAGAAAGGTGGACTTGAGCAAATCAAGGATACAATTTAGTTGGTAAAAAATCGATCAGTGGGATGTATTAGATATAAGAACTCTGTACAGAGCAAAGTGGATGAGCAAGCGAGCAAGGAGGCAGCTCCCACGGGCTGCGGCTGCAATCTTTGAATAAAACAGCAACGTTGTTTCTTTCTGATTAAATTTTTTACTTAGAAAAAGTTTTAGACTTGATTTTTTGTTCCATTTCTCCATGACACATGCTGACATAATGATTTAATTGCTGTCAGAACAAAAAATCTAATTTCCTAAATGGCAACATTTTACGTTTTTTTTTTTACTTAATATGGAGGTTAATGTACAAAGAGCTTTCCTTTATGTCACGTTTTTTTAAATCTCAGTAATGCAAAATGAACAAAAATTGATTTTTTTTTTTCCCAGCATCCATATTATGTGAAATAAGAATGCTGTGTTGAATGTGAGAACCCCAGGGATGGAATATATGAGCATTAGAGCTTTATTTAGTTTATTTAGTGTTGCCTGTCCACAGTGTGCATGTAATATTATTTGTATTTTTCCTCCCAAATAAACAGGGAGACTGAGGATTGAGCCTTGTGGAACACCACAGAAACATGTTGACCACTCTCTTTACTTCCCCAGGTCTCCTTTCCTTTGGTGTAAAAGAATCAGCATGGGTCAACAAAATTTTCACAGCTGTAAATGTGCTTGTGCTGATGTTCGTCATTATTTCTGGGTTCGTCAAGGGAGATTTCCTCAACTGGAACATATCAGAGGAGTCTCTCATAAATGTCACTATTGTGACAAGGTGAGAAATACCATCACTTTGTGCACCATACACCACGTTTTATGTGGATGGTGCGCAAATACACTTTCTATATGTGAAAATGACTTTCACTTTTGTGCAACAGGAATCTTTCTTGCATCGAAAATGTCACTAGTGATTATGGAGCTGGAGGATTTTTGCCTTATGGCTTTGGAGGAACCCTTTCTGGTGCAGCCACATGCTTCTATGCATTTGTAGGATTCGACTGCATTGCAACTACAGGTACAAACATAATACTGATAACCCACACATAATTATATGTCATTATACAAGTCATTGTTTTTATTAATGAATCATAGGAACATTGCAAAGAGTGTTTCATATGTTCTATTGCTCAGGTGAGGAGGTAAAAAATCCCCAGAGGGCGATTCCCATAGGAATAGTTTCCTCCCTGCTGATTTGCTTCTTGGCTTACTTTGGTGTGTCTGCTGCCCTGACCCTAATGATGCCTTACTATCTTCTGGATGAGAAGAGCCCACTGCCCATGGCCTTTGAATATGTTGGCTGGGGACCTGCTAAATATGTGGTTGCAGCAGGCTCACTGTGTGCACTATCAACGAGGTAATCATCATTCCTTCTTGCTTGCTTTTAGTCAAAGGCTTTTAGAAATGTACATTTTAAATGAATTTCTAGGGCCTGTCGGAAGGCAGGCTGCTTACAAAGGTGAAGTGCAACTAATGACAAAAAATTGTCTGTGCCATGTCATGTGCCTAATTGGGTCTATTGTGGATTGATTCCTTAAGACCTCTAATGACTCTTTGGTGGTGGTTTGTGTGAAAGAGAGGCAAACAAAGATAGCCTTCGCACATTTATCCAATCTCAGCTTTGTTGTTGCACTCTTTCAAGACAAAACCTAAGTGTGCCTGGTGTCTTTCTTTTTTCCTGGTGAGTGAAATGAGTGACCCACTCTAGATGCAGGTTCAGGTTCACCATGTTTGTTTTATAGTGGAGCTGCAGTTTTTTGTGCAGGGTGAAAACTCCACAGCAGAGGAATTGGCTGCACATACTCTCCAAAAGTCATCTGCAATCTATGGACATGACAGTTTTATCATAAAATAACAATAAAATGATAACATTCTGCTATTTTGATGCGTTACTGTGGCCTTGTCTGTTCTTTAAAGAACACAACTGATATAGAGACACCTAATTATATGATATTTTATGGCAGAGTCTTTGGAAATGACCCAGGAAAAAATAAAGACATCAAAGTTAAGAGATTTGACCACATCCCTAAATTCTCATTCAATGCAATGTAGAGTTCACATCGAAAAATTGTAACAAAAAAGACAAAAACTGTCTTGACCATTGTATAATATATGAAAGGAGCTTTTGGGGATCTGGTCTTTAGCATGTAATTGTAATGCTCTGTGGCTATGGTGCAGTGTGGCTGGTGTGAGGGAGTTGCCTGACTAACGTGTTGGTCCTATGCATGTTTCTGCTCTATATGCAGTCTTCTGGGCTCCATATTCCCAATGCCACGTGTAATCTATGCAATGGCAGAGGATGGGGTGCTTTTCAAAGTGTTAGCCCGAATCAATCCTAAGACGAAGACCCCACTAATTGCCACAATGACCTCCGGTATAGTTGCAGGTGAGACCTGGGGGTAAAACTTGCTGTGTAAAATTGCCAACATGCACCACCAGGCAAAAGTGAAAGCTCAGTAGAAAATATTTCTAATCAAAAAATGCAAACAGAATGGACATTTTAGAGTAAAGAAAAGTATACAACTACACACTGAGCTTGGCTATTCTTAGCTCAGTCACGGTTGCCCGGTGGTGTTTCATATGTTCGTGAATGTCAAGAATGCTTTGTGTTTAAACCATGACCCCTTTTTTGTCCCTAGCCTGTTGGGCTCCATGTTTCCTCTGCCACGCATTCTGTTTGCCATGGCCCGAGATGGCATACTATTCAGATTTCTTTCCAAAGTGAGTAAGCGTCAGTCACCAGTGGCTGCCACCATGGCGGCAGGCACCACTGCGGGTAAGCTCCAATGGAGAGAGGCCAGGCAGGCCTGCTGTCTCGTTGTGCGTCACCCTGAGTGCTGGTGGTGGTGGTGGTGGTGGTGCCGTGAGTGCATGCTTGGCTTTGCAGTGGTGGTAGGTGCATGCTCTTAGTCTGGTGGTGGTAATGGTGACAAATATCTAAATTATCCATGTCTCTTCATGTTGTACACATTGGGAACCCTCTGTTGCATATGGTTGCTTATTTCTTGCTGTTATTTGATTCAGGGCTCAGCAATTAGCTGAGCTGGTTGATTCAAATGTATTTAGTTGCTGTACTATCAAAACTCCATTAAGCCCATACTCAAGATGAAACTCATGATGCTCTATACATTAGGGCTGTCACTATTTATTATATTAGTGATAATTAATCAAGTAATCATAAACACACTATTGCTAACAGCAGACACTTCATCCATTAAATTTATATCCTACAGGTATTTGTGGTGCCGTTTTCCCCACTTCAGCACACAAAAGTGACTTGAGCTAATAGTCTCCACCTTTTGAAGAATTTCAAGACTGATGAACACTTTATCAGTAGATTCAGTCAAATTGAAAAGTAACCGCTATACTGATTCATTAAGAAAATTCATTTTAATTCAGTACTTCTTTTAATACAGTAATGTAATAATTGCGGCAGCCCTACTTTACATAGTGTAAAGAATTCATGATTTTTGGATCAGTAGAAAGGATCCATTAATGTTAGATCACTGGGACAAAATCTTATTACAGTAAAGGAACTGTAGATTAGCTTACACTTCCAACAATGAATGAAAGCAAATATTCACTAATTAGCATTGGCATCATGCTAACTGGTAGCTGATAGATTCCGTACATAACTTTTTTGTTATTTTATAAAGTGTCCATTTCAGAAAGATGAGTTCCTGTTGTAATGTGAATTTGTGGTGAATGACAGACCCTGAGTAGGGAATACTGGTGTAGTTTGATCCAGAGAGCAAGTTAGCAATGACAAGCTAAAACAATGACTTGAATGTTAAAACTTTTCTACGGATTTCAAGTCAGTTTTGCCTTCAATAAAGATTTTTTTCTAATGCAAAATATGAAAGGAAACAAATGTATGAACACAGTATACTGCTGGACTGACAAAACTCTGCAGCTGGCCTCTTATACTTACAGAGCTAAATCTGTTTTTTATGCCCGTGTTGAACTCATGTGCCGGGTGCAGTCCTCTGTAGCACCAGCTGTAGAGAGATTCTCAGAGAGAACAATGGAAGTTTTAAGACTTTGATGCTGGCAGGGGTGAGTTCAGTGGATATTCAAAGCCTGTACGCAGCTGGATCAAGCAGAAAGGAAAGAGTCCCACTTTGGTTTGGGAGGCCCCTGTGATTGTCATGAGTTAAATCCATACTGAAGCAGTTCAAGTTTATTAGTGTACAGTGGAGGCCTGCTGGGTGGAGGTTTGGGCACCTGGATCAATGCACTGGAGTCATGGGGCATGTCTGGAACTGATTTCTGCCTCTGGTGTAGAATTCTATAATTATTGCACATGACATGTCGATAACTTATTGCTTCAGAATATTAATATGTTGACAGCTGGTCATATTGTGCAATACTTCACTGTGGCTTTTACTTAATAACTGCTGCACTGAAAAAAATTGGATGCACTGAATTGACACGACTGGAAGAAGTACATCCTTACTCATGAATAAAACATACCACGCTTCAGTCATGTCCGATTATTTCCATATTTAAACGAGCTAAACGTTTTTGACGAATATGCAAAATATGTTGTGGTAAATGCGTTTGTCTGAGCAATGGATCTGTACTTTTAAAGCCACGGTCAGCAACATGTGAAGCAAACATACTATTTGTAATTTTCTTGATTGTTTTTCAAAGAGGGATCATTTTATGTCAGCAGATATTTTGAAATGATAAGCATCAGTAGGAATACTTCTGCAAGTGGTTCTTTGTTCACATGCATTAGAGCTCTACCTTAACAAATATGAAGATGTGCTAGGCAAGTATGCAAGCTGTCTGCCTGCTGTTTTGAAATCTTTGGAATAGATTTTCACAATCTGTAGACCAACCCCTTTGGCCTGCTGTGTTTATTTGTTAGGATTGTATGGAGTGCTTTGTTGTTTGAGACATGCTTACAAGGAATTCATAATATTTCAATGATAAGGTAATTTATACCCTACCAAGCCCATAACTACATCATTCCACATCTAAAGAAATATACAGATCGATTCAGGTTTCTAGATCACTGCTACTACTAGAGCATCAGAAACCACATAAGGAAGTGTATCTAATCACAGTGTGGCATGATTTAGTCATGTATATCCCTGCTTGTGAAACTTTGTCTTGGTTGAATGCTTTCAGGTAAGTATAAAGTATAAAGTTGTGTAAATGTACACATCCATTCCTGTAAAGTGATCTTTACAGTGCATGCACTGTGCGAACTGCCATCTGTATCTATCTAATCTGTATTGATTTATTTATTTTTTTATCAAAATCACAGCTATCATGGCTTGCATTTTTGACCTAAAAGCCTTAGTGGACATGATGTCTATCGGGACCTTGCTGGCCTACTCTCTGGTCGCTGCTTGTGTTCTTATTCTCAGGTTAGTGCTCATGCTTTCACTCCACAAAATAACCATGCAGTGCAGAACAGGCCAACTAAATAAACCTGCAAGCAGTTAAACACAGCACAGTCTCGAAGATACGCCCAAACGATGCAGGGAATGCTATTGGATTAGGCCTATGATGTAATTTACTGAATACAACTATTGTGCAAGACTCTGTGGCTTCTGTAGTTCGTGGATTTGTTTATTCAGGCTTGTTTTCTCAGTCAGGCTCACCTCAAAGGGCTTCCAGTCACATTTCCCAAAGTCGTAAAACGCCCCCTAAAAATGCCTCCCAAAAAATTGGAATTTTAAGAATCTGTGAGGTGTTGACCAAAAAACACTCACCTCTATCCCAGTTACACCAAAAGCTCTTTCAGCTCTTACTTGCGGGGAGGAGGGCATGCAGACTCAGAGAGGCTATCAGAAGGTATACGAGTGTAATGTTCTAAACATAAAACTGTGCTCACTAATATAGTCATGGCACAACATTCCAGAAACAACAACAAACTTGTTCAAGTTTATTGCGGGCAAGAACAAGGAATTATGAGCAAAACTTTTGCTGTTCAAATTGTTCTGTTTACTATTATTTTTAATCAGTAAAATATAGTTACTTCAGTTTTTTACATTATGTTATTACATAATTATGTAACGAATTAGTCAGTGATGCATGAAAAAGTCGATTTCTATTCAGTATCAACAACATTCACTATAAGAGATCACTTTAAATGTAGCAGCAATATCATTTTTTGCGTAAAAATTTTTTTTTAGAATGAATTCCCCACATTATGAATTTGATGCTAATAAGCTGACTGTAACAGCAACCAATTGTACGAAATTGCTCCAAAAGATGTAAGTGTTTCCTTCTTTAGTAGCTAACAAGTAAAGTACAATATTAAATGATAGGGTATACGTTTCTTATACTTATTACGTTAAAATTGGTGTTCCAGTTGAAAATCTTTGACAGCAAAACATGCTTGATCGACAGGGAAATATGATATGCATTTAACGTAACCCAAATATACCTTTACAATGTCCTTTAATCATATGCTTTTATTATAGCTTTCATTTATCTAATCTCATGCCTTTTGTCCCACTATTATCCTGATTGTGATATTCACAAACAAGTAGTTGTTCCTTTGATCTGTGTTTAATATACTTCCTCTGCTTGTATCCCCTTCACTATTTTTGCTATTTGCAGTGTGTGCGTAATTGTGAAGTGGATGTATGCAGTGGAGGTATATCAAATAATAAAAACAAATGTCTTAGTATTTGTAGTATTAGTATTTGTTTTCCCTCAGTATTTATATACAGCTCCGGATAAGAGACAGCTGCAATTGATTTTTAAATCAGCATCTCTGAGTATGACCTCATTCTGCTTTATGAGGTACTGATTAGTGATCAGCTGAATCACATCTTGTTTAATATAAAAACACTGCTGTAATCGACTCTCTCCTCTCACACTGAGATCAGTTGGATGGCAAAATATTACTAGAAGTACGTCAAAGGTAATTTGCGAAAAGAGCTATATTTTCTTTGAAGTTCTGTAAACACTGCTTCATTGCGCTTATTTTGATGTGCCTTTAAAATCACGCTTTAAAGAACAATATTTTTATTTGGAAATTAGAAGAAATATTGTCAGCAGTTCTTAAAAACTAAGGCAAAGCTGTTCAGTTCAATACTTGCACCAATAAAATATAAAACCTAAGAAACTGAACATTTTGCATTGGTCTCTTATTTTTTTTCCAGAGTTGTATTGTTTGAATATTTTGTCTCTGTGGGTCCAAATGTTTTGAACAGCCACCAGCTACACTATTTCTATACGACTGACTGTATGATATGATTTCAGGTATCGCCCAGACTCCGCATTTGAGAGCAACAGGATGAATAAAGGAGAGGAGTCGGAGCTGACTGAGTCCGAGTCTCACCTCAACAGGTTAAAGGATGGAGAGATCACACTTCACTCGGTCCTCAACCCCTCTCTGCAGCCCACTGAAAGCTCCTCCGCGGTCGTCAACATGGCTGTCGGGGTCATAGGTGAGCATCATGCCTTAGTGCCATAGTGAAGATGATTTAGTGAAACTAACTTTGTTGAGAGGATTAGATCCCCTACTAAACCTCATACTTGACAGTGATTAACAACTTGATAGAAAGTTACTATAAATGATAATGGCAACAGTTTATTATTATTACCGGTTAATAACTAAATAATAAATAAACTTGTTTCAAAATAACTGAAGGCCTCTAAAATGTTTCTGCATATGTTACTGATCAGCTTAGGTTACTATTGAATAAAAGGATTGAAATGACTAAATATTCCCAAATATTAAACTGTTGTGCAAAAGATGGCACCCGCTATGGCAGGCCTATTCAACTAGCGGCCCGCGGGCCAGATGCGGCCCTTTTGAATTTTTTTATGGCCCGCCAGACTGTCAGGAAATCAGTGAGTGATTCCTGTGATATAATAA
>JBBJLR010000034.1:2894446-2924149 GCA_037577145.1 Brachypetersius gabonensis
TAAGGGATTACTTTTAAATGACTGTAACAAGTAATCTGTAATGTATTACAGTTTGGAAGTAACTTGCACAACACTGGCTAGAACAAATAAACAATATAATAGTTTCTGTCTTAATACTGGACAGTAATAGCTCCAGCATCATTTAAAATAATTTTCATATATAGTTTTTCCATTAAAAATAAAGACTTGTTATTATTATATGTTAGCCCTCACTGGCAGAATCCCATTTTTGAAATCTATAGTCATCAGAGAATGATGTTGTGGACTATACTACATAAATATGTCAAGTGCAGTGATTTATTATTAAACTTTGACAGGTTTCCTGATTTATTTCGGTTATGGAATGTGGCACAGCAGCGAGCACCAGAGGCAGCAGCAGAGAGCCAGTGCTGCGCCAGCTAAAAAGGTGATGTATGAAAAGGATGGCAGTGTGGAAAAAATCCTCCATCCAGAGAAGACCGGTCAGTTTTAAGGAACTTCTGCCTTAAGACTCTTCCTCTCATCAGCCGCTGAGCTCCACCAGTGGACAGTTCAGCTCAGCTCGAGACCCCGTACTAGACTGGGGTTGGGCACACTGCTGAAGAATGTTTTGTGGATTCTTGCCTAAGGTTAATCTCCTCATGAACGCTGTGATGTGGGAATATTATTATAATGCACAATGCGTGAAATATGAACGTAGTTCTCAGTCAGTGTTGTGCATTTCATAAAGGAGAGTGAAGAAGACTCTCTTAGAATGAGTGTTGTGTTTTACACAGTTACTAACTTCCTGTTACCTCCAGCTTTACTGTGTTCATACACAACAGCTTTAGATGAATACTTCATATTTTTCAATCTAATCTCTAGCTGACAAATCTATAGCATACTGTCAAATGCCAGACAGTAATTCCTTGTACTGGATGGGAAACCCATTGACTCAGAACACTTCTACTAGGAGCCCAGGTTTCCATTATAGTTCTCCCTAAGGGCACATAATCACTGTGTGCTACAGACACATAAACATTAGACTGAAAAAGGTATTTTAAATGGTGAACAGATAGCTCAGAGAGCTTTCACCAGTAATAGAATGTGCTGTCAAAGTTTACTAGTGAATATCGTACTTTAGTTTTATTTCCCTTGAACTTACATATAGTTACTCTGAATGACTTACTTTTTAAAATCTACTGACCGTGACCAGTATTTCTACTATTTTTACTGAAAAAATATATGTATATATATTAACGTTGTTTCATTTTTATTTGCTTTGCGTTTTTCCCCTTTTTTTCAAAGATAGCAAAAAAAATAAACGTTTACCTTTCCTATAAAAGTGCCTAGGATAAGATTATGTAAAATTTCCTCTTCAAGAGAGTGTCCCTGCATCGATACTACGTCTACAGAGTTAATGTTAGAATACAGGGGAAAGCCACATTATTGGGTAGCTTGTCTCTACAGTAAAAGTCTATCAGCTCCACTCACCATATAGGTGTACTTTGTGGTTTACATTTTCAGACTGTAGTTTACTAGTTCTCTGGATCATTTATCAGCTCCCTTTATCTTCTTCGTCAATGATTCAGGATCCCCGCCGGACCACTTTTGATTGGGTATTATATGGAGGGTATCTACAGGGTACAAAGTACATCTATCTGGTTAGTGGACCCAATGCAATGGACAATATGTGAAATATAATGGCATGCCAGTGTATATGCACTTGTTTTGGTAGTCCAAGGTTACATTCCTTGCTCAAATCACGGGCTGCCGTCGTATACAGGCAGGTCCAAACAAATATTCCTTCGCAAAAAACGCATAAAACAATCAAGGATGCTTTTCCAGAGTACAGAGAAAGTATATTTTTAAGTGTTTTGTAAGCAGTTGTGCTTTTAATAGCTTATTTGCCCTTCTTTGTTAGAAAGTGTAAATGTTTTAGAACAAGAATGAAACTGCTATTTGATAAAAAAAAAAAGTGTCTTCATTGGTATTAAAGCACCAGCTTTTTGTTTTGCCCTTGTTCTATGGGTGTTAATAATGTGGTCTTTTCTTATGGATTATATGGATTGTGTTTCTGTTTAAATGCTTTCACCCCTACAGACTGGCACTCCAGACTGGTGCTCTGTGTGCCATACTGCTGTGAATCCCTACTACTTTTAGTCTTTTACAGTGTCATCTACTGATCCATGTGTGTAGCTGATTTCTTAATATCAATGGCTGCTTCTCTGAAAAACGTCATTTTACATTACAAATGTACTTATATTCCACAATATTAAAATACCTTGTGTCTGTATTCTGTGTGGCAGTGCAGTCTATTCATATAGTAATTATCTCCATATCCACACGAAAATTCAATGAAGTTCTACTTTTAGAGTAGAATGGCCAAGGTGACCAGTATTTATGACCAGCAGTGCTTCGGCTTCACTACTGCTGTGAGACTTAAATGACATGATGTCGGCTAGATCTGAGAGATCCTAAAGGAGCTTGACCCCAAAGTCATTCAGATATTTCTGCTCAAATGCTATTGGTTTTGTATCATTTGCCAGAGTAAATCCTCTGTTTGTGAACTTGCACAGTGCCTTTTCCAATAAAACATTAGTCTTAAAAACATGTGAGTGATTTGCCCTTTGATTTTTATAAAATTCAAGCAATTTTCATCCATTTGATTCAATATTTGTTAAAAAAAATTGCTTTTCCAGGAAACGTCATTCACATTCCCAAGACATGTTTGGTGTTCAAAACGTGTTCTAAGGCTGATGTAGAGCATTTAACTGATGCATTTAGCTGATGTAGCAAAGTCAGGTAACTAGTAAGTATGTTAGGTTTGTGCAACCTGCATGTCTAAAACATCACTCTATTATACACTGCTGAATTACGACTGCACCTTCAGGTAGGTCCATAATCATCGAAGCATCAAATATTGGGAAAACATCTCTGTTATAATGCCTAACAGGGACATCTGAAGCTCGTAAAAGACAAGACATATCCTAACACATGACACTTTCAGCTTGCATTTAGCATTTTGAGAGTGATGACTTCAGTAGTGTTCATAGAGCTGTTGCTGTTCATTTTCTGATACTTTAGTTTTCAATGAAAATGTGAATGGCTGATTCCTTTCTCAGTTCTTAATTATGTTGGTTGTTAAACTCACATTATATGCCTTCCAACCCGTTTTTGAAGGGCTAACCAATGGGAGTCATATATCATAGTTCTTCACTCCTAGTCAGGAAGCACCACATCACTGTAGTTCATTGCTTTTCCTTTCGCGTAGTGTGTTGGACCAAGAGAAGCACCAAGCACCTCAGCGATGAAAGCTCTCAAGGTCTAACAAAGAAGAAAATGGCAAGTAAGGTTATGTAAGTGTAGTATCAGATGAATATCTGTGCCTTAACAAAGCTTTTATTGTTGAAACTAAAGGCCTTTGTTTCAACACTTCCCACTGAGTGCCAAAGCTTGTTTTTTTTAGCTTTTGATCTTTAATTAAAAAAAAATTGGCATCCCATTGAGCAGTAAGTCCAGGTTTATTCCATAAACCATGCTGTTTTTGGACAAAGTGTTCGTTGGGCCACCAGAGGGCACCACAGGATGAACGTTTCACAGATTTTGGGGATTGGTGGAGGAGCTACAGGGTTGAAGGCATTCCATTCTTCTTGAAGGGGATGAAGCCCACAGTGTAAACGGGTCAGTTGGGGTTTGCTGAGAAAGTTCTGCTGCCTGGGCCCTCTGTGCAAGCTGAAAGAAGCCCTTGCGCCTCAGGAACCATCCACTCCTTTATCATGAAGCTCTGGGTACTGCTCACACTAACCCTGCTCTTGCTGGAGCTCCAGAATGGTGAGCCTATCTCTCTTTTTCATTCTTCTGCTGTTGTTCGCCTGTCATGAACATCCACAGCTGTAATTCTGACAGTAATTGTGGGCGTGTGGCTTGTGGAGTTTGCCAGGAGTGACACTGCTGCTGGAAACGATGAAGATTCCAGACTCAAGGAGTGAAATTGGGGAGAAAAGCAAGTTCTACTTTGAAGAAAAATACTTCTTATTTGGGATCAAACTTCTTAACCCTCCTTTTTACAGTGGCATCCCGTATTTTCTTCCTACATGAATACTGCATGTATCCTAACCATGGCAGTTTAGACTGATGTAAAAGTTATCTTTAACTTTTGGACACAATAAAGCTCAGTCATAGAGGACCAGGCTTGTTCACCAGGAGCTGTATTACTATTATTCCTCCAAAGTCCAGTCTAGATCTTTTATAAAGATCCAAGTATCAGTATTCAAAACATGTATGTTGTCTGTATGACTTGGTTTTGTGCAACGGACAAATAAACGTTGGTGTTAAAATGATCTGATCTCTTTTGTATATTATGCATTGGTATAAAGAACAGAAAGGCATATTTCCTGTACTGCTGTTTATACAGCTGTGGGTTGGAAACATCAAATGGAGTAGATTTCCAGATGAGAGTTCCAACGATCTGTTCTCCTTCTCAACTCTCTGGCTCTGCTGCTGGACTGGAGAGATGAAACTCGTAAGCAAAGCAGTTATGATTTGCTGGTTAAATGGCGAGCTATTGTCCATTTCTTAATGAAAGGACAGAAAGAGGGATTCCTAAAGCTGATATTCTAACCTGGATTCTTGTCATCCAAAATATTCTCCAGTTTCATGAACCTTCTGCATAACCAACACGTTTAATGCAGATGCTTGGCGACATAAAACAACAAAAAAAAGCAATGACTAAGAAATGGCTGCTAGTGGCTTTGGTTCACACATCTGTTTAATGCTGTCCTAGGTGCGAGTCAACATGTCAAGCGCCAGAAAGAGGCCAAACCAGGTCGAAAGAGGGTCAAAGTGCGCTTCCCCAAAGTGAAAGAGAAAGAGGTCGGAGTAAAGGCGCAGTCCATTCTCACTCAAGTCCTGGACAAGGGCCGGTTCCTACGTCTCGGTGACACTCTAACCTTAAACCCAGGGAAAACACTGGAATTAAGATGTAAAGGGACCAAGATTGGCTGGGCATACCCGTCCTACCTGGACACTTTTAATGACTCGCGCCTCAGGTACTTCACTACGAGACATCGATTCCATTTTAAAGGGAAATTCCACTGTTTTTAGGTTTCACAACATCATTCATCGTTGTGGGATGTAAAATGTCCCATTCTAGGGAAATGTCCCATTTGTTCACAGAGGTGGCAAAAGGAAGTAGACATCCTAACGGTTGGTTGCCTCTTAAAGCTACCGCACAGAAACGTAAATGGTTATAAATATGCTTTTTGTCTGAGATATTGATTCACAATAGATAGATATTGGTCTCTACATATGTAATATACATGCAGCGCATTACTATGTTCTGCTGTTAACATGAACTTATCATTCTGGCTAATGGATAAAAGACCTTTCATTTGTGATTTGCGAGCCCTGGTTCCTTTTAGCATTATTGTAAAGTAAATCAGTGTTACTCTACAGTGACCCATTTCACATCAAAACATACTGAAAAACTTCGCTTCCAACTTAATGATTAAATTATATAAACCTTTTAGTAAATGATGGACTTTTCCTGCAAAATCTCATTTACCTTTTCTTGTGTTGATAGAGATTCCCATGAATTCTGCCCACTAAGAAGAGTGCACAGGTGCTGGAGCGTCTTGGCTGTGCATTTTATATTCGCTGAACGTCTATTTTTGTGTTTGTGCCAGCATTAAGCAGCATGAGAAGTTTGGGCAGTTGACCCTGACATCGCCCTCTTCTGCTGACACAGGAGAGTACAGCTGCTGGGTGGTGCTCTGTGACGGTGAGGAGTGCGAGAAGGACCCTGACCGCATCTCAGCCACTTACATATACTTTACAGGTACAAGAAAATCTCAGAATACCAGTCTGAAACACTGTTCCTGATCAAATTGCAATATTGAATCTTTTGAATACCAATGTACAACTCTGGAAAAAAATACGGGTCCACTGCCATTTATTTTTAAATCAGCATCTCTATGGGTTTCATTCCATTCCGTGCCCGTTAGTCTGTTAAGTTCCTACACAATCACCTCATTCTGCTTTATGAGCTACTGATTACTGAGCAGCTGAATCACATCTTATTTAATGAGGAAAAGTATAAAAACACTGCTGTAATCAACACTCTCCTCTCACAATGAGACCTGTTGGATGGTAAAACACTATAAAATATATCAAATATATATATATAGATATTTTTGCAGTGGTCCCTTATTTTTTTCTTTACAGATCTGTAGTCGCTAAATGTAGTCATTAGGCATTAATATCAGGAATATCGTAACAGGTGATGTTAAGTTAATTTCATGCAAAAATATTTCACTCTACTAAGATAAAGATGAGCTGTTTGTACCCTCGGCTATCCACTTTGAGATTGTGTACCTGCGGCCTGAAAAGCCTGCCCTCGTGCCCTGCCGGGCCACCACCCCCAAGGCCACAGTCTCCCTGCACAGAGAGGTGCCTCCAGAGGAGGTCTATGTTGATGGAAACCTCATCTCCTACAACCCCACTAAAGGCTTCACCCTGCAGAACCCCAGCCCAGAGCATGCAGGGTCTTTCTACTGCAAGGCAAACAGCACCACCAAGAAGACTCCTCAGGTCTCCACTAAGTACCAGCTCCTCTACGTTGAAGGTCAGAAGAGGCTTTTTCTTGTAGATAATGTGGACATTTATATTATACAGACTGCTGTCGACTGAATAGGCAGAAACAAGTAAATCTGTTGGTTTTTGTGACATCACAAAAACAATTCAATAAAATCTGTTTTTGCAGTTCTATAAATGGACTGTATGGACGAGTGAATTAAAAGTACCTTTTGGAAATCTAAAAATGTCCACGTCCCACAGCAGAAAGAGTGAAGGGAGTGTATGGGATAGGCCCTTTAACTACGTAGATATGATAAACAGCACTTGATGTGGTACGATTGATGCGGGTCCTCACTTTCTCATTCTAGTACCCAGCGGTCCACCTTTTGCAACTATTCAGGCCTCTTCTAATGAGGTGAGTGGAGGGGACATCTTTAACATCACCTGCACTGTTCTGGGAGAGCCTGAGGTGGAGGTGAGCTTCAGCTGGAGCTACCCAGGCCAGGTAAATGGCACATTATTTTCTGTTAAAGAAGAGGAAGAGACAGAGCAGTTGGGCTTACATAACATCCAGCAATGTCTAATACAGCGCTTGCTTTGTAGTGACTCTGAGTCTATGGTAAGTGAGTCATTGACTCGTGGTGATGGATCACATTTTTTGTTCAGTAGAGAGGATTGGTCATTGCTTTCCAAACAATACAGTTAAAATTATTCCTAACTTGTTTCAAATGTCAGAAATGTTTATCAATCCTGGCACTCCACCACACCTAAATCAACTCAGCATTTTTCAGTCTAATTTTTATCCACCATGTATGCAGCTTTAAACCCTTAAGTACTGCCCTCTGGCTTCAAATCGACAGGTTTTCAGTTTCACTAAGCTCAGGGAAACCTGTCCGAATGATTGTCCATGGTAACCAACCATATGCTACAGACTGGGCAGATAGCAACAAGGTTAAAAACCATGGAGTATTCCTTTAGCTGATGAGTTAAAGCAGGTGTTACAGCAGGTATACAGTAAAGGAACAAGACTGAATTTATTGTACATCTGTTTTTGGATTTTATTTTCTCTTCATTATGTTCATTGATCTTCAACTGTCAACAATCTGTTCTCATTCCAGGACCAGAGGCCAGTCAGCATTCAGGATTCCTGGAGGTTGATAAACAGAGGAATGGGTCACACCACTCGCATCTCCTACAGTGTGATGACCGTGGATGATGTGGAAACCATTGATTTTGGGAACTACATATGCACAGCCAAAAATGCAAATGGAGAGACATCTGTGGCCACACTTGTGAACTCTTTCGACTAGTTCTTCCTGAACGGTCAAAAAACCATTCAAACTGGAACAGGCCATATTTACACCCCAGGCATCGTGCTGCTGACTTGTATCAGTGGTACTGCTTTACAGTGATTACTTATTGTAAGGATATGGAATAAATGGCTCTTTAAGGACAAAGCAGATGTTTTCATGGAAATAAACAGGTGTTGTATAGTCCAAAGCACTGAGCCTATGCAGGTTATAAATGCTAGTCCTCATCTATAACCCATTGTTGAAGTCAGTGTATCGCATGTTCGTGCATCGCTGGCAGTGAACATAAAATAGGGCTGATGGTTGAGCTCAGTGTGGAAAGTGTGCTAAGCCTCTAATGGGCTCCGTATGTGGAATGTGCAGCGCGGGCTCAGTGCTTATTTTGGTTCAGTGTTACTTCTCCCTTTTTTCCTTCTCTCACATCACTTTTCTCTAAGACTGCATTGGTGCTGCAGTTATTAATGTATTTTGCAAGTAACAATTAGAATAGAGGAAAAACAGGGATGAATGTACTTCACCTTGTAACAAATCAACTCGGTTTCTTTTAATGACTTTATTTGCATATTTCAGAGAGTTTCAGCTTCACACCAATAAATTTAACACCCACACAAATATATTTAGCAACACATAACCAACTGAATTCATACACATTCCCTCTTCATTTCACTTACTCTTGCTACCTTATTTACACATTTGAAAGAGTCAGACCTTAAAGCTGCAATAGGTGGATTTAGACAGTGAGGGGTGCTCTTGAGGCCACTGAAACATGCACAAACAGTCATTTTTATTGGTCCCATGGTCATGTAGGCTAGGGGAAAACAGGGAAAAAACATGTATATCACTTTCTTTAGGGATCAATAGGAGTGTAAACCCGTATTCATATTCAAATGCATACCATTATGGCATATGTACAACCCTAGATAGAGGCAGTAATGAGGCTTTTAATGCTCAGAAACACTTAAATTTACTGGGTCAGAATAAGCTAGTCTCCTAAATTTTTAATAATATTTGAGCATGAGATATGGGCTTGTGAACCTATGTATTACATTTCTCAGAAGTGTGTATCTTGTGTGTATCTTCCACGGGAGTTAAAACCAGAAAAAACCATTTGGAAAGGTAATTTTCTGTAGTGAAGTTCTGTAATTAGCAGGCTTTTGTTTGTATGGTAAAAGTACACAGGTGCACTTAAAGGCTGCTAGTGGTAAAAGCTTAAATCACCAAAGGCCTTCATTCTTTGATTTTGATGGCACAATAAACCTCTGCATAGAAACTAAAGATAGACTTTCAAAAAAGCATTATGTCATTCCATTCAAAAGACAGCCATTAGTGTGCATTCCCAAACAATGCAAGACTGAGAACAACCCAGTGAGGGAAACACTATTTAAAGATAAAGCAAAGAAAGGGTACTCAGCAAAACAATGAGAAATTATGTACAAGCCCTGAGATTTCTTTTTCTTTTCTTTCAATACCAGACGAGAAGGCAAAAGTACAAAAAAAGTGGCCTCATTGGCGAAGTGCTTCTGTGCAATATTGTTCTTCAGTCTTTATCATTCATCTGTACAAGAATCACCTGAGAGTAGGGATCCATTTTGGATTAATCTCTATCAGGTGAGAGGACCCAAATAGCTAATATAGCTTTCAGCATAGAGGAGGAAGTCTTTTAGAAGCTGCTTCCAGGAAGCTGGAGGCCAGTGTTATCTGGGTGAAATGGGAGGGCTGGAGATGACGCCCGAGTTGCGAGGGCTTTGGAGAGTGATGGAGGGGGAGGAGGGAGAGGAGGATGGGGAAGTTTTACGCGGGCTACTTAGGTCTCCATTCTGCAGCTTCCAGAGTAGCTCCTCGTTTTCCATTGACAGTCGCTTGTTGACTTTGGTCTCCTTCTGAAGAGATTCCTGCAGGACAGCCTGCTCTGAGGAGAGTTGCCTGAAGGGAAAAAGCAACATAAGAACATTATTCACTATATTATTTTTCATTATTATAATAACATTATTATTCATTATTCACATTATTCCAAATTGTATTAACATGGGGGAAAAAAAACAACAAAAAAAAACATTAGTTCCCATAAGTAGATCTAAACATATCCTCCACCACTAGTCACATTTATCAAAACCAGCAAATTTGTTACTGTACAGATTACCTGCTTTTCGCAAAACCTTTAGAATACTACAGAACCTGGGTGTACATACTTGCATAAGATTCAGAGCAGACCTCTGTCTGATCAAACCTAACCTCAGGCCAAATGTGAGGGGTGTGGGGAACAAAAACACTGCAGCATGTACTATTCATGATGATATTAAACAATTCTAAATGGCCTAGAGCAACAACCAATGAGTAAAGTCAGCCAGAAACTCAGTGTGGGGCAAGGACACAAACACCATTTGCCAGCTGTCTCTGACTTGTCTCTGCAATCGGTAGACAAATGATTAGATACACCAACCACTATGTCTCCAAAAACTTTTTATTAAGTGACTTCAACAACCTGAAATGGCACCAATGGCTTCTAGGTGTCCAACTATATACACACTTTGGATAATCTACATAGAAAATCCCTGCCATATGAAAGCAAGCCGCTGGAGCACCTGCACTTGAGCCTAGGATCTCCAGCAGTGGACCATAGCAGTTTACCCCATTATAGCTCTTGTGGCTGAATACAGTTCAATTTCAATTCAATTTCAGTATCTCCACAGCAACACTTTCACTGCATCTACTATAAAGCCACCCCAGAATAGGCTCACATTTTTGATTTCAGAAGAAACAGTGATTGAGCAGATGTTTATTTTTGAATATATATATATATATATATATATATATATATATATATATAAAGTTACTGACTGTAGTCCGTCTTTCGCTGGACAGTGTCATAGACTCAAACAACCATGATGGACAATTACACAGTAATTAGATGTTTGTGTTGCACCAGTATATCAGGTACAACTGCATCACTTATTTGCAGGTTTTCAAACCCCAAAACATCCTGCTGATAAACTGAGCACTGAAGAGCAGCTAAAGGATGACCACCACAATATGTGCATGTAAAAATCTACAGTCTAATTGTAAACATTCAATTACATATGTCTAAAATGTATATTAAACTGAAAGGCAGTTGAGAGAAATGAGAAAGATACCTTGACAAGGCAGCATGTCTATCCATCCTGGCTTTTAGGTCCTCATTTTCTTGCTGGACTTTCTTAAGACATTCGTCAAGCTTTACATTTTTCTCCATCTAGAACAATGCATTAAACCAAAACCCATGTCAAGGCCTGGATCCAAGCCCTTTGCTTCATATGTTTAACAGTCAGAAAATAGGAACAGCTATTTTTCATTTATTTCCCCATGTCTCCTTTGAATTTACAAAGCAATAAAAGAAGTCTGAGAAAAGCAGTTGTAAAAATGAGACCTGGGCTCACCATTTTGTCCATTTGCATTAGTTTTTTGTCCTGTTGGTGAATCTGCTTGTTCTTAATGTCCAGTACCACTTTCAGACTTTCTAGCTCTTGCTCCAGGTAGAGTGTGTGGGAGTCCTTCTAGAACATAAACCATGAGCAAGCAAGATCAGAGCATTTGCCCACCTCAGTATCTATAAATACTGTAGAGTTACTCACTAAATATAGTATGGCTAATAGTTCAGTGAAGGGTCCTTATCTAAATCTTCTTGTCTGCAGATTACTAAGAGTGTCAGAATCTACTTTATATTATTCATTGAGTCTGTCTAATATTAACCTGCCACTCCCTGAAAATCACAAGGCCTTAAATGGACAGAAAGTTGTTTAAACAGTACTATCAGTGGGCACTATTCCTGTCGAGCTGATAACACAGATAAACAATGTGGAATAATTCCAGAGCTTAGGGGTGGTGAACAACGTACCTGACATTTATCTGCCAATTCTTTCCATCGGTCCTCCTCTGCTTTCAGTCTTTCACTCAGTGAGCCATTCTCAAGTGTGAGCTCCTCAATTTGATTCTGAGAAAGAAAAATTGTTTCAGTGTCTGATATTAAGTACTACTTTGGATTACATTATGCGGAGAGGAAATAAAGAACGATTCTTTAACAAAATTAGTATTGGCTTACCGATAATTTTTCTTCTGCATCGTTTAATGTTTTTTCTAGAGCTTCCATCTCTTGTCCATGAGATTTTCTGACTTCTGAAGGACAGAGTAAACATAACAGCAAAAGGTCAAATCAGCAAAATGCCTGATGTTGCTTCAAGGTAGAAGGTGTAAGAACTGAACATGGAACAATTAGTAAAAGGATTAGATTGGAGAGAGTTACCTTCAAAAGATACTTCATAGTGTTGTTTAAGGCTCTCCACCTCCTCTCTGTGGCTTACTTCCAGTTCTTTATTCAGAGCCTCATGCTTGGCTCTCAATTCCTCCAGCTACACAAGCAGAAAAACTGTCTCAGTACCTAAAGCACTCTGGCGAGTGTTTGAATGTTTGAGAAACAGGAGCTTGCTTGCTTGTGAGGCCAGATATAAAGAACTTAAATAATAATGTCTGACACAAAATGGAAATTTAGTCACTAAAGATCAAGTAGGAGTTAAGAGTATAAATGATATGTATCATGAAATTAAAATAGTTTTCTGGATATGTTTTAGAGTAAATCAAGACATCCAAAATCGCATTGTGAAAGAATTTCCAGAATCATGATGAATCGAAACCATGCTTCTCGCTCACCTGCTGTTCCATCTGGGATTTGCACTTGTCCGCCTCCTCTTGGTATGTCTGGTGTACCTTCTCCCACTCAGATGAATAGAATGTCTTCAGACGCTCCTCCAGGTCAGCCAGGTCGGACCGGTGTTGCTCCTGCATTTTCTGCAGGACTCCCTCGAAGGCTGCCTGCAGGTCCTCTTTCTCCTGCTCCAGACGATTGCATGATTGCACTGAACTCACTGGGAAAATAATGGATCTTTAATTCCATGTCAAAAGTATATTTGAAGTATGAACTGCCTAATACAACACAGAGCAGATGACAGAGCAAAAAATATGATACTTGAACATACACAGTCATATACATTACTGTAATATATCACAGTAACGGCAACATATATTCATCAAACCCAACCCATATCCCTAAATGAAAAGCATTTGTTTTTCTAAGCCTTCTTAATAGGATTTTCTTTTTTTATATAAACTAATAAATGCTGTATGTGTTAGTCAACATTTGGCTAACTATTTAAAAGCAGTTCTAGCTTCAAAGACGAGCTATTTTATAAAAACACATTTGTTGCCTTGACATAAGGTCTTGCCAGCACTCCACAGTGTGATTCATAAGAAAAGCATTCTGCTTGGATACACAGTTGTCACCACAGTTATGGAATAACCAGCGGCACTACAAGTAAAGCTACAACTGTTACACGAGACTACATGTCGAGCTGCAACTAAGAAAAGAGTTTTGACAGATGAGAACCTGATAGTTCACAGACAAGAACAGGCCATAGGTTGACCTTATGTCAAAACTAACACTTTCTCAATCAGCATAAGGTTGGAGATATTCCCCGTTTCTAAATAGCTTCGCTTATTGTTGGTAACAGCTGCCCCTCAACCGACCCCCAGGAGAGACGCAGTTGCAGTTTACACACAGCCAACCGACGGCTGGAATCACAGCTGCAGCTGCTCCTCTTTGTGTTCTACGCTGTGTACAAGGCCATCAAGTCCAACCAATTTCAAGTAGCAGGCTAATCTTGTGGGGCCAGAAGCGACTATCATTTATGGATGTAAATGTGTGCCCTATGTTCTTTAGCAGTTCAGCTGGCGGTCCAGAGTGGCTGCTTCAGGCCACAAGGCTACAAGACGGCCAAATATGCAGTTGTAAGCTATACTGCATCATTTGAAGTAGGTGACAACAGTTCACTCTAGATCACACTCTAGACCTCCTCTGTACTTTAAAAGAAACAAACAAACTGCACTTTAAATCAAGATTTTTTCACAATCAGCTAACCATGACTACTGACAAAATGCGTCACTGACACTCATATCAAGTAAAAAGGAGGCACTTGGGATCAATTGATTTGCAACTGAGGCAAAAAGCAGTTTATCCCTGTGTCAAAAAGCCACACCCTTTACGAAAACCTTAATCAAGTAATGTTTATACCAGTGATAATCATGAAGGAGTCATTAGCATGGTCTAGAAAAAGATCACTGATCAGACATTGTTCAGTGACTGCTCTTTAACCTGTCCCTAGAACAAAAGAAGAGACATGACATCTGCAGTGCCAGGAGCCACCACTCACTAATGGTGGGATGTGTTTCATAAATCTACACTGTAATTCTATTACAGGGCAAATTTATGCTCCAGAGCTCAGATGCACAGCCTATAAATAATCCAAATAACGTGAGCAGATGGAAAAGCAACTAACAAGAAGCAGCAGTCTGCTTGTGCTTCGGATGCAAGGATGGAGGAAAAGCACAGAATGACTTATCGAAGTGTCAAGTGTAGAAATGGAAGTGGATACTGAGAAAATCCAGTGAGTTGGCCCACATTCATACATCTAGGACAGCTAAGAAAAAAAGAGGATGATCACAACTTGAAAAACAATAACAATGATTATAAGATTTGTAATACAGTAGTCATTTTTTTGGTTTGATCCAGCATTACACTAGCCAAATACAACCATCTAGTGATATCCAAGATGTGATTAAAAGGAGGTTCAGGGGTTTATGGACATAGCCATCCATTTAATTCTACTAATTTCTACAGTGAATGATTGTGCATTGAACCATGCATGTGTGAATGTGTAAGCTACAGGCGGGTTAACTACTCTCAGTTATAGCAACCATGTAGTGTGGATAAGGGCAACCACTTTAGCCATAATCAGTATTTCTTTGATAAAAGACCCCAGCTTATGTCGTAGACAGCTCTTTGATTTTTCTGAAGCCACTGAGAGCAATCAGCATTAGTGCAGTTTAATAAGACAAAGCTTTTTATATGACCAATCTGGACAAAGGCCAATCTAAAACGTCTCATGCTCCAGTAAGCACACTTCAATGACATCTCTGAAACGAGAGAGCCACGATAGCCATATTAAATAGCAGTTGAAAATCAATATTTGAGGCTTGTGATGGTAACAAAATAAGCTTCTCTGATGTTAGTATGGCTCGTATGAGGTAGGAGTCATATGTTTGAATGTCTTAGGCTTTTCTAGATGAATGGAATGTGCTAATAAGCTGACGCACTGTTTATAACAGTAAAGAAAAGTCATGTGCAGGATTAAGCATGCCAGACATGATGGCAAAAACGCTGAATAAAAATAGAATATAATGCCCAAGAACCAGGATCATAGGGCCTCTGGTGTCGTAAAAACACAGAAAACTGAACAACCATGTTTGACCAACAGTAAATACATCTTGCCTCCGACATAAAAACAGAAACAGCCAGAAGACAAACGATAATTTCTATAGCTTTATATATATATATATATATAAATAAAACACACATACACACAAATATATATTTTATATATACACTCCTGTCCTCCTATAAGTTAACTTAACCAGATTTACCTGTACAGTAACTGTCCCTTACTACAGACATGTGTCTGCATGCCAAGACAGAGACCTCCAGAGGAAAGGGTGTGTGGAAGAATGTGTGTGTCTGAAATCACCCTCAAGGGAAAAGCAATGCTCCAGTGACTTTGCCCCACCATATTACAGGGCAGTAAAACAGATAGCCCCCCACTGCCCTAACATCACTAATGGTTCACTAGCTGGTCCATGTGTAGTGGTGGGTAGGTCAAAATAAATAGAAGACAAAAAAAACCAACAAATTACAGGACAGCAAGGGAAGCCAGGCCAGTCACAGTGTTATTGTGGGGAACCAGCACACCCACTGTTCTGGTCATTGATTACTTCCATTTGTGACAAGCAATCAGCTTATTGAAGCCATTCGCTAAAGGCAGTATTTTTGTTGATTTTCCCTTTTTATTACACACATACTGGAAAAAGAGCTTCAAAACCATATAGCATATCACTGCTGTCTTCATCACCCTCCTTTTTCATTTGCAAATGCCAGCAGCTGCTGTATCAGCTTTTCATGATAAATGGACCAAAAATTTGATGTATGGTCCAAAATGTTCTTGTTACATTAACTTTTGGTAAAGTTATTTGTCACAACAGTGATGATATATAGCCTCACTACTCACCAAGTTCCTCGCGCAGGTTGACTAGCTCCAGAGGAAGCTCCTGGCGCCGTTTCACTGCTCCTTCATTCTGCAGACAGATAAAGAAAATGTATATCAACAACTTGCATACAGAAGATGGACTGCACACAGCTGATCTCTTGACACGAATAAGCTATAATGTGACTGAAGTGTAACAATGTTTGTAAAATGTAAAATTATTATATCTGACTAACAATCTTTTTTTTTTTTTTGCTCCAGAATGCATTGCTCATAAGTTTGGAGAAAAACAACTAGATACTGCAAACAGATAATTAAATAAGTCAAAATCTGCAGCATATGACAACTGCAGCATCCACCAACATATATATCCGCATTATCCTGAGGAGGGGACGGCCTTGGCTAAAAACACAATGTATAATTATAAATATCTAAACAATATAATTGGTTTCTTCGTGCAACTGGATAAAGATTTATGGTGAAATCAGTCCTCTTAAACCCACCCTTTTGTTTTTTGCTTTCTTTTTTAAGTGGAGGGCAGCAGGACCCACAGCTGCAGTGCTCCAGTCAGCCTCCCAAAAAGACGCAGAGGAGAGTAAAAAGACGCCTGCTAGCTTTTCAACCTGTGCCTTCCCCCACAGATCAATAAAATCTTGCCACTGAGACATGCATGTACACCAGATTTAAGCTGGAAATCACTCAATTAACAGAGAACACACAGAATTACAGGAAGCACCAAAAGACAGCCAGTGTCAGGTGCTGCATGATGAGTCACTTAAAAACTCGCAAACCTCATAACACAAGATTAATGAAAAATAAAGCTACTGCCACAGGCATCTACAGATATATTATTTTTCATTCTAGCCTGGTCCCAGAGGAGAATATGCATGTTTTACCCTGGTTCCAGCGCAGGGAGCTTTAAGGCACTCTTTGCTGCTGGAGCAGCCCATCGTCTGTAGCGCTGCTCAGTCTGGAAAGGCAGCGGACAACAGCCCAGGTGGAAGAACCATAACCACCTCCACCTCCCCACACAACTGCTTTCTCACTTTACATGAGAGGGATGCCTAGATAAAACCATTCCATTGGATCTGGCGTCCTCCAACCGCTCGCTTCTGAGTGGCAAGGACTTACCGTAACGTCACTAATAGAGGAGCAATGGGGGAGGAGGTTTCATAGGGAACATGGGCAGGATACGTATAGCTGCACTTATAGGCAGATCATAGAACTTAATGTATAATAAAATAAAAAACAGAAGTCTGACAGTGCCACTTTCTAAAATGCAGCATGATACAAGAGTGAAGTGTACAATGACCTTCCTGCAGAGAGGGAGAACGTGTCTCATCTTTGGCATTTCACAAAAGTGAAAAATAGCAAGTGGTGCAATAACTATGTACATTCCTACAATCTAGTGTACATCTATATAGATAATGTATTTTTGGACTATTAATTGTTTTAAACTGACCACCTTCTGTTTATGGCTTGTTTTGCCCCATTTGAATATTATACCAAATCATTATCTACTAAAATATTCTCAATTTTAAGCACAACAAAGATAGAGAGGAGACAAAAATCACTTCCCAATGTTCTATTAAAAGTAATTTAAGAAGCACACTTCATATTTGCTCTAAACTCCAAAGATATTTCTCAAGCCCTTGCTGTCACAAAATAATTCACTGCCCCAAGAGGACAAAGTCAATATTAATGGACTTGTAAATAAAGTGTCTCAGACTTCAGTACCAGCAGTCATTAAAACAGAAAGAGGACACCATTGCCTACAAAGCATTTCTTTTTCCCTGGCAGCATTATAACCTTGTGGCAAAGGCTTTACTAAACAAAATGAACAAGCACCCTCTCATAGTGAAATTATGGCTGCGTGCTAAGTGTTGACACCTCTTTGCAAACAAGTGATATGAACCAGCCCACTCCACCTTTCTGAATGTTTGGCTCTGCCAGTAACCATATTGAGTCAGCAGCTGTACATTCTCTCACAGACCTGACGAGGTCCAGCCCACTATTCTTAGACAAATGAAGGTTTAACAGATTCCACTGCAGGTCCTTATGTCCCCATTAAAAAAAAAGTGGCCTCTGTATTTTACATGATTACTTGCCAATAACCAAGAGTAAAGATGAAAAGCTAAAACGTATCAGCGAATGAGAACGTCTTCACTAATCCATTTTTATCCATTACCTTCTGCGTATCAATATCTACCTCATGCTAACATGCAGAAAACGTCAATAAATACATAAGCATTAGCCTGGGATCAGGTCTCCTGATATTATTTCAGGATCAGTAGTGATACAAGAACTGGGTCCATGCAGACAATGCTAAAAGTACTATAAATAGTCACTCATTAGCTGCACTTCATCAAAATGAGTTTAAACAGCAGTGAGGTTATAACAACAACACTTGAGAGCAGATAACAAACTGCCTTGATAAATTCAATGTCAAACTCTGTTATCTCCTAAACAGGTCAACGAGTTTCTGATTCATTTAGACATTGAGAGAATGACATGTGATGGACAAAAATCCTTTTCAATCTATACATCAAGTTCTTCGTAAAATATTTTTTTGGCTCTAGTAAAGAGCAGGGAGTTGAAATTTAATGGACAAACTTCTCCTCTTAAAAACCTTCTTGTGAAAGCTGATTATTGAGCCATGCAAGATCCTCACCATGACAAACCAAACAGAGGAACACACTCCCACCACTGACTACACTGACTACACTCACTCACACTCGCTCTCCCATTACCAGCACGTTTCACATCCACAGTACATGCAACATTGAAGTAGACAAGCAGAACAAACTGAGGACATACATTTATATGGAGTTTGTGAAGTTTTTCATGCAACTTAATTATCAGCATCAGAAAATGTCTGCTTCCAACAGGAAATATTTAAGAGTATTAAAATACCAATGAATATGAGAAAAAGGTCATGCTGCTTACCTCCGCACAAAGGCTTTGTACAACCACAGTCATGGCCTCAAATCTGCGGTTGTTGGTTTTGAAGCTGTTCTTCAGTTGCAGGATTGTCTGACTCTTCTTCTCGCACAGAGTCTTGTAGTACTCCACCCCTCGAGGTTTGGTCACTGGTGACACCAGGTCCGGATGACTATTTGTCTGGCCTTGCTGCTGGCTCCGAGGCGCCGTCTTTGTTTTGCCCTTGTCAACTGTAAAAGATATGCCATTTAGAGTAGTTACAACATTCAGCATCCTTTCTTCCTCTGATGCTTCAAGCATCTGTTACCACCACATCTGCTGGTATGAGCCACTGTCCCCAATGTACAGTTCCAGCTCTGACATGAGTCATGTAGAATAGTCACATATTGCGCCGTCTCCAAATTGGAGAGCTGAATGAGATTACGTCCATCTCTTGATTGTATCTTTCCATCTGACCCTAGCCACACATCAGAGTGCTCTTATTTTAGCAGGACCATGCCACTGCAGTTTCGTTTTACATCAGCTTTATAAATACAACACCAGGGCATAATAATGGCCAGAATCTATCTAACAAGGAGGCTTACAAAAGGCACAACAGTCACAAAAACCACATAAGAGGCACCTTCACCAAAGCGACAAAGCTGACGATTGATTATGTAGAAAAAAACCTTCAATATCCAAAAAGCTAATTTTAAAGAAGGACGACAAAATAGTTCTCAACCTGGTTTGTAGAAAAAACTTTCACAATAAATTTTCAACCATTTTAAATGGTTCATTCACCATTAAATAGACACAGCTGACTATAATTTAATTTGAGGGAAAAACAGAAAAGTCGATTTTGTTTCATATCTTAGTGTGTGTGTGTGTGTGTGTGTGTGTATGTGTGTGTGTGTGTGTGTGAGAGTGAGAGAGAGAGAGAGAGAGTGAGAGAGAGAGAATGAGAGAGAGAGAATGAGAGAGAGTGAGAGAGAGAGTGAGAGAGAGAGAGAGTGAGAGAGAGTGAGAGAGAGAGAGAGAGAGAGAGAGAGAGAGACTGGACACCAGGCAGAAACCTGGATGGAGGCAAGCTGTTCTGCTCTGGCTATTACATAACAGCTCTATGAAGACTGGCTGGACATTTCTGAAATGCCACTTTTAATGAGGGAGGAGAGGTATCAAAGCCAAACCACCCACCCTCCCTGTGAACTCCATAGATATATCCATAGTTATAATGGTTTGCAGATGCAAATAAAAATGTTTAAATCAGTACAAGATTGTTTTACTCAAATATTACATATACAAGAAGAAAAATATTGGAAATCATTAACTAGCAGTGGTTCCCAATAATGTTCCTAATTTTCCCTGCCCTGAACATTCTTATGTTCACGCACTTCAACTCGATTGCTGGTTAATACATTAATTAGATGCAGGGCAGAGGGTGCTTTATGACCAGTTTGGAAAGAACTGCACATTTAGACATTTAAATTTGAAATGATGTACTATTGATATCCCTAAATTTGTATCAGTCATTGCAAACAGATACAACAACAAAGACAGTGTAGCACTAATCACAGCAATATCAGAGTGTCTTGACCTTATAGGTCTTGTTCTAGTGCAAACATTCGGCACACTATTCTTGGTATGGACAGCAGTGGCTTTGGTACTCCCACCTGAACGACCTACCTTCTAATAGCAAACAGCTAAAATCCTTCAATGCTTGTTCAGCTCTGTATGTGTTCTCACCCATAAAACAAACAGAAATGCTTTGCCCTTGTGTACCGAACACTGAACTCAATTTCAGTGTGGAAACAATTAACTGACAAATTATGAGCAAAGCAGTTTTGCATAATATTTAATATCCTTGATGAAATACAAATACAGTGACATGGTGCACATTAAAAGTCATCAGAGTGATGTGATGATCAAAGAGAGGAACCTTCTAAATCATATTCCAGATTGTGTGGTAGAGCAACCTTTAACAGTTTTAAATGTCATGGCAGCAGATCATTCCTGTGCAGAGTAATTCTTCAGAAAGGAGAAAATACAGTGGGTATGTCTTGCTTTACGAGAGGTTTGGTAGCAGTCCTTCCACAAGCAAGGACCGAAATATGAAAGGTTTGATGATTCAAACTATAAATATTCCACGGCTGTTTTGCATGTGAGAGCAAATACCTTCTGTGGCTCCCTCTACTGACCATGATTTAGCACACCACTGCAGTTCAGTGTTCTCACAGACACACACTAACTGCCTTGACAGTCTGCTAGTCATACAGCTTTACGTTTACACCAGTAGGCTAATACAAGTTAGTTAAACAGTGTTTGGTCTACACACGAGCCATAATATGTGATTACTTTTGAATAAATAAGATTGTAGATACACTGGCAAACCCTGTCAAAATTTAACTGAATTAAGTCTTTTAGCACAAGGAATGATGCTTCCCTATGTACAGTAATTACAGTGGAGTAATCAGACCCTTGATGATGGAAAAGTGGTTTATATCCTTACAGAGTGTCTCTGGGGCAGGGCTCCAGTTGCTTGAGCATAAATATACCGAGTCACTTTTCAATGTGGTGGTAATTAAAAACAACAACAAAAAAACCCTAATTTGAACAAATTCAGGACAGGACAAGTAAAATCGATGCCCAAAAAGTCATTAACACCTGTTGAACAGTTAGAGTACAGAATGTCTTTGATAAATGGAGAGATGGAGCATCTCTCAAAAATTCTAAAAAAGTCTGTTCTATATTTAACATAGTAAAGCAGAATGTGCTTTAGAAAAGGAGAAGCCCATGCCATTGTAAATAATTCACTCTCACATACCTGAATTATTCAAACTGGCCTGAAAACACCCCCACATTCCATCAGTACTGACATTTTTGTCTCCATCAAAAGACTTGTCTAGCAACTAGTAGTGTACAGCCCATGCAGCACAGATATGAAATTTTGGCTGCCAAGCATAGGTTACACATTGTACATAGAAAGCAAACCACTGAAACGATGAAGTTCATGATTTAGAAAGCATTCCTTTTTACACTTTTGTCTCTTGTGCCACATTTCCTCAGACAAATGTCTCTGTATAGAGGAAAAACATATAAAAAGAGAGGGGAAAAAAACAAAAGCTATATTAACTGCAAAAGAGGGTTTTAGTACTCATAGAAGGCATGACATAATGAGCATTCATCATTCTCTTGTGCCACTAGGGGACAGCTCTACCAGTGTGTGTAGGCTGCTGGCTTAGTTCAGAACACTTGTCATTTGTCTTTGAAATGGAGGGCATAAAAGATATAGCAATACAACAACTAAATATGAATAAGTACTGCTTCTCATGCCACCCATACTATAATAGCGCAGTATTATATAGCTTTTACTATTTCTAATCTGAGGAATATGTAGTTAAACACGGCAGTGATCAAACTCAACTATTTAAGTATAACTATGTCCAGAACAACATATGTGTGAAACATTTTCTAATTAGTCACATTACAAACCTTAAAGACTCACACTGACCCAAATGTGCGTTCAGTGAGCATCAAGGACGTGATGCAATGAGGTCAGAATGACCATGGTCAGGGCAAGCAGGAGTACCATCAATATATCTATTTCAGGGAGATATTCCAACAGGTGAAATTAGACCCTGAAGCTTATTATAAATCACTCTTTAAATATAACAAACACAGCTTAGTGCAAGAGGAATAAATATAGCCCTTATTTGGCCATTCTCTAAAACAAGGAAAAAAAAGATCTCTGATGAGTACATTTTTCCCTATGAAGGAATGTTTACAAGACATTACCCTCAACCCAGTGACCGTAATCTAAAATAATCCTCCTTTAACCCGTTAACTTGAGACATGCATTTTTACAGCTTGCCGTCTCTGCACACACACTCAACAAATTTAGCAGAAGACACCAGTAGTAAAGAAGAAATGGTGTCTTGCTTTGTTTATATCAAGACACTAAATAAGAAAACATCTGCAAGTCTAAAGAGCTCTATGACTATTTCTGGACAGTAAGTGGATGCCTTTTGGGCATGTACACAAGCAGCAAATATCAAATACTCTCTGGCAGTGAGCAAAAACAGCCAGGCTATTTATAGACTAAAAACATCAGAGGAGGCAGCACCTTGAGAGAGATGAATACATTATTTCAGTCTATGCATAGCAAAGGTACATTTATCAAAACGTCCTTCTCTTAGGTTTTAAAAAAAATACACTAGAGAGGAACAAACCTGCTCGAAACACCACAGTGCTTTTCTTGCAGCCAGAGAGCAGCTGGAGGCTTCGGAGTAAGCCTTTGGCAGTCAGCTTCACATGGATGTTGGAGAGGGAGAATTTAGGAGAGAACAGCATCTTGCTGGTCCAAAAAGACGTGTAACTAAAAGCTTTTAAGGCAATACAAAAAGAAAATCCCTCAGAAGAAATTTAGTTTGAAGTCCCATGCCGGCAGGGGGGTGGGAGGATGTCAATGCATCATAAAATGCATTGAGATGGAGGAGGGGGTGGGAGGAAAATAAAAAAACTGTACCAACAGCAGCAGCAAATGTTATAATAAGGCAAGGTAAAATAAACAATTAACCCTTAAAAAAGAAAAAAAGGAATAGCTGCACTAGTCTCGCTAGGGGAAATTATAAAAGGAGGGGTTTCCAGCACCACAGACCCTCAGACAAATGTAGCAAAATCAGACAGGCTTAATCCAGTGACTGATCAGAGACGATCCTTCAATGCTCTAGCAGCATCTCTTCATCGTACTGCTGCTATGGAGGTGGAGGATGCTACGGGAAACAGGAGGGAAAAAAAGAGGGAGGGAGAGTGGGAGGAGTGAACAGCAGCGTCTCGAGCTGTGAAACACCGCTCCCTCTCTTGCCTTCACAAACATGCTCGCTCTCCCCCTTGTTCTCACATAAGGGAGGGCAAGGGGACAAAAATGGCGGGAGTCAAAGCAACAGCTCACAGCCAGGTTGTGTCTGGTGTACAGCGGAATTCAGCCATGATAGACCCCTTAGCATCCACTGTGCACATATAAAAAGCCTGGAAAGCAGAAATCCTACAAATAATTTGCTTATAAACCAGAGGCAGAATTATACTTTATGATTTCCCCTAATACAAATAAAAGAGTACATGCATACTAGCAGCATTTCTGAGAAAGCATGCCCTTATTACAAACTGCATTTATAATGCAGAGTAAAAGCTTTAACGTGCAAGATGAGCAAAAATAACTGCCGTCTGCTAATGGTCTCAAACACATAGTAATGCATTCAGCTGGTCTCAAGGAAACAAAGCCTTCACCCCAGTGGGGCCATAATCTCACGTCTCAAGCGCAACGCTGTTTATAAGAAGAACATGTGGGCCGCTGCTGACAGCAGCAAACACTGCATGCCTACACAGCCCAAGCTCCTGTCCAAATCCTAAAGGCCATCTTTCCAAAATAAGCATCTAAAATCAAACCCTGGCTCTCTAAAGTGTGTAATTTCACAAATTCCAGAGGATATGAAAAGATCGGAATGCAAGCGTCCATGTGCATTCTATTAAAACAAAACGTTAAGCCACAAAGTAAGCAATCATTACAGGCAAACAGAGGGAGTAGAGATTCAATGACAAGTAAAGTGCCACTGTTAGATTGAATTTTTAAAAAAAGAACACTGCTGGAGGTCACGCATGTGCAGCGCAAAAGCAGGGTTTAGATTTAGGCACTGAAAGGTAGACAGCTAATCAGACAGACTCATTCAGTTCTACAGAATTACTGAAAGAATTTGTTAAAAAACAAACAAGCAATACTAATCATAATATTACCATCCTTTTTCTAAAGCATTTTACAGGTTTCGACCAGTGAAAATATAGCCAGTAGGTGGCAACCTTTTATTAGTTGTGCTTGTTCACAACATGTTGCTAAAGAAGTCACAATTGTAGCTTTCCGTTAAGATGTTTTCTATTCATACTGCTCATGTTTCAAAACACTAAGGACAAGTTAATTTTCTGTGCTGTACAAAGTATCCTCATGAGGGTTGACTTGTGAGTCTGATTACTTTTTTGCAATATAATTTTTTCAACAAATGCTCTTGACAGACACATTTTAATCTAGACTTTAAATATATGCCAATTTGAAGATGACTGGAAAAATAAGTCTGAAAGTAAATTTTTTTTTTACTCAGCGAGTGTCAACAACTCAACTGTACAAAGTCTGATTGAGACGATATTTGGCAATAAAAACGGGTCGCTAAAACGTTATAAATGGAATTCATATTTTGCTTGTTCAGTTTGCATTTAAAAAACACACAAGATATAAAACTTCATCAAATAAATTTAGGAATACAAATCTAATACAAAGATACTGCACAAACCTACACATATTTATTTATTTTCATTTAAATGTTATAAACATGGACTTTTTACAGCTCTTAAGTTTGACAAGTTTTTGGCACATTCCAAGCCCAGCACCGGAGAGTGCTATATGAAAACACAAATCATGCAGTGGTATTGGCAGCAAACAGCGCAGAGATCCCTGCTGCGGCTGCTTTCTCCATGTCAGCTGTGTCATACTGACTTGGCACAGCATTCTGTCCCTGCAATGCTGAGATGACAATTCAACCCACAAAGCAAAAGCCAACTGCCCCCACATTCACATGGAAAACCACAAGTACAGTGATTTATTACACACCGAACACTGCTGTCTACAGAACATTGTGCCTTCTTGCTCACAGAGCAATGAAAAAGGTGATTAAGGACAGAACAGTAAATGGATTTCACACAGTCACTTCATTCATTTGTATTCTGTAAGTGGTTAGCAGAATTGAATTGACTGATTGTTAAGAAAGGAGTATATAGTTTTGAGGAAAACATCAAAAAAGATTAAACAAGGCGTTTGACAATTGCATTTTACCAAAGTACAAACACCCTTTAAAAAGTAAAATAAATTTTTGTAATGGTTTCAGCAGTCTTTGTGTTTTGCAGCGAGTACCTGATGATGCCGCAGTGCGTCGAACATGTCGTGGTGAAGCAGGGGTTTTTAAAACACTTGCTGAGGGCCTTAGAGTTGTCTGAGATGCTGAGGATGTGTTCTTGAATCCTGTTTCACAGAACAAAAACACCCAGGTTTTAAGAGGTTTTAAGGTTTCCCAGCACATATAAAACACAAGCACATATTTCATTAATACATAGTTGAAAAAATCTGATGAATGAATTCTTTTGGTACGGTATAAGTTAGTTACAGTTGTTTCTCTGCATTTCTGCATGAAAGTGCAAGTAAACTTTTCTCAACACAGGGACATTCAAAAACATTCAGCACTTTTTTTATGAAGAATTTCGAAAACAAAATACCTTACTTTTCTACAGAGTCACCTTGTACTGTGATGCAATATTTCCAGCATTGTACCAACGTTTTAATTTCAGCAGCAAAAATGTTTTTGGTTTAGCACGAAGTATCACATGAAAATCATCTCCCCTTACATCTTCTTTGAGAGGTCCAAAAAGGTGGAAATCAGATGACGCTAAATGGTGCTAAACTCTCAGACAATTACTAATCTTTCAACCTTTTTGAATGTCCCTATAAATAAATAAAATGGTCAAATTAAAACTATTTATGGAGTAACAAATTGCAACAAGCCTGCTTCCAAAATTTCTGTTTAAAAGGAAGATCTAATAAATTAACGCTGATTAATCGCTCCAATATGACTATAATGCGGTCCGGGGTTCTGGCAAAACACGTGACCCATCGAGATGTGCTACCATGCCCTTCTGTGCATGTGCAGTTCCACAGTCTTGGGATTCAGTGCCACTGCCATAAATCTGTGTTTCCCATCGGATACTGACAGCTGTGTAAACCTCAAGGAGGCATTTTTCCACAGAGTAGCTGATAGACAGATGCTGTCAGTTTACGCTACAGTACAATTTGTCGAGAAGGCAGCATGAATCGTCAGAACACCCTGTTTCATGGTAGCAAGTCTCAGTGTTAGAACTTCACCTCTAAAGATCTCTCCACCTAGTCTCTTCTCATTTAAATAAAATAGTTCTCAGATTATGCATATTATTTACCTACTTATTATCAGTGTTATAAACGACTATAAACTGAACAGTAAAAGGCTCAAGTCAGCATTATTCAACAAGGCACATTGTCTTAAACTGCAGCTTATAAATGGCCTTAGTTCTATTATTGTTCTTGCTGAAGTTTTTTTACCCTCAGCATATTAGGTCTATTACTGAACATGAACAGTGCAGGAACAGTTATGAAATAAAAGTTGAAAGTCTGTAATGTTTATTATTCATGGCAAAATTAATTTGAATATTTAAAAACTCTTACAGCAAGAATGTATTATTGCGATTAAATGTGATTTAGATTAATTAAATCAGAACGCTTGTAATTAATTAGATTAATTTTGACACCTTGATGGCTGACAGCTTGATTGAGAAATTGACAGATTGATAGGCAATAACTCCCACTTTAATGCAGATCAGAAGTCATGGTTTCAGTCAAACACAGATTTTTTCTGAGAACTAAACACAGATCAACAAAAAAATTTTTTGTAATCATCACAAACCAAAACATGCTTTTCTAAACCAGTTTTCATGCTGATTTCAGAATTTTGAGTAATATAAGATTTGCAACAGACTTGCATGCAGTTTTTATTAAACCACAGACACCAATGAAGAACTGTTTCAATATTTTGAAAGTCAGACAGGCCACACTGTGGCATAGATATAATGATCAGTGTCAGTCAGCTACCACTGATTCTTCAAAAACCACTTAGCACATAATTATTATACGTTAATTTTATTATTATTATTATTTTATTATATAACTAGCTTTTATGACGTCTGGGACTCGTCCGCCACGCCTACTCGTCCTTGTGCTGGGTTGCACATCCGACATTACTGGAAATATATACATTTTCATAAATTTAAGATCTAAATTACTAAGAAAAACATAATTTACAAATTTTGGAACAAATATTAACTAACATTTTTTATAACAAAACATTTTTTGGTACTATGCAGAGAAACACAAAGAAAGCACATTTTAGGATGTTCAGTGTAAACTGCACAGTATAAACACAGGTTTACCTTAACATTTTATTTCAGGGTAACAGGGCTGGGCAATAAAACGATATGTATCGCTATAGAGACGTGATCGATATCAATAAAACATGTGTTCGATAAAACGTTCAATATTTTTTATTATTCGTCGGAAGAAAACAGAGGTTGTGAAGCTAGTTTGGTTGCTAGTTTGGATCCGTGCCCGAAACGCAGTGGTCATAAATAGTCGTAGCACAGCAAAACAACTCCTTTTTTTTTCTGCTGTTTTTTTGTGAATCACAAAGCTTCAGACGTCATCCTGTGCCTTGTCTGGACTTCCTGTGTCACGTAAAAGTAAAGTTATAAGAATTTAAAAAACATGGAAAAATACCACTAGCAGAGGGGGAGAGGGGCGAGGGAGAGAGGGGGGTCCTGTGGCGCACTTGCTTGTATGTTGAATAATGTTAATTTGGCTAATGTTTGTAAAAAGTTTTTAAGTTATCTTGTTTTAGGAGAAGTGTTTTTACAATTTCAAGCTGTAAAAAAATAAAATCTCTGTGTTTGACAGTCATTTCTTTAAAAAAAATGAATAATTTTTAAAAAGCAAATTTTTGTTATATAGCTGGTCAAAGTAAAAAACAAATATGTTCATCATATTACCTGGTTTGTGCTAAAACAACTATATTTCACATTGCTGAAGTTTATATTTTTTGTTTAAACATAGTAATGCAAAACACATCAAAATATGCTTGGAGTTTCTTAATATCTGAGGGGATTATGATCAGAGGAAGGTTAAGTTTAAAATAGAAATGTTTAAATGTAATACATTTTTCTCCTGGTCCTTATTTTAAATGGGTCATAAAAAATATCAATAATTATTGATATCGACCAATATGAAACACTGATATCGTGATACAGTTTTCAGCCATATTGTCCAGCCCTACAGGTTAATCTATTAAGCGGAGTTTAAAATAAAATTTAAAGTGTTTTGGGAGCATGTTTGGAGGGTATATTTAGGGTTTACACTATAATTTTTTTAAAGGAATTTTCACTATATGCGGGGGCTCTTGGAAATAACTGCAATATAAAAAATAAAGAAATACATAAATAAATAAATAATCTGAAGGTTGTGAATCTGAATCCCAACACTGCTACTGTCATAACTGAGGATCCCTTGAGCAAGATACCATCCCCATACACTGCTTCCCGGCACCCCTCATTGGTGGCAGCCTCCTGCTTTACTTGTTCTAAGGGTTAATTGCAAAGAAAGAATTTCACATTGTTCACACTGTGTGCTGTGGTGTGTTCATTAATGACTATAAGGGGCCAATTTCCTTTACTTTACTAATAAACAGAACAGCGTAGTCAATTGTGCATGTACATTTTTACCTGATGATGTTGCTTTGGTAGACTGACTTTGAAGCCTGGTTCTTACTGAAGAAGTTGTATTACTGGGGGGTTTGACAAGAACTCCTGAAGAAGGCTCCGCACAATCTGAAAACAGATAATATTAAGCTTGCATTGTGCAGTATAGGTTTTATCACACTCACAGATATGTTAATGTTACGTGTACGCAAGGACGCTCCAAGCACAAAGGCATTAATGCAGTGAGAGGTAAGAAAACACTTAAGCCCCTACTGTAGTGAGGTTTCCCCTTATGTTACTGCCACGTTTCCATAGAAACTGCCACATTTCCATAGTTTGTGTTTTTTTACTTCTAAAATCATATATAACTCCGCGAAAATGAGTCTAAAACCCAGAATGAGCGTCTGTGAGGCGCTGAAGCTGTGTTTTTCCACTAGAAGACGATATAAACA
>JBBJLR010000034.1:2957879-2979429 GCA_037577145.1 Brachypetersius gabonensis
ATATATAAAATCTTTAATCACTATTAACTTGCCCCAAGGGTTTAAATAATCAGAACTGTGCGATGTTATGCCCTGAAGGGTTTAATGTCATGACATTACATCCAAAATAAAGGTTGCCCATCACTTTTTCTGAGACAGTGGACTATAAAGTTTGGCTGTTTGGAGTGTAGGGAAGGGAAGGGGTGCTTGACTGAGAACTCCCATGTTACATGATGCTGCCATGGATAAGCCCTGAAATCATCAAAGATAGGGGAGCTATTCTTTTTCAAGTGAAATAACACTAAATAGACATAAGATCCTTACATTATCAAAGGTTTTCCGCCTAATCTGCATGAGATTTAACATTCAAAAGTAAGAGTTTGTTGGAGCTTGATCATCACTGCACTTGATCTGGTCAATCATGTGGGGAAGCTTCCTATTTCTATTCCTGTTCTATATAATCAGCCAAGTAATTGGACAGAGACATGATGGCTGTGAGGTCGAAGTGCACAATGTCAGCTTTAATTTGAGGATATTCACATCTATAACGGTGGAAGGACTGTAGGAATCGCAGTGTGGAAGCATTTAATTAATAGCTGACAGTTGTGTCTGAACCCTGCTGAATTAAGACCTTTCGACTGAAGTCCTGTGTGAGTAGCTGAGATCCAGATTCTGTAATACTTAAGATAATTACTAACTATGTTAAAAGAACTCTAGATGGACAGGGGCTCTCTCTCATGCTCATTATAGCACAGTCTTATTAACTGCTTTTGGATTCCAGTCCCCATGAGTCTGAAGCACAGTGTGAAATCCCAGGATGCTGCTTTTACTCTAACACTAATACTGCTGATGCAACCTTGTGCATTCATTCAGAATCACTAATGTCTCATTTTGGGGCAGGATGTCCCTGTTGGGGACAGCCGTGCCTTTAGGAATTTCATTCGGACAGCTGAGGCCATTAGAAATAAAAGGAAGTGCTGCTTATGTTGCATTACCATGTAATTTGGAGCGCTTTCTCTGTGTACTTATTTACAGTTTCATTGCTTGATTAAGGTGCATTGACACTTGTTTCTAAATAACTTTGGGCTACACTGAAATCTGACCATAATAGTATGTTAACGGTGCCGTTGTAATCACAGTTAGAACAAATAAGTACCTGGTTACTGTCTCTAACCGACACTGCACCAAAAGCAGGGACACCAACCCTGTATTTTATGAGAACCGTAATAGGACGCATCAAACTAGGGTGGTTTGTTGTCTGTTCCGAACATAACATAACTGAATAAATATATACCATGACACTTATAAAATCCATTCACTTTGTAAATAGCAGCAATGTGAAATTTGACTGCCATTATTTTCACTGTGCATTTATTTTCATAAAACCCAATACTTGTTTTTATCAGGCAAGCCGAACTAGTGCTTTACACCCACGGGTTTAAGGTCAGTTGCTTAGGCAGAGTCATACACCAGAAGTTGTTCCTTGTAATGGGCTATAATTTCATCTTTCATCTAAATGCATTGCTTTAATATCTTTAAAAAATCTGTTCCTGTTCTTCAACCTCATTTAAGGAAACAAACTCACTCAAAGACTTAGGAGTCCAAAACTGAGTCCAGTATCAGCAGTCAATGGCCGGCAATTCATCTCTGACCAGAGTGCCTATGTTGCAGGTGTTGCTAAAGTTGAAAATGATTCAAGCATCTGTCTTGCAGGGCAATAAATCATATAGCAGTAGAGCACTGCAGGCTAATGGCTTAGATGTACTGGAGTATTTTCATTTGCCTTCAGTCTCCTGAGCCTCCCACTGTTTCTCTGACACTGCTGACTGCTCCCACATGGCAAATTGCTTATTTTTTGGCAGGCTGACTGGGCCGTGTCTGCTAATCGATTGCTTTCCAGTTGAATTCATAGTGCTGACATCCATTACTAAAATGCTAAATTACAGATCATTCACTACTTTTTTGCTTACGCTCAGACAGAAGAATGACATTAGTACAGAGTGGAAAGTTACCATTTGCTGGTTAATAACCATTGTACCGTCAGTCCCAAAAAAAAAAAAGTACGAACAGACAAGCAGGAGCTAACTCTTAAGTCCACTCAGGAAGGCCTGCCCCATGCCGCTGGGGGTCACTGATAAATCTTCGCCAGTAATCTAGGGCTCTGCAAATCTAAGAAGCTAAAAGAGATGACCACCTGGACCTTGTTGGCCTCAAAGCCTGTTAGAGTAAAGCTCTTTAGCCAGCTCAGGCTGTGTTTTAGGGCTTTAGTCTGACTACAAACAGGCATCCGATGTGATTTATTAAAACAGTGTCACGCCACATTAAGGAAAACGAACCTGCTGGTGCCGTGAGGATCCGTAATCGTTCTTGGTTGCCAAGAATGCATCTGCACGGATCTGTCAAACGTCATTTAAGCATTCTCCAAGGTGGAGAGTTCATTCCTCTTTATCTCTGGCAACACAGACATTAGTCTCTGAGGGGACTACAAAGGAGGTAAAGAACATTCTCACTGTTGACGCCTGTCTTGCTCTATTAGCACGCTCACTGAGAGCAGGGTCTCTAGTGTAATGAATGAGATGTGAACACAATGTAATGCTCCAAATGAGCTGTCAGTTCACTGTCATTTCACCCACTAAGCTTTGCAGTGTGAGCCACTGTGCCAGCGCTTACCCAATGCAAGATCTCTCATTGGGGCATGAGTGGTAAAGTTTAATCTCAGAGCCAACCCTTAGGACATATTCTTAATGGACTGGAAACAAGCGTAGTCATTGTGTGTCAGGCTGCTTCCTGTTCTTTGGGCCACTCAATGCGGTGGAGAAATAGCCTCAGAGCGGAGCCCCAGCATGAAGTGGATATTGGTCTTTTGCCTCCAGGTGGATGCTTAATGGCTTGGAACCTCAGGTTTTGATATGTGTGAATTGTCATTGGTTGTGGTGTCAAAAACAGTATCTAGCCTTTTCTGCCGTTGAAAGTCTTGGTTGCAGCTCATCTTGATTTTCTCTAAAATGCTGTACCTCTTTCAGCATGGATTTTCAGCTTTCTGTCCTTGGGGACTCCCAGCAAACCCCCATTTTCAGATAGACAGGTAGGTAGGTAGGTAGGTGAGTAGATAGATTGAGAGACTGATAGATTGATCAATCAAGGACTGTACAATGACTCATGGTAGGTGGTAGGAAATGGAACACAATAAAATGTGCCTCCCAAGGACTGGATTGAAAACCAGTGGTAACAGTTTGGAAGGGATGATAAGTAGTAGGGATAGGGGTTAAATTGGTATTTGCTACATGGGGGAGGTTCTGTGGTCTCTGGGTTGCCATGGGTGCATGGGAGGGGTGATTGGGCGGTTTATATATTGGGTGAAACATCTAAAAACAAGTATAACAACAAGAAATCCTTGCTTCAAAAAATGTCAGACCATCAGCAGTAATCCCCACACTCATCACTATATCAGGAATGGTGCACATGACTGAATTGTGTTAGGTCCATCAAACAGGATCTGTTTGAAAAGACCAGATGGGCTAAAACATGGTCATCACCACTCAAACATAGTAGTTTACTACTATATAGTAGTTTACTAGGCCCTCTTATTAAAAACTTTGTTTAGACTGTGGTTATAATAAAATCTAGCAATAAATTCCCCTACACCTGCCTGTTACTGCGCTTCTGGAACATGTCCCAAGGAGCCAAGGTTAAGTGCTGTAAAACAGGGGGCAGTATACTTAGTATTAGAGTAGTTTTGATGGGGAAGATGTTGTTTTGGATTGTGGGAGAATCGACGAGGACTTTCTTTTGCTTGCTTTATTGATCCACCTAGCCTGGAATGTCGGATTGAAGTCACTTTACTAATGAAAATCAATCAACTCAAGATTGGTCTTGCCTCTGGAGAGTATTACATAAATAAAACAACTAATTCATTTTGTCTATGCGATTCATCATATTAAATTAAAATTCCATAAAAAAGTCGAATTGGTGTTTTGATGGATGTTTCGGGAATGGGGAGAGTTGTGCTGCAGTAAACTGGTTGTCTTTTTTTTTCTCCTCTCTGAGATGTAAGGCAGAGATACTGTAGAGAGTCTTTTAACATGCAGAATCCAGCGAGAGGAAATAACAGCAGTATCTTCAGCATGGTAGAGCATTGCTATTATATACATAAGCGGTATGCAGAACACCATTCTGCTTCTTTGTGCTATATGTACTCCTACGCTTTATAATTTCTCAGATTCTTTTGTAGCATTTTTTGAACCATGCATAGAGATACATGAATAGGGATATAGTGATACACATCAAAATTAAGGTTTTGGGCATAATGATAAACCCAAAGAAATCTTGGGGTGAACTGCTGTTAATTTAACAAGGAATTCCACCCTGAACTCCCTTCACAGCAAAAGTCCACTTTGCATTGTGCTCCAACACTGTTAGAATACTGTTCATCAGATATTCACGGTCACGCAGAGCCTAATTATGGACCATGTTCTTTAGTTAATCAGTCTAATCACATTGCTTTTGTGTCTGTCAGAAAACACAACAGTAATAGGTAATCAAGACTGTCATTAACCTTAACTGTGTGTTTAAACCCCGAGCAGTGAGTTTGTGAATGGGAACAATGATTAATCTACAGTCTTCTGAAAGCAAACAAATCTATAAGAATCTAATTGCATCAAACCCATTCAAGTGTTTTTTAAATGCAGCGTAAAAATGGAAAGTGTATTGAAAGCATCAATCATATCAAGAATGAATATTTAAAACAAGATTTGTATCTTTACATTGAATGATGTAATCCCCAGTGATGCCGCAGCTACATGGGGTTAGGAGAGCATAATTGGCCATGGTCCCTGGGTGCATAGCACAGCCCATACTCTCCCCCATCACTTATTACAGTGCTGGCAAGCACGGGCATCTGTTAACTGATATAACAGAAACGGACAGAAATTCGTTTTCTCCTTTAAGCATGTTGAGGTGTGCAATCACGTTGTGTTGGCTGCAGTTCTAGAAGATGCAGTGAAGCTTGATATGACTTGGAGGAAACACATTTCAGCCTCTCAGGATGGGTAGTATTCTGTGGTTGTTGGAATCTTAGCTAGCAGGTGGTGTTGGAAACTGAGGAGGAAACTGATGAAAGAAATATTTTGTTATGACTACAACACTATACTTTTTGGGAGCTGATGATTTTTTTTTTTTATCATTCTTATCTAATTTGTTGATGCAGTCTACACCCTACTGCATATCATTAGTCATAATGATGACAATGAAATATGAAAATACTAAATAGCACTCACTTCTTCATAAAATGCGCTCATTATAGAAACATGAATACTACATTAAGTAAACATGAACCAAAATAAATCCCCATATCGTTCTTGAGAGACTGAATTATATGACAGTATATAGAGAGAATTGCCCTAATGTGGGATACTTAAGCTTCAGTTGGTGTGGCTCTCCCCCAAACTAATAAATGCCAGTGAAATTATTACCAAATCAAAGCTGTACTTCCCTACGATCAAAGTCACATGACCTAATATCTGTACAGTCATAAATCAGGGCGGAGGATTCATCAGAAGGAAAGTACACTGATTGAAGGCCAACCAGAGGTCAGTGACATAGAGTTTGGGCAAAATTGATCTCAAGGGTATTAATTAATTACCATTAAAAATTCAGCTGTTTTTCATTTTTATATGTTTATGAAGTGTTATCATGCCGTGTAGATACTCTGCATTTGATTTTTAACCCGTTTTGTTATTGTCCCACTTGGGACCTTACGATTAGCCTAATGTGGGAAACAGTTGCAAATTAGCTAGTCAGTTAAAAATGTATATTGGGACATCATTTGTACAACATTTGTGCTTGTTTCAGTTTCCATGGTCTTGTGCACTATAGGAATGCTTTATGGCAAAAACATTATTTATTTAAAGTTTAGGGATGTCAGTTTGAATCTGTGTATGTGTCAGCGCACATCCGTGCATAGTCTTAAATTACCTTAAGTAAGAATTGATCACTGAATGCCTTTATTGTATTCAGTGATCAATTCACTGCATTTCAGGTGACATGGCAAAGGCAAGAGAGACAGGGAGGGATGGTAAGACACAGAGAAAGAGGCAGAAAAAACACATGTGGAGCGAGAAGAGGACGGTGCACAGTTTTCTATCTCATCCATAAGTTTAAGAGGAACATTATTGCAAATTGTTGGTTAAATAGACGACAAAAGTAAATCAATACACATGAATGATGATAGAAAAAGTTACTGACTATACTAACATATATAACAATGTGGGGTAGGCCTTTTAAAATGGACTTTACAGTGTCCCACATTAGGAACCAAGCTGTGCCATATTAGGATGATGCACCCTCCATTTGACAATTTGTCACTAAGAGCACTAATCAGTGCGGCATTTATTTTCTGAACACTTTATCTAGATCTTCTCTTTCGGGTTTGATTAATGGGTGTGGATTTACCATGTTGGCTTAACGTTGTAATACATTCCAGAAGTCCAAAATACAAAAAATAAACCCACATTAGGGCAACTCACCCTACACTCATTTCAGACTTTAATGCACAGGATATTAGAAAATTGATGACTGGCTGGAACATTGACTTATGCTGTTTCCCTGGCAGGGACAGAAATAGAAAAGAGAATATTGTATCAGTTCGGCTCTCCATCATTGTCCTCCACTGACACAAGATGTATGGATGTGGACTTAATGAAAGTGTCTATCAGACCTGGGTAGAAACTTCACCCCAGGAAGCTCCTTCGGTTGTTCCGATAGGGAAGCTTTAATCTGTCATTGTCTGAAAGTGCCACCAACAGATACTAATCTGGGACTGAAGCTGCTGAGAGTATTTAGAATAATGGGCACCAAAGGGCAATGAATCCAGCAATGGGGCTTCCAAAATTTGAGGGAAGATTTAATGTTATCTAGCCAAACCTGCTGCAGGAAAGAATACTTGAAAGATAAACCATTAAAGAAACATCCCAGCTGCCATGGCAGGGCTTGTCAGCAATGATTCACACTCTTTTGCACTTTATTATGTCTTTAAACAATGAGTTTATCATAGGGAACACTTAATGAGAAATCAATATGGCCTGTGCAAGTACAAGTTAAGTGACAAGTTCAAACGATTTAACGATAAAGTAATAGCCAGTGGGATAATGCGGTTATTGTTAATAATACATGTACAGTACAAACGTGGTAGTAACAGGGGAGTGAGGAGAGTGCTGTTGAAAGTTGCCACTGTTATCTTATAATGCTGGACAATGAAGTGTGAAATCATTTAAAAAGGGGCTAATGTAATTATCCTGAATTATGAATTAATGCATTATGGGCTATCCATGCATGTAATTGTTTTTGGATTTGACTCTACGTTTGGTGACTACCGAACACCTTCCCATAGTGAAGACATAATCCCGAAACTCAGTTTATGTCATTTAGAAGCATATTACACACAGCCACTGCAAGCTGCGATTTGTATGCAGCTGATGAGCCAGAGCATAGTTTGACTTTTAGTCGAGATAAATACTCTGTTTACCACTTTTGATCGTCATGTTTACGTCTGTGTTCATTTCTGCATGCCATAACCGATGGAAAATACAGCTTAATTTCTGTATAGATGATATTTTGGATTTAATTAGAACCTGCAAACAAAATCCTTCTCTTAAATCAGTGAGAAGTGGAAAGGCTCCGTATGCTCTGGCTGTTCATCTCTGTCAGGAAGATAAAAATTATTCATTCCATGGATGAATCAAACATCTTTAGACCCAGTAAGGAGACTGTCAGTGTCACCAGAAGTTTCCAGATGGAAGTTTCAACTCATGATTAGAATTAAAGGAATACATTAACACATTAAAGCCAGCTGACCAAGTATTCTCTCCACATGGCCTCAAGAAGCCATTTGCAATGGTGATTGCCCTGTAAAAAGAGTGTAAACAGATGGACTGGTGGAGCTCCCTGACTGTTGATAATAACTATCCAGTACCATTAGAGACTTTCAAAACAACATTTTAATGCAAAATACATTCTGAGCCAAAAATGAAAAAGCACTCAATTCAATATGAAAATTATAATAAAATAAAAGAGGTCCTTCAATGGTCCTTGGCTTGGCACATGGTTCTTCGAAAGGGCTTTAACTGGTAACCTGTGCACAGTATTTTGAACAACATTTTGCTATTGCAATACTAAAAATGGAAACATTCTAAAATGTTCAGGAAAAGAAATTATCCTTCGGTGACTGCTCAACTCACGTATTTCTATTTTTTTCTATTGTGTTCCAAGGAAGCATTCCTGTTCCCCAGACCTACCCATCAAAATGTTTTTTGATTTGTTTTCTAGTCCAATCACTGCTTAGCATGCAAACAAATCCAGTGGATGCATTTTAAAGTTTGAAGCTTTAGAACAAGTGCACATTTGTAACACATTTTCAAAGGCAAACACAAATGTGCCATTTTACAAATATCCATTAATTAGATCTAGTATTGTTTTTCTGCTTTCTATATCGTTGTGCTGTTTTCCTTGTCTTTGTACGTACATCTCATGCGACCACTTGTAACTCATTACATCCTTTGTCAGCTGTAGGGAACGGTGTTGTAAGGTTGGTTGGGTATATGTTAAGCCTGCATTCTTGTTGATGTATATTTGGTGTCTTTGATTACACAGTATTGCCATTTTTTCACCGGCTGTTCCACAAATGTATTTATGCCCATCCTGCTGGTGTAGCAAGAATCTGAAGAGGCATTCTCAAACTCCCAATTGTCTTTGGATCATAATTGTATTTTTGTACACACCGTGCAGCGTGGTGAGAGCCGATTGCAAACAAGGGAAAAAGGCAGCAACGTTAATGCCCCCAACTGTTTTGACCACCACAAAGCACCATTAAAAAATAAACATTCTCTCTCAACAAACCTTGCTATGTTGAAGGAAGCGTTAGACATATAATAGGCCTGTTTGTCAGACGGAAGCATTATCTGCCATGGGAGCCGTATGTTTGAACATGAATTAATTTATATTTTTGCGTCTGAAGCCTGGTGTGAGTTCTTTAAAAAGCCATCTGTTTAAAAGTTCTTCGAGGAAACATTCTTTATTCTTATATGTGCCGTTTAGAATAAACAGTGCACATATAGACACACACTCCCTGTTCATTCAAGTTATGTCCACACTGAACATCTATATTTACCTTTATGGTGTTTAGCAGACGCTTTTATCCAAAGCGACTTTCCTTCCCTAACTACAGGGGACAGTCACTGGAGCAACTTAGCGTTAAGGGTCTTGCACAGGGACCCAGTGAAGCTAGGATTCGAACCCATGACCTCTTGATCCTGAGGCAAGTAGCCTACCCACTGAGCCACCTCCATCCACATCTGGCTTATGCTGTACTTACCATACAGTTGCACTTTGTAAATTACAGTTACAGACTACAGTTCATCTGTTTGCATCTGCATAATTTGTTACCTCAACCCCATCCTACACCTTTGGGATAAACTGGAACCACACAGTTTAAATGTCATTAAAGTCCCTATTGGTGTAATGGTCAGATGTCTCAACTTTTGTCCATCTAGTGTAGTTTCCTTTTTACATCACAGCAGATGAATAAATACAGACTCTCTCTTGGTGGATGGCCTTACATGAGTAGCATAGTGTGGCTGAGTGGGAGAGTACAGCACCTTTATGGAGAAACAGATGGTGGGCCTGCAGACCTGGCTATTCCACATCCTCCTCTGAAATGTGTGCAAACGGACGCTTAAATAGTTGCGATGGACTGGCGGGCTTATCTTAAAGCTTAAATAGTTAATTAACTTTTTTCTCCTCAGCAGTTTCATTTTTATCTTAAATAAAGTGTATCTTTTATTCCAGACTACCATGTCTTTAAATGTCTTAATCAATTCTTTTAGAGAAGCGATGCAGTGCATTTCAATGGACTCATTGATTAGTGTTCCTTGCTTCTAACATAACTGATTCTACTCATCAGCTAATTAAAGCCTTTCACGAGTTGAATCATGCATGTTGGAGCTGTTAATAAACGAAAGCATCCATCTTCACAGTCTATCTAGCACAATAAGCACAATCATCACAGCCAGGCACAAAACCTTTACAAGAGAAAGAAGCTTTCCCATTTCTCAATGGAAGTTTGTGTAACAAAATGTTTTCCTGAGCAGTTTTAGACCATTTCGATTGGTCACTGTTGTAAAATTTAGTGTAAATACGTAGCTGGCGTTTTCAAATGATACATATGAATGATAGATAAAGGAGATTGGAGATACAAGGTTTTGCTCTAGTGTTGGTACTGGTAATGTGCCTCAAAGATTCATACCAACTGCTTCTACCAAACTGCTTTCACTGCTGTATTGGTAACAGTCCAGTATCAGTATAACCATCGGCCTTGACTTTCCATTTATAGACTTAAGGGGTCTGAAAGCAACATATGAGCTACAGTCAGTGCCTGTTAGTAGTGTTTAATTTCACAGTCCCTTATGCTGTATTAACTGGGTAGATGGGAGGTTTTAAGTGAGTTTATCAAAAAGTGGGTAAAAAAACAGCAAGTTTTCTAGACAATCTAGTTTAATTACATTGAGACGTCTGATACCTTCTAAATATTAACAATAACAAAATACACTGTAAATGACCAATTATTTGCATAATTATTTGAAATGACATGATGTACCTACAGACACACTTTTATGTCACATTGTATAAGGCAGTATATGAAGTCTGAGGTAGCTATGTGGGCAGTTATCTGACTTAGTTAAAAGATGGTGTGTTTTATGTACTGTAGATCACAGTAATGTCTCTTAATGGGGTTTTACAGGGTCTTTATAATCAATTTTCCCCATAAAAGCACATAATTTTATGGTCCAATTTATTATGAATTTATTTCTACTTTCCACCTTGTGATTCCATGTAAGGAGTTATTTTACGACATTTTAGGCTATTCATTTGTCTTTGAGTATTTCCTTTTTCAGAAGAGCTAAAATCGCACCTCACTTATTAAGTGCTGGTGTGTACATCTGGGTCGATAAGGCAAAATTCCCTGTTTCAACATGATATTAGTCAGAAGCTGATGGATCTCCTCCAATATCATCCCACTCCATGTAAGCATTACATCACACCCTTGTGATCAAAAATGCATGAAACAGCTACATATCTCAGACTGAGACCTAACAGTGAAAAAAAAAAAAGATGTGTGATCAAGTATGACAGTGCAAGCCCACTGACAGCCTTTCTCCTCTGGGAGAGGACTAACCATAGACAGAGGAATGATAATGCTACAGGAGGCCAGGGCATTAATACTGAACATAAAACAATGCATTAACATAATGCAAGTCTAAGAGCAAGTCTTTGAATTTCTTATAATCTTATTCATTAATTCACCTCACTAAACATACCATACAAAGTCATTTTAGATCCATGAAACCACATTTGTGGGCTATTTTTCTATTTTCATAATGGAATGCAGCTTAAAAATATGCCAAAACTTGTAATGCATAATTTATTTTCCTGTTAAAAGACATGTCAAAATATATTTTGGCATTAGTGAGCCTGCCATTTCAAAAGTGAGTTGTGGCATAATTTAAATTATTCTTAATATGCAAGGACTTCCCTCATCCCTACATAACTGCAGAATAATAAGGGGCACCGTCATGCCATTGAAATCACAACACGCAGCCACGAAATCTGTTGAGTAGGAGGAGACTCAGAGATTGAACCCGTGCCGTAGGCTGGGTGGTCTGTTGACAGTGGCAAACCCAGAGATCAAACCCACATTATCATGAAGAAAAGCAGCAAGCTTACTTAGAGACAGAAATTAAGCAAAAAAAATCCTAACGAAAGAAAGACAAAAGAAAAGAAAAGCGCACAAAAGTCTAACTTTATTGGAGCTGCAAAGTAAAAAGCGCACAGACGAACACAGAGGAAAGTGAAGATGATGGAGAAGTAAAGTGAACAAGATTAAAGCAGAGAAAGTAGTAGGATGTCATGGAAATCTCAGATCAGGGAAGGTCAGAAGTAAAACTTGAAAGGTGGAAGAGTGACAGGAAAGTTGCGCTACTGAGATGGGAGCTAAACTCATGACTGAGTGGTTAAGAATTGCAGCTATTGAGGTTACTCAGTGCAGACAGGTGAAGCAACAGGTGGGTGAAAAGAATAGATAGTAGAAAAACAGAATCCAATGTTATTAAAGTCTCTGTTGGAGTAATGGTCACGTGTCCCAATACTTTTGTTCATAGAGTGTACATTAGTTGAATATAAGAATGTTAACTCATTGGTGGCAGCCCCACCAATGGTTTCACTTGGTGAATGGGTTAAAGGCAAAGAAAGAATTTAACACTGTTTACACTGTGGGGTGAGTTCACACGTGACTTTACTTTAATGCACTATGGTTATACAGAGCTGTATTGGTGATATCCCTTCTAAATGAAATTAATGTCTGGTCTCACTTATTAATGCATGGTAATAAGATCCCAAAGCAGTGGTCACCAACCCTAGTCCAGCAAACCTACCTTCCTGACAAGTCCAGTACTGCAATACCAGCTCTAGCGAATAAACATTTTAGAGGTCTTTGATTGGCTCCAGTGTTAGGTAAGGGGGAGGGGCAGAAAGCTAGATACAAGTTGGAGCCATACATGGCAGAAAAGAAGATCTCCAGGACCAGGGTTGGTGACGACTGTCCTAAAGCGAGGCCACGATATTACATGGTGTGGGAACATATATTTAATTCCCATGCCATGACTTAAATATCTCATTTCTGCATATGCTAAGTCATGGTCATGGTCATGACTTAATCATCTCAATCCCATGTGTTAATAATTTGTTTTCTCACAAGATGGGATTTCACCAGTGAGGCTTGGTATTGGAATGAAATAAACTGAAATGTCCAAATAAGATTCCACATTCTATGCCACAAACATTCTGCACCAATTATATCACTTGTACACTTACTGGTAACTGACTAGAAACACATTGGAGGTCATGCTTAGTGTACATTGAGACTGAAGGCCATCATCTGCCATGGACAGTTTTGTTCACCTTTCCCAAGCCATTCATCAGTTCCTGACCACAGAATCACTCTTGGCTTGATATTTTGGGGATCATAATTGGGGCTGTCAGCCTAGCACTGAGACTGAGGTTTGTAAAAACCCTAGCAGCACTGCTATGCCTGGTACTAGCAGCACACCATGTCAATGTCACTGATGTGTTGAGACTCACATAACAACTGCTCAACAGTGACCCAGTTACCAGAAACTGACCAATGACCAATGAGAAAGAAGCTGACAAATATGTGCATGGCAACAGATGGGCTTCTATATGAACCTACACTCCTACAAGGAAGGTGTTCCTCATAAAGTAGCCTACAAAGCCAAAGTTCTATTAAAATGGATGGTGATTGTACATAACACATATATATGGTGCAATAGTTTGAAACCTTTTTTCCCCATGGTTGTTCCATGTACTGCAGTGGTTTCACACACTCAGCACACACAAGCTTAACTTTAGTTGATGATTTTGCCATAAGGTTTATATGCTTGCTGTTATTGGAAATTTCACAGCATCTTTTTTTAGGAACATTCAGTGAATCTCCATCTGTTTGCAACAACAAAAAAAAAAGGGAGGTCCCTTTATTCGTGCAAAAACAGAAAAACACTGTATGTGGAACATTTTATTATAGTATAATAATGAAATGTGTTGGTGTACCTTTGATGAACATCTAACATCTTACATCTAGTATTTGAAACTTTTCGAGTACATATAGAGTTCAGACACTGTGTAAAGTTATTTGATAAAAATTATACAGAAAATGAAAATCTTCTGTATCCCCTCCAGATGGCTTGTCAATTATCACCTTTAGTCTTTAACTAAATACCAATTAAATGCAACATAACTGTCACGTCCATGCTGCCTCTGGTCTGCTCTTCCTCTCGGTTGTCCCCCAAGAGGAAGATGCCTTCTGCTCTTCAGCTCAAATCTGTAAGCTCTGATCGTGCGCACCCTCTCTCTCCTTGCCTCAGAAGTAATCAGCTGAGCTTTCCAATCGGCTGGCTGTTGAAACCATTGGCTGCCACACATAGTGCAGCCTCTGTTCTGGTTTCTCTCAGGACTGGGGTCCAGATGAATTAGGTCCTGCCACAGGTGGAGAGATGGCCGAAGCAGGGAGTGACCCTCACCTAGGAGCTTGGAGGAAGAGCCCTGTGTTCGACACTGTGGTCAAAGAGTCTTTCTGTTTTGTATTTCTGCTCTTACAGAGGTCTGTTTTGTGTTTCTTATTAAAATCCCAGTGTTAACAGTATTTCCTGCATCTTTGTCCTGCTTCCTAGAGGCAGACATGACATTAACATCACACTGAATTTTAAAGATTCTATTGAATGTAACCCAGTGAACAACCTACAGTGGGTATGGAGAAGAATCAACCCTTCAGAATTTATTTTGCTACTTTGCACCCTGAAATAAAAACAAAAAAATATTTTTTCCAGCTGTATTTATTCAGTGCTCAGTATAGCATCCAAATAAAAGGTATAAGAGCAACAGTTTAGAGAATCATTGAGATGGGTAAAGGATCACCCTCCTAAAAAGAAATTCAGTCATGTGTAACTAATTACCTTCTTCATTGCACACCAAGCTAATTTATTCAAGATTCAAGATTCCTTATTTGTCACATACAGTTATACAATTACAGCATGTAGTGAAATGTGGCACTGATTTACAAATAATTTAAATTAAAGAGAAATTTGAAGAGGCTAAAACTAAGGTAATAAAGAGTATATAAAAAATATAGAAAAATGGGATATTTCCCATAAACATTACAATTAGACACACAATTAGATCTGTATAGTGCAAAAATATAATAGGATTCAATATCATTGTGTGACAGCTTGCTGATTGATGGATACACTTAAGTGACAGACATCAGGTAAGATACAGTGAGTTAAAGGTTTCAGTTTGTGTTATAATGAACAGTTATAGTTGTGGCAGGTCCTTGTTAAAAAGTCTTATTGCCTGAGGATAGAAGCTCCTCCTGAGCCTTTCTGTTCTGGCCATAGCACTTCTGAAGCATTTGCATGATTTAAGCATGTCAAACAGGCAGTTACTGGGTGAGACGAGTTTCTGATGATCCTAGTTTCTCTGTTCCTGCAGCTCCCGATATAAATGCCCTGTTTAGATAGTAGAGCTGACCTGGTGCAGTGTTTTCCTGCCTGGATCTCTGTAGTCCTTTAATGTCCTGTTCAGAGCTGTTCCCAAATCAGGAGGTGATGATCTCTGTCAGGACACTTTCCACAGCAACTTAACATCCCTGGAGCAACCCGAAACTTCCTTAGCTGTCTCAGATGATAAAGACACTGCTTTGCCTTTAAAGGGTTTCACACTAATGCCTTAAATTTAATTTTAATGTAAAATTAATTCAAATTAAGTGGGTTGTACCGTGTAAAGGTAGGGTAAAGCACATTTAAAGTACATTGTGTTTCATAGTGTGTGGTGCTCATGTATTGAGCACAATGGTGCTGGAGCAGTGGCGGCTGCTCGAAGACTACAAGGGAAGCTCCGCTTCCTCTACTATGTCAGAAAATAAATGTTCATGTATGTACTGTCGTATTTATATTGGTTTTAATAAAAGTGCGCTAGAACATGTTCAACTTCATGACTAGCTCATTCAGAATCAGGTATTTATTGTAGATTGTTTTTGCAATTTTCTTGTCATACATTTCTGTGCAGCATAGTGCATTAAACCCTCCTGAAGCTCAGCTTCACTGGAGCTCAATGGTCCACTGAGGAGCTTGTTTCACTGCAGAAAAGCTGGACGGTGATTGGATAAATGCTCCAAAATCCTCACTTCCAGGGAAGCTCAGCTTCTCTGGGTGGAAATCGAGCAGTGGGCGGGGCCAGGACACTGGGCTGCTGCATGATGATTGGAGGAACTGTCTAAAGGTCGAAACCCCTATTTTGATTGACAGCATGTTTGAAGTATACACCAGCACTACCGAGATTCAAGTTCTGTCCCATGCGCATTTCTAGGTGAAGTTGTATGACAAACTGCTGCACTCTGTGTTGTTTGCTGGTGATATAAACCATTTTTGTTTGTACAAATCATTCTTTAAATTAAAAAAATATATATAGCGTTCTTGACTTTGCTCGTTGTTTTAGCATTATAAAGTTAGTTCATTCATATAATTAAAAAAGGTTGTGGAAGGGGAAACTAGCCAGCTAGCAAGCTGTGCATAATGGTAGATGGTGCTAATATTGTTGACCTGCTTTTGGCAAACCTATTTAGTGTCTTTCTTACGAGGAGAGACTCAGAATTTAACAGCAGGGCAGACCAACGCCCAAGACTGATCTGGTGCAAAAATGAAAAAACAAAGAACAGGTCTTTTCAGCTCTCCTGGTATGAGAAGGTGAACTGGCTGACTGGAAGTGCTGTGACAAAGAAAATGTACTGTTGGCCTCTTGATGAAACTCAGAATTTATGTACAAATAACATAATGAATTTTATCCAATCAGTCCCTGATCCTTCAGGTTCAGGAACAGTCTAAGGGGAATAACTGAACTGAAAGCTGAACAGTAGTCTATGAACAGCACTCTTACAGTTTTCATGTTTGTAATCCACGTGGCTGAGTGTGATGTGCAAGATGTGGGAGATGGCGTACTCTATTGATCTGTTGGGGCAGTGAGACACTGAAATGGGTCTGTGTATACATGGATGATGATGAATGATGAAGATGGATGCTGCGAAGAAGTCTTTAATGAAACTCTCAAAATCCTTTATGTCTCCCGACATTAGTGCCAGTAATCATTCACACATGAGAGCTCATTGTTCTTTGCTAGTGGAACAGTAGTGGATCTTTTAAAGGAAGTAGGGACCACAGTCAGAGCCTTGTTGAAGATGGAGCTGGAGACTCCAGTCAGCTGGTCTGTACTGCACACGTCATGTTCTGCAATGGTGATGACATCACCATGCTCTTTTAGTGGTCAACAGCTGTCACTAGCTGCATGGCTACTATTAGCATGATTAGTCTAGGCAAAGAGCATGGTAAGTTAGTTGGCAGACACAGAGTCCATGTCTTGGTGGATTTGTTTTTTAGGTCCATGGTTGTGTGCAGTCCATGCCACATTAAGCGTGCATCTCCCTGGTGATGCAACTCCATGTGCTCCTGGTACCTGGGTTTTGTGTCATTTACAGCACACTGCAGGTCATATAGAGCGGTGTTATATGCTGTTGAATGGGTGTTTACCGCCTCACGGATACTTCCACCCTTTAACAGTTAATGGTTGGCAAAAGTCTATACTGTTGCCATGGGGATAATGTCATTGGCTAGCAACCAAACAAGACTAACTATTTCTTCTGCAAACTTATTGTTTGTGCGTGGAACATATCCCATTTTATGTCCCAAGTTGCTTGGTCAGACAAGCGCTTTACCTACCTCATGACCAGGCTTCCTGATAAAAAAAGCATGAGGAAAATAGCATTATGGTCTGATCTCCAAAATGACTAATAAATGTAACCCATGGTTATAACCGTGCTGATCTCACTAGGCATGTAGAATGGACAGCACTTGATGAAGCAAAGGCTGTGTGAGATGGTTACTCAGCAGATGGCTGAGATAGGGAACCTGAAGCAGGAAGTGGCGAATCTACGCATGGAGACCAGAGACCCTGGATCAGCGTACTGGTGAGTGACCTAGCACTAAACAAGCCGCTTCTCCACCTCCCATGGCTCAGCCTCCACCTCCACTTCCCAAGATCTCCCTACCTGTGAAATGGAACGGTAAGGATGGGAAGTGTGAGGTTTTTCTAACTAATCTCGATCTGCTCTTCGAGTTTCAGATGCAGCGATACCTCACTAACCAAAGCAGGATCGCCTTACTCACTTCCCTCTTTACCGGGCCGGCAGCTGAGTGGGCTGCGGCGGTCCTTCGCTCCGATAGTGATACTGCCCACTCCTATCTGGAGTTCACTAAACAACTGAAGGCTACCTTCCAACATCCTGAGAGCGAGGTGGTGGTGGACTCACGCCTATACCATCTTCGCCAAGGAGACCGCCCGGTGAGCCAATACATGGCGGATTTCCGGACCCTAGCGGTACAGACGACGTGGAGTGAGGCCGCTCTGCGTACCGCCTATTATGAGGGTCTCAACGCCCGTCTGAAAAATGAGATGGCTGCCCACGAACTCCCAGTTACACTGAAGGAACTAATACAGATATGCTTGTGGGTGGACCTGCGACTCGTTCACTCCACAAAGACCCGGTCTCGTCCTCCTGAACCTGCCTTCATGGTCTCTACTGCACCGGCTCACCGGGCTCCACCACCCTCCTCAGAGGCCCGCTCATTCGGAGCTGGGGAACCCATGCAGCTAGGGCGCACCTCCCTGACGGCAATGGAGAAGGAGAGACGCTTCTGTGAGGGCCTCTGTGCTTATTGCGCCTCCTACCCATTAACCATTGCCCAGCTTGTCGTTGAGGTGAGTCTCCGACTGGATCACAAACAGATCAGAACCTCCGCCTTCGTTGATTTGGGGGCAGCTGGCAACTTCATCGATCACGATTATGCTGCCCAGTTGGGACTCGAAACTGAGGTATTAGAAGAAAAAAGACAGGAGCCTCCGTCCGTGTGCCGATTATTGGGGACTGAATGCTCTGTTCTGTAAGCTGGAAAAATGTGCTTTCCACCAGCACTCCACTACCTACCTCAGTTTTGTCATCTCCTCCCAGAGGGTAGACATGGATCCCCAGAAGCTGGAGGCTGTGTGATTGTGGCCCCTACCCACATCGCTCAAACAGCTGCAACGTTTTCTGGGGTTCTATCTGCGATTTATCTGGGGCTTCAGTTCGGTTGCGGCACCTCTTACTGCCCTCACCAAACCTATGACTGGACCTTTCCGCATCACCTCTGAAGCCATCACCGCCTTTCACCAGCTGTGCCAACTTTTCACCCCTGCGCCAGTTCTTATTCCCCCAGATCAGGAGCAACCATTCGTTGTCGAGGTGGACGCCTCCAATGTGGGCGTAGGAGCTGTTCTCTCTCAGCAAGGTCCAGATAGGAAGTAACACCTCTGTTGCTTCTTCTCCAAGAAATTCAATCCCACGCAGCGACAGTACGAGGTGGGGGACCGTGAGTTGCTTGCCATCAAGTGGGCCCTGGAGGAATGGCGTCATTGGCTCCTGGACAGACCATCAAAACCTCACCACTCTTCGCCAGGCCAAGGTATACAACCCCAGGCAGGCACGGTGGGCATTGTTCTTTGAACAGGACGAACCCTGCGCCTGTCCTGCCCTCGGATATCATCATTGCTCCTCTTCAGTGGGGATTAGAAGAGAGGGTCCGCCGGGAACAGGCCTTGGAGGCTCCTCCCCCCGAGACTCTGGGCAACAAACTTTACTTCCCCACCAACGTATGCCAGAACGTATGTGGACCCTGGCCGGGCACCCTGGTGCTCAACGCACACTTAATTCTCTCAAAAGGGCCTTCTGGTGGCCTTCTTGTTCCATGTTGGTGACCGGGTTTACCTCTCCACTCACCACATCAACACACCGAGTCCAGGAAGCTGTCACCCCGCTTCACTGGACCGTACAAGATCACCCACAGGATCAACTCGGTCACCTACCGGCTCCAGCTGCCTGCGTCTTTCCGCATCCATCCAGTATTTCACATATTTCAACTAAAACCAGTCTTCTTCTCTCCTCTGTCTCCCCAGGAACTAGCTCCTCCTCCGCCTCAGATCATTGATGGTGGTCCTGCCTATACCGTCCGGATGATCCTGGATTTGCGACGCCGTGGCCGTGGCACCCAGTACCTCGTCGACTGGGAAGGCTACGGTCCGGAGGAACGGTCGTGGGTCCCTGGTCGCTTCATCTTGGACAACACCCTCATCGGGTATCCTCCGTCTGGTGCCGATCCTAGAGGGGGGGTAGTGTCACACGCACCGGGTCACGTGACATCACGAGGCCTTGGAGATGATGTCACGGCAGGTATATAAACAGGAAGCAAGTTTACACCTGCACACTGACATTGAAGTTGCTACGCTTCATGCCCGAGTGTCAACTCAAACCCACCTCAACTCTACTTCCTTAGATCTCTGGTACCGTGAGTACTCTGACTCTTCTGAGTTCGTTTGTATACTTGCCTGTGTGCGTGTTTAGAACGCGAGTTCATATTTGTGCGTTCTAAGAGTAACCGCGTGGCTTACCGACTCTCTCGTGCCTCTCACGTCCGAGATTTTTCACCACGCTACACTGTTGGCACAGTTCACTCGTTATTCTGCCTTCCATTGTGACAACCATACCAGAAACTTTGAAGCAATTACAAGAATGTATGGCAAAGGTTGTTCATTGTGTGCATATGGCAAATTTTTTGTCTAGGAGGGTTGCAAGAAAAAAAACCCACTATTTAAGAAAGGCCACGTTAAGTCTTGATTGAGCTTTGCCAAAATGAACACCTTGAAGGAAATGTAAACAGTTCAGACAATAACTGGTTAATCTCAACTTTAAAACTCCAAACTTTGTGCTTAAATCCGCACAACATACTAACACCTTCCCTATAGCATGCAGAAAAAGAGGGAATGCTAGATTGGGTGGAAATGATGATCTTACCTACCATCTATCACAGCAATGCTTGTGATTCTTTCTCTTCAGTGGGAGGAAGATAATCAGATTCAGCTTTGTTCCACTCAAACTGAGCTTCCCACTTCCTCTGTAGTGCTCATTTAGTCCGTCACAATGAGAATGCACTTCTGCACACATCCATCTTCATGTAGAGCTCAAGCTTTGTCTGAGGCCTCATAGTTGGAGTGTGTGCATTGCAGTGGACAGGGCATAGCAGAGACTGCATGATGGTACATTAGGAGAGGTTCAACTGGATGGCGGGTCAGGCTGCATCATGTGACAGGCTGATTAATAGCTTTCAGTGTGCTCTGGGGTGTGTAGATGGTGGAGAAGGTACAGGAGTGGAATAGAGAGGCCTGTAGGTTAAACCCTAATGCCCATGTGATTGAGTCTCCATTTGACATGGCATAGCGAGAATTCACCTCTTGTGTCCAGAAACAACAGACGCTGCAGAATGTTTCAGCCTCTGTGAAATTTCAGAAAATGCTACATAAAAATGATGGTACTTTGAATTTATATGACTTAAATGTGTTGGTTACACCAGTGCAGTTCTTGCCTAAAGAAGTAACCTGAAAGACACGGGTTGTGATAAAACTGCAACTTGCTTCATTTCTCAATCGAAAACTGACTGGTGGATCAGTAAGCCTCACTGGTTCGAAATGACGTGATTCAACTGGTGCTTGACTACAGTGATGCTGCTTTGAAAAACATGTAGAATATTGACAAAATTCTGTCTGAAAGGCAGTCATTTTTGTGATGCTAAATATTTTATTCCTGTGCAAATGAATGTGCCCACATTCTTCCTGTGCAGACATTTGAATCAGTGCACCACTTTTTCAGCCAAAGCCTATTCAGCAAGTCAAATACAATCAAGAAATAAACTAAGATGCTTGTTCGCCATGTACTGCAATTACATTTTATGTTGCTGTAACCAGTGTTGGGAGTAATGCGTTACAAAAGTAATGTATTACAGTAACGTATTACTTTTTGCTGTAACGCAGT
>JBBJLR010000034.1:2979529-2997490 GCA_037577145.1 Brachypetersius gabonensis
GACATGTCAGCCTGCATGCAGGGATTAACTAGCAATGTACTAATTATTATACAGGTATCAAAAAATTTCCACTACACACACTTTTTTAAAACAACTTTTTTTTTTTATTTTATTTCTTCGAATTTGATCATCTGGGAAAAAAAAGGAAGGCAAGGAAATATATAGTTTCAGACTTGAATGGCTTAAGTTGTGAAAATGATTTAGTTTGTTTTGGCTGCATGTCTTACAGTGCCTAATTTTTTTACACTGTATAAAAGTCACTCATTTTCTGGAGTCTCTTTTCCAAAATCCTTCATGCTGTGTTGCTTTGTTTGTGTCTTTGAAAGCCTGTGGTGTAGTGATTAGTATGGGGTGTTTGTGTTTGGATGGCGTGACAGCTGCGAACGAGGTGCTGCGGAAGGGCCAGAGGAGAATATGGGCTGTGATGTGGTTACTTATCAGATCCCCATTGTCACTCTTTAAATTGGCCTTGACTAACGGCCCAGCTCAAGGACGACTTTTGCCTTGACGCGTTTGATAGGGTGCACGTTACAGGGTTGGGGATCCCTCTGTGATGTTTTCGCTGTGCGTATCTGAGCTTATTACACGCTGAAGTTGATTCCAGATGGAGAAGGATGGAGGAGTTCTATGCATTCTGCACAGGTGCGTTCAGGAAGGCAACAGAACGCATTATTCAGTACCATTCTTTTTCAAGGGGTTTTATGACTCATTGAATGAAAGACCTTCCATCTGTTTATTCTTTCATCTGGCTCATCTTTAATTTATATAGTGAGCTCGCCCCTCAACACCTCAATCTGTTTCTATTTAACAGCTGCTTAAATAAGCCGCTCTTTAAAGCTGCCTTCACGTTTAATCATATTTTGATAAATTGCCTGCACACAGGTTCACACGTCCAATATGACATCATGTCACTGAAAGTACTTTTCTACCTTCATGGCTCATAACTGATGTTACAACTCCTAACGGAGCCTCGCATCAGCATGACGGCGGATTTTTAGAACAAATTAGAGATGCACCAACACGGATCAGCACAGAATAGCACGTTTTGTGGGAAGATTCAGGATGGGTGCTAAAACAATCCATTGTTGCTGCTGTTTTCTCAGACTCCAAGTTGGACATAGAGGCACTGGCTTATTAGTCAATTTCCCTAACCACTGGTCCACAGCAGCTTATTGTCTTTGTGCTGCTTTGTGTCAGCTAAGTTGTATTATATCAGCAAAGTGCAGTATTCAGGGGAGAGCGGTGAGTGACATTGTTCCCCAGCACGCCGGCCAACACTGCCTTAGAATTCCATCAGAGAAGTTTCAACTGGCTTAAATACTTAAAGACTGTCCAATGAAGTTGGGTTAGAAACTGCAATTGGATCAGGGGACATGTTCTTAATCTACTCTGATGACCAGATGGAATAATATAAACTCTCATGTAAAAGTGTTTTGCAAAAGTAAAAGTGAAGACATCTTTACAAAAAGAACCTAAAGTACCAGTCAGAAAAGCATTTAAAGGAGAAATCTCCAAACTTCCTGCATACTTAAAGATTTATGATATTAACAATGTTACTTGCTCAGTTTCAGTTGGGCTAAACAGTTTAATACCACTCAAAGGTACTTTGTGGAAAGGTATTGCATGAAATGGTATAAATGCATGAGGTATTTTATGATCATTTCTCCATAAACCTTTGGCCTTCAAAGGAAATTTTTAAATTCTAATTTATTACATTTTTGTTCTTTATTAACGTCATATCAAAAACTTGGTTGGTTCACTGATTATTTTGGGTTATAAAATAAATAGCAATATTTGTGTTATAGGCCTTGAGACGACAATTACTATCACCACTGTTGTGTTGATAATGAAATCTGTGTTGGAAAGGTTTTCTCCAGTGCAACATTTCATATCAAACCACAATGGATGACTTGGTTTACACAACTCTGAAAAATCTGAGTAACATATAGATAAACAGCAGGACTACAACCATCATCTTCTCTTGTCTTCTCTTCTCTTCTTCTTTCTTTCTATTATGCTCTATTTGACCCATCCTAAAGTAAAATGATAAACCTCATGTAGAAATGTGACCTACAGGTGCTGTACAGAACATGGGGATTATTATATGTAATTATATTGTACTAAAAGAATGATCAGAAATTGTAAGTACTAAAAAGCTCATGAAGAATACGCAGATTAAATTCCTCACAAATATATTTTAGTGTAAAGAAAGGTAAGAAAATAAAAAGAAAATCAATTATTCAAATCCAATCCAAAGTTTAAGCTTCATATGCTTAAAAATATAACTTTGGAGGAGATGCAAAAAAACTGTTTTAACATAGAGGTTACTTTTCCAAGTAATTCTGGTCCTTTCCTCTTGGCCCATTCATCATGAAACTATGACACCAGGCAAAGGTCAGCTGCTGTTTTTAATTTATGTACAGAAAAATGAAGATTCAGGGTCTTGCTTCAACAGTGACGATATAAATGAGTACATGGAGCTGCTCAGAACAATATCAATGCAAGTTTTTATTAATGAGCCTTCATATACTATTGTAGTTTATCTGCATACACCATGTGCTCAACAGAATGTATCTGCCAACAAAGTTCCAACCCAGATGCATTAATACCGTCCTACTCTTTCATGTATTTTTAAATGCACCATTTCTGTGTTATGTACATGAATATCTGTGACAAGTTTGGCTCGACAGGGTGAAGCTCATGTGCTGCATAAGTTGATGTACAGGCCCTGAAAAAAGGAACAGCGAGCAGTTCAGATCCAGACTGATTGGACAGGCGCCTGAGGCCATGCGAAACCTTCCTGTGGAAAAGAGGCACCCTTAGTCCCAATGAGGCAACAGCAGTGGAAGCTGCAGTCAGCAAGATTAAATGATAGATTGACTGCAAATCAATGGCAAACTGGTGCTTTTTTTTTGCCCCTCCCCCAGATAAATCTTTCCTAATCTACTCTCTGCAGGTGTCCTCGGCTACCCAGGTACTGAGTCAAAACGACATCCCTGCAAATTACATAGCAAATTCCACAGGAGATATCCCAGCAATGATGCACTGCACTAAGTCCAGTTGTAAGCTTATGTTCAAACCTTTACTGCTGCATCATGGGAGTTAGGGAGTCTTTGAACATGGTTGAATATAAAGAAACTCACAAAAACAAACAAACAAAAAAAAGCCACAAGGATGCAAGGAGGCATGCTGTGCAAAATCGGGTTCTGTCTATTAATCCCTGAGTGTGGCTAATCTGAGGATGACTCATGTTGGCTAAATACAAACCTATGAAAAATATCCACCATAAATAATCTCACTAATGGCGTCACATTTCCAATGCATTCACTGAAACATAATTACGGTTATATTCCCCTTTTATATATATTTTTATTTAATTTTTTTACTTTTTTACTGTGAAATGGAATTCACTGAATGTGAGCAGCAATGACTTTTAATGTTACCTTTTTGGTGAGAGAAGTGTGGACATGCTAAGTGATGTAAAGGATGGTCTAAAAGCACTTGCCTGTGCTGCAATATGCAGAGGTTCAGGCCAGTGGAAGTGGGTCAGGACTGAGTCGCTTGGTTAGTGTAAGTCAGATGGTGTGATGCAGCTGGTGTCTTACCTTTCATGTCTTAACCTGTAAAATCCCATTTTCAAAAGGCATAATAAATCATTGAAAACCATTCACTGTCATATGCTACGCTGCAGAGTTGCCTCCACCCACACACTAGAGTCCTTACCTTCATCCAACACCCCATCTTTCAGTCTCCGATAAAATAGGGAAGCTTCATGAAGGAACTGGTAATTGACACTTAATTCTCATGCTCTAGATTTTCTAGCTTCAATATGTTACCGCTGCTTTTTGATGTGCCATCATGCTCTACATAATTCATTGAAAATGAGGACATTATATGAGATATATGAGGTTCCTCTTTTTGCACGCATACTGGCTGAAAAATGGAGAAGCAGAGTAGCGGCTGTATAGGCCAGTTCACATGTGTTCTGTGTTATTTCTTTGGTAACACACTATGAAAATGGTATCTTTAAGGAAACAATGTCTCTGGGTTGGCACCCTCAAGAACACATTTCCAATACCTTTACTTCGGGAGCGTGAATATAAATGTAAATATCACAGTTACATCGATTCCATACACTCTGTGATGACACTAGACCTTTTTATATTTCCATTTTAAAAAAGCTCTGAGAATGTGATTACAGGTAACCGTTAACAACACCGACTGTGCACAAACATACCTTTAGGGTTTCATTTGTGTTGGACTTAATTTGACAATATATATGACAGTATACATTTGGCAGAAAACGGAAATGTATTTACAGGCTGAAAATTGTTTCAGGTGTAATCTTAGGACATCCAAGTGAAAGAAACAGTAACAAAAGTGGAGAGAAAAAAACTTAGACAGATAAAGGCTTTGAATAGAACAGTATAGAAATAGCTATTCCTGGAGCATTCCAATGCTTGGTTGCACAACTCTCAGAAAAAACGTTGTAGATAGGCACAAGTCATCAGAGGATACAAAGGATTATCAATCCTTAAATAAAACAGTAAAGTCTATAATTAAGAAGTGGAAAGTGCAATATCCCAAGTTAATCAGAATGGTTGCAAGAAAAAGAGACACTAATCAAGAAAGACCACATAAAATCTTGAAAAAGGTGTTGTGGTCTATGGTCCAAATCTGGCAGAAAGCCAATACAGCTCACCCTCCAAAGAACGCCAGACCTACACTAAAGCACAGAGGAGCCAGCGTCCTGTTGTGGGGGTGTATCTCTGCAGTACTGACTTGGGCACTTGTCAGAACAGAAGGAAAAATGAATGGGACAAAATACTGTCAAATTCTTGAGAAAAACCTGGTGCTCTCTTCTGGAATATTGTCAATGGACTCAACATGACAATGACTCAAGGCTCACAGCAAAGTTGACCAGACGGTGCCAAATAAGGATGTCAGAAAGGGTTCTTAGCATTATTCCACAAAAACGCATTTTGGGGTTCCTAAAAAACTTTCAAATTGTTTGTAAAATAACCATTTTTGTAAGTGAGGTGTCTGGCAAAGAACCTTTTAAATGCTGCAAGAGCCTCCATATGTTCTCAGAAGAACTCTTAACCTGTATCACTTACATTTGAGGGTTCTGTATATTTATGAAAGGGTCTTTACACTCACAAAGGACGTTTTCATACATACCGAACAGTGAACTGAAATGAATCCCGTTTGGCATAACATGTTTATTGTTATATAATCTTCAGTAAATGATCTGTGGAGTTTGTATAGACTGTAGTGTCAGTGGCCCTTCATCACAATTTCAGTTTGCTTGTCTGAAGGGGTAATTTGTTGATCACTTTTTGCAGAATAACAAGCATTTTAAACACTCTCTCAGCTGTATGGCTTGCTTCTTTAATGTCTGATGACAGTAGCACTGGTTACATATGGATTGATGGGTCTGACTGACAGATAAAATAAATTCATGATGTGCGGAACGTTGCCAACATGAAATAATTACTTAAATGTGTCATTAAATATGTAAAATGGTAAATAAAAACATAATTAATTAAATGTGGCTTTAAATATGTCTTTAATTACTTAAAATGGGAAATAAAATGATAATTAATTAAATGTGTTATGAATTATTTAAAATTGGAAATAAAAACATTTAAGTAATTAAATGCACAATATATAAAGATTTAATGACACATTTAAGTAATTATTTATCGGTATATTTTCCATTTTAAACAAATAATGACGCATTTAATGATGTATTTAATGACATATTTATATATATAATATTGGCACTCCTGATCCTCCATAGTTACATGCCCACAGTTAATTATGTTACAACAAACTGCAGTACAAGTCATATTGTATGTGTGTGTGCTTGTGTATAACACATGGGGATAAAAATACTTTTCCCTTTAGTAATACAGGATTGCTGTTTCTCTGTTATGTGAGCTTTACCATGGTCATCTGAAGGTACACTTAATATGTTCTATTACACATTGAAACCCTTCATAGGTACTGACAATATTTAAATGATTGAAAAGGATTTAAAATGGTCACAATCTTCTCATATTCAATATAGCACTTTTTTGTTTCATTGTATTTAATTAGGCAATTGATCTTTCCAGTAGTCAACCATGATCTGCTTATGCTCCTATTTAATTTCTAGCTAGTGCTAAGCACACATTGATACAATTTCAGTCTGTTCTAGTTCCAAATATTGGAAGCTTGTAAAAGACTTTCCATGTTTTTTTTTTAACTTAAAATAACCATCAACATATATCCTTCCTTGGCAGCTGATTGATAACGATTTTTACAGTTTCAAAGAATTTAACCCTTTAGATTCCAACCAAACATTAGCAATGAAATTATTACTACATGATGATGATCCTATTGCATTAACATGAACAGAAACCTTACCAGCCTGTACTTTTTAACTCCCAGAAATTCACTCTCTGAAGGCCTAAAAGGCCCTGACAGTTCCCCAGTCAACAGGCCAGTGCAGCCCATTAAGGAACAAATAATGTGATTTATGCTACAACTTCAGCTAATAGAAAGCGCTGGCACTGTTGTGCTTCCCGTGTTAACCTTGCTCATTAAAAACACAAGTGCATCTCTTACAGCAGAGTATTCAACATTCAAAGTTTTTCTGTTGGATGTGTTTTTAGCAGGATTTGCTTGCTAAGCTGCAACGCAGTGTGTAGCTCCAAAGGCACTGGCCTGATTAACTTAACAATTGAACTTTGTGGCGTAGTGATAAATGAGACAAACCAGTCTCTTAGACATCAAATACATCATACTGGAAGATTTTACGTGTTTACTGACTCTGTCACGGTCAAATCGTATTTTCAATTTAACCCTTAATGCAATGGATACTGGGTGCTCAATTCACAGCATAATTTGCAGGAATGGGATGAAAAGATTGAAGAGATGCACATATTGCCGTAATCCCTTTCGCAATCCTTCTTTGTGCTCAACATTCTCCAGCCGAGCTTTCGGATCATCTTCAGCTGTGCTTAAGCAGAGCAGGCAGAGGCATCAGGAGAGGATATTGGATTTTGTGGAGGATGCTCAATGGCACATTTGATCTCGAGAATGAGGGGAAAAACGCATGAAAAAGATGTGCTTTTCTGCCATCTCCCCATGGAGATGAATGCAAATGCCATATTAGAACACGAGAGAAAAGCAATAGAGAAGCTCAAATTGGGAGCGTTTGCTTAGTGGTATATTCAGTTTCATCCCACTCATATAAACAAGCAGCAAATATCCTACTGCTGCCATTTTGGCTGCATCACTTCAGAATTCCAGTGTCAATACAGTCAGATTTCATGTACTGATAACTAACTCCATTCCACAGCTTGATTATACCAAACTACTCTGAAGGGTTGCATGTATCTTTAAAACAAATCCAATGATCCTGTGATACTGCCTGTCAGAGGATCCAGACTCTGCTTCTAATTAGTGAACTTTAATGTGCATTAATTGCTGACGCAGGTGTTCAGCTGCACTCACACATTTTGTAGAATCTTCAGGGAGGAGAACTGGCAATTGGATGAGATGATCTGGAGCAGCAACAAATCCCAATATCAAGTGTTGACTAGGTAAAGCTGCCCCCCCACCCCCCACCCCAGCATTGAGCTGTGGAGCAGAGGAACTGTGTTTGTGATTCAGAATCAATGGACCAACATCAGTGCCTGACCTTACTGGTGGTCTACAGTTAAACCCTCACAGCGTTTTATTTTTTTGAACAAAGCTGGCATCATAACGATGAAATATTTTATAACAGTGATAACAGTGGTTGTCGCTTTGCCATATGCTGTGTTGAAAGCCTTAAACTACCTGGTGTCTTTCCCAAATTGCACTAAAAGCATGCCAATTCCTTCCAAAGGACACAAGGAAATGGAGGGGTTTAGAACAGGTGGTGTGTAAGCCATGGACAAAAAGCAATGAGCCCTTTCCAACATTATTTCCTCAGAGAGGAGCTTATACACAGCAGGAATTCTGCCATGTGCTGTTAACCTCACTATGCTACTCTTGACAACAATGAGAGGCTATGATCCACTATTAAGAGGTAACACTGAATTTGTACACATTGTTTTGCATCTAAAATGGTCCAGTGATTTGGAAACGACAGCCGGCAGATGGTGCATAATAAAGGCATGTATAAAGTAAAGTAACTCATGTCAATGGACTTTATTGCTCTTGCTGATAAAAAAAAATCCACACACATTTAAAACAAATAAATAACTAAAAAAACGTCAACAGGAACAACAACAGTTGGATGTGGAATGGCTCATTGAAGATATCATGAGCATAACTTGAAGGGCATCATTTCTGTATAATTAGATAGTTAAGATGTAAATAAAGTTATGCCCATGGTTTGATGTGAAATTTGGAGAGAAACATACTGACAGTGGTGGTGATAGGAACCACATGTCTCCTGTGTTTAAGCCTCTAAAACCTCCCTCACAAAAAGTTACATGAGTGAACAAAAATGCCATCTGAAGACTGAGACATTGTTTTTTGAGTTTTGAGATAAGTACGTTTTTATGGTACAGAAATTAATACCAAATAGCTACCAGAAAACTTTTTTTTTTATTCAGATTTATCTGTAGTTTATCTGTAGTGAAAAACGCATTGTTGTGTTGTGGGGGAAAATTCTTAAAATGCCTATTTTCATAGAGTAAACCCTAAATATTCCCACAGATATGTTCCCAAAATACTTAAATTACATTTTAAATTGTTGGCCTTAGAGGAAATGTAAAGATAAACCTGTATCCATACTATACAGTTTACACTGAACTCCAGCAGGGCTAGAATGTAAATACCGATATTACCGCTGTACAGACTATACTGTAATTCATGCAGTGCGTTTTCTTTGGTATGCGCTATCGTTTTCATTGGCATAAGCAGATAGACACAGTAATAAATCCATTTAATTTACAGTAATAAAAATACAGGGCTTTAAGAAGAATAAAATGAAAAACACGAGAAACACTTGAGATGCTCCAAAGGGGAAATTCTGGGTGGCGGCCAATTAGCACCAAAAAAAAATAAATAATGTGCTCGAATTGGCTACTTTCAAACCTCCCGCCTCTGAGTACAGCTCTATTTCACCATCCTAAGATGCGCTTTCGCTGTGTTTCTCTCCACAGTACCACATTTTTGTCTAATTTAACTCAATACATGAACATTTATATATAGCCACGAGAAAAACTGTGATGTCTGGGCCTCGTTCGCCACGCCCCCGACTGAAATTGGGACTGCTGATCCGCATATAAGTCGGGGGGTTACTGTATACCTTCCAAGAGCACCTGCAAATAGTGAAAAACCTTGATTATGTGAGGTGGAAAAACATGCTTAAAAATGCCTAATTTTATAGTCCAAACCCTGAATATACCCCCAAATATGTTTCCAAAACACTGTAATCTAATTTTAAAGTCAGTGTACTAATTTAACTTTAAAGGAAATGTAAAAGTAAACTCATATCTTTACTGTACAGGTTACTTTTAAACTCCCAGAGTGCTAGAATGTAAAATATCATTGTTACCCCTGTATAGACTGTACTGTAACTCGTGTAAATGCGTGTGTTTTCTTTGGTATGTGTTGTCATTGTCTTTGGTATAAGCAGAGTAAATACAGTAATACATTCATTTAATTTACAATAATAAAAATACAGGGCTTTAAGAAGAACAAAACGAAAAACAAGAACACTCGAGATGCTCCACGGGAAAAATTCTACTACAGCTGTGAGGGGTGTGTCACAGGGCAGCAGCCAATCAGCAGCAAGGAGTACAGGTGACTGACTTTTTACATTTCAGCCACTGAATTATGAAGTTATGTTTAAAACTTGACAAAACTTTCTGTCAAAGTTCACACACTCAGATATTGTTCTCAGAAAAGTTCTTTTTGATTTACACTACGTGAAAAAGGTGACAACAAAATAAATTAGATTCTGGAAAGCACACTTCTTTTGTCTTCAGTTTTTCTTTTCTTCCCTCTCATCACACGAACTCTATATACTATAAATGCAGGCTCCTGTAACATATTCTGTGAGATGCAAATGAGCAGGCAGAGCCTTCCATTTAGCCTTTGTTGTTAGGAAGGAATTGTTGAGGTTCAGCCCACTGGAAACAGATACTGGTACCCCCTTCAGCATCTGTTATACCCAGATAGAGAGTCCAAATGGAATTTCACTCCAGAAATATCCTGGCACATGCATCCACGGAAGATTGCTAAATCTCTATCTGAAATAAGATCTTCTTCTCCTACGATTTTTTTGACTATCCAGGCATGACTGAGGCTTCCTGCAAACACCAGTCTCTATTACATGGCTTTACAAACCTAAACATGTAAATCCCTCTTGTAAATGTAATATAGCGTTTGCTTTCTTGCTTTTTATCTTGGTAGGATTTAGACAATCCCGTGCCAAGTAGTTTGGCCAACCTAAAATCACAGTGGCAGACTTCTGGCAGATGGTGCGCACTAAAATACAAGTGCAAAATAAGCTGATAGGCTTAATTAGACTCAGGTATTTGGTATTCATTGATTTTATTACTCCGTGTCGGAAAATAACATCCATTCAAAAAAACATTTTCCTCCTGTTTCCAGGATCTAGACGTTCTTCTGAGCTGTTGAACTACATCACTTTTCACAGTGCGCTCTCCAGTTTTGATGCTCTGTTTTCACTTTTATGCTCAATGGTGCAGAATACCCTCACTCAAGTAAAAATACAGAACCTCTACCTTGCTTAAGTGAAGGTAAAAAAGTACATTCTAACAAAACTATGAATGTATCTAAGGATGAATTTTACCTAACTATCAAAATGTGCGTATGATACTTTTGTTCTGCCTGTGCCTTAATGGATAAATACTGGAATCGCAATTTTCTCATCATGCGTTTGATCTGTACTTGCATAGTCAGCCAGTGGCATTATTCTGCAGGGTCTGTCTTAGGATGTAGGGTGAGTATTCTTAAAATGAAACGTTTTCTGAAGATTTACAGCATCGTCTTACCATGCTAAACACACTAAAGAAAATAAAGGAAAGAAAAGGAGAGAAAATTAAATATTATTAAAGATAAGATAGATCCTTCCACTTGGGATACCTTCAGTGTCAGAATGGGACGCCTAGTTATTGGATGTAAAAAAAAAGAGATTTAGTATTTGAAGGGTCATCAAATATCCAAAAAGGTATCAATAAAATGACGGATTGACATTGAAACAATAAATGTATTAGTTGTAAGTTAATCTGATGTAAAACCATTTTACCCTCTCACGTTTAAAAATTCAAACGACACAAATAATAAGTAATAATTATTAAAAACCATAAGCTAATGCTAATAATTGAATTGCTCAGTTGAATTGATGTTTTTGCAGCTGTGTGCTGGGGTGAAGACAACTGATGCCAACAGGCTGATAAACAAATCAAAAAGTCTGGTTCTGTCCTGGGGGTGAAAATGGAGACCCTGGTGGAGTTGTCTGAGAGGAGAGTTGTCTGAAGAAGCTTCTCTGCATCATGGACATCTCCTCCCAACCCGTGCATGCCTCCTTGATAGAACATCGGAGCACATTCTTCCTAGATGCTTGCTGGTGCCACATTTTAGTGTGTCACATTTTATAAGGTTTGAACCTTTACGTCACATGATATTGGCAAGTAAAGTAAAGTGGCCACTTATATTCAGGTGGCACACAGTGTCACAGTGTGAACAATGTAAATTCTTTCTCTGCATTTAACCAAGTGAAGCAGTGGACTGTCTGTCGCCCATGAGGAGTGCTCTGGATCAGTGTGTGGGGATGTTACCTTGCTCCAGGGTACCTCAGTAAATACACCAGCAGTTGGGATTCAAACCCACAACCGACTGCAGGGTTAACTCCTTAACCACTAGGCCTGCTTTCCAAGTGCAACTAATTTTAACATTTTTGGCAAAAACTGTTGAAAGCTGTCAAGCTATTGCCCAAAAAATGCTTTGTGTTGACCTCAGTTCAGGGGACGGCAACATGAAAGGGACAAACCTACCTTTTTCTAGATCAACAACGTGAGGCTACAGTCATTCCAGGTTTCATATGTATTGGTGAAGTACACTACATGGACAAAAGTATTAGGACGACTGACCATTACAACAGCAGGGAGTTTGATGACATTGCATTTAAATACATAAACTTTAATATGGAGTGGCCCCCTCTTGTTGTAACAGCTGCAGGAATTTCTGCACCATTCTATAGAGCATTTATGAGGCATTGATGTTGGATGAGAAGGACTGGCTCGCAATCTCTGTTCCAGTTCATCCCATGGCTGCTTGACGAGGTTGAGGAATAGGAAAGGGACTTTCCCATACTGTGTCCACAAAGTTGGAAGCATGGCATTGTCCACAATGTCTTGGTCTTGGTTTAGATTGTCCTTCACTGGGAGTAAGGGATCTGCCTAAACCTTGAAAAACAGGTATGTCCCAATACTTTTGTTCATATAATGTCTGTGTATATTGTCAAGTAAAAATTGGAAAAAAAAAGTGGTGCAGCAATGGTCATCATTTAAGGAATAAAACATTGTAGACCTGAAGAACTGAAGAGGGGAGCAGAGTAGTGTATGGTCAATTCATTGTTTTTCTTCTTTTGAAAATGTTACATTTTACTCCACGCCATGCCCTCTTTGGTGATGTCAAACCAACTTGACATTTTCTCTTATTTGAAAGCTGCTCAAAGCTAAAAAAAAAAAAAAAAGGATCTTTAGAAACTATGTTAGTGAAATTAAAATGCACATCCTTAGGGGCAGCACTAGACCTGCATCACTAGACCTGCTTTACTGCTGTGCTCCAGTAAAACCAGTAAGTTCAGCTTTCAACAACAAAATAATTTATTTGTCAGTGTATTAATTTAGACTGACAATACTGACAAAAGAGTTCATGTTTAATATCACAAACAGAAGCAAAGGCTACATACTACAGCTCATTTCATAAGCAGCAGCCTTTCAACAACATATATGGGCAAGCTTTATGTCTAGCAGTACCCCTGTACATCCTCATTTCCCTCTGTAAGTAACAGAACTATCAGAGACAATATGAATGTTCTTAAAGTTGAGGCTTTTATTTTTATGATAAGAAATGTTACATGTAATGACTCAAAACCTACCAAAATGGGATTATAGACCATCTAAACTGCAAAAAAAATAACAATTTACCTGAAAATGAAATAATTGTTTTGCATTTTTTTTGTCTTTCAGTTGTTTATTTGCATATATCCTGGAAAAAAAAAAATCAGGGAGACGAAATAGACAAAAGGGCTCAAAGCAGTCTTTTCAGCCTTTCATAGCTTCTTTCAGCAGATGAAAACCACAGGCTGACTGACAGGCAGGGAGAGCAGAACTGCAGTGTGCTGTTTTCCCACCTGTGTTCCGAGAACAACTGCCTTCTGGCTCGTACTGTTACTCCTACACTGCGATTGGCTGCTACGTCTTACGCCTGTGCTGCGATTGGGTAGTTGTTCTTACTTACGAGCTATGATTGGCTGATTCTTCACTTTTGGAAACGAGGGTTTACTCATGAGTGGGGGCCACTAGCCAATCATGGCGCAGGGGGCGGTTCTTGACGGAATACAGGTGGGTAAAGCACAACTCTGGGACCACCGGTCTACAGAAAAACAGTGCATGAGAGTGAAGAGAGAGGAAAGACAGCTAAACACTTGCAAGGAATTTACATGCAGTGGCTAATATATTCAATTGTGGAACTCCTGGGTGGACTTCAGCCTTGTGATACGGTGAGTAACTGTAGAATGACAACAAATTTGCCCAGCGTTTCCAATAGGAGCCTTTTCGAATTCTGTGCTCGCATCTTCTGTAACTTCATCTCGTCTTTTTGTCATTCCATCGTGCAGCACATGAAAGGATGGGCATGTCTTGTAAAGTGTGACAGCACCCTCCTACACCTTCTCATTATATTATATCAGCTTTAAAGTTTTTGGTTCTCTAAATGCCGTTAAACCTTCATTTTGCGTAAGGGGAGGGAAACTTGGGAGCATTTCATTAAGGAATTCGTCTTCTTCATCCTTGACTTGATCCGAGTGGGCTCGCCGAACATTATTGCTGTTAAAACGACGATGAACAAGTCTAAAAGAATATGATGTGTTCGAATGAATGGCTGCACGCCTGTAGGGGAAGTTTAACGATGACGAAAATTAATACAGAAGTGTGTGTTTTGTGTATTTTGATTAGTTTAGAGTGCTGTATTGGAAATTGCAGTTGATGTTTTCTTGGATGTTTCTTTTTCAGTGTATCTTCAGATGCCACAATGGCTAATTATTGGCATCATCATCTTCTCATCATGTTCATTGTTTGGACTGGTGTAGCAAGCCAGCGTATGATGGATACATTCCCTTTAAACTTCACGCATTCTCTCTACAATGCAACAATATATGAGAATTCTGCTGCAAAAACTTTTGCTGAATGCCCAGTTAAAATGGGCATTTTCTTAAAGGACCAATCTTGGGACATATGGTACAGAATACAGTCTGGGGACCATGAAAAACTATTCAAGGCTGAGAAGTATGTGTTGGGTGACTTCAGTTTTCTGAGGATAAGAACCAAGGGAGGTAGTTCTGCTACACTGAACAGGGAAGTGAAAGACCAGTATTTGCTCACTGTACAAGCACATGAAAGACATTCAGGTATGGAAGCACAAACCCAAGTTCAGCTTCGTGTTCTGGATGCAAATGATCTCAGACCTCTTTTTTCGCCGACCTCCTATAACATCTCTGTACCTGAAAACACACCTATCAGAACCAGCATAGGAAGAGTCTCAGCAACAGATGCTGATGCTGGTACCAATGGGGAATTCTACTTCAGCTTCCGAGAGTGGACCCCTATGTTCTCCATCCATCCTACAAGCGGTGTCATAACTCTGACGGGCAAACTGGATCACCTAGAGATGGAACTGTATGAGATCGATGTGCTAGCTGTTGACAGAGGCTTGAAGCTTCATGGAAAAAATGATGTCAGTAGTACAGCAAAGCTGACGGTGCAGGTACTGCAGGCCAATGACCATGCACCTGTTGTCAAAGCTGTTCCACTTAGTCCATGGAACACCACCAAGGATCCTACCTATGCTTTTGTATCTGTGGAGGATGAAGATGAAGGTCAAAATGGGGAGATAGCCTCTCTCAGCATAGTTGCTGGAGATCCGCTCCAGCAGTTTAAGGCCATTAGAACAAACTCTGGAAGCAACGAGTACAAGCTCAAAGCGATCAAAGAAGTCAAATGGGAGGGATATGACTTTGGATATAATCTTACCTTGCAGGCCAAGGACAAAGGAAACCCACCTAAGCTTTCTACAGCAGTAGTAGTAAGGGTGAAGCCCCCCTATGAAAACATAGAGCCTATTCAATTTGAAAAAAGTGTCTACAGAGTCAATCTCAGTGAGTTTGCACCTCCACACTCCCCAGTAGTCATGACCCGAGCCGTACCAAAAGGTGCGAATATGAAGTATTTACTACAGTATAAGATGCACCAGCACAGAAACCCATTCACTATTAACCCAAACACTGGGTTCATAACCACAGTGGAACCTGTTCAGGCACAGCGTGTAAGCCAGTATGAGTTTGAAGTGATGACGACAAATAGGCGAGCTGCAGCCAAGGTGGTGGTTAACGTCATTGACATGAACAACAATGCTCCTAAATTTCAACAGTCGACTTATGAAGCCAGCGTTGATGAGCATGCGCCAGTAGGAACCAGTGTTTTAGCTGTAAGTGCTTATGATGATGATGACGGAGAAAATGGCTATGTTACCTACAGTATTGTTGACGTGAGCAAAAAACCCTTTGCTGTCGACTATTTCACCGGCGTCATCAGCACTTCTGAGGAGTTAGACTATGAGAAGATGCCAAACAAATTCCACCTCAGGGTTCGAGCCTCGGACTGGGGATCCCCTTTCCGCCGTGAAGCAGAGGCTGTGGTCTCAATCACACTGAACAACCTGAACGACAACCCGCCACTCTTTGAAAATATTGACTGTAAGGTAGTGGTGCCAAGATCCTTTCAAGTTGGGGAGCAGATAATAGTGGTGTCTGCCATTGACACAGATGATTTAGGACTTGTGAGGTATCGTATTATTGCAGGAAATGACAAGGACCTTTTTGATTTAAATCCAGATTCTGGTGTTTTGACCCTTATAAAGTCACTAATCAATGGTGATGACACAAAGCAACCTTTTCACACTTTACAAATAGAAGCTAGTGATGGGGAGATATCCAGTTCGCCCATGTACGTGAATATAACAGCTGTTAGTACTGTGACAGACGTGCACTCGAAGTGTGTGGAAACTGAAGCTCTGAGAAATGTTGCTGTGATGATTCTCATTGGTTCGAAACTACACACTGAAATGGAATCAGGTGATGAATTTGTAGCTGTGCACTCCGATACCAACAGTGCACCACAGTTTGTAGAATCCATTCCCAGGCAGATAGAGGTTAAAGAGGATCTACCAGTGGGGACGGATGTGGTGCTTCTCAAAGCAACCGATGCAGATTCTGGCTTCAATGGGAAATTGCTTTTTGTGATATCAGGCGGTAATTCTGATAGTTGTTTTGTGATTGAAACAGATACTGGATGGCTTAAAATTTTACAACCTCTTGACAGAGAAACCACTGACCACTACACCCTTAACATAACAGTGTATGATCTTGGTTTACCTCAAAAATCGTCATGGCGCATTTTAGAGATCAGTGTGCTGGATGTCAATGACAATAGCCCACGGTTCTTACAGAATGAATATTCAGTGGATGTTAGAGAAGACTGCACTGTGGGGACGGATATCATTCAACTAGATGCTATTGATAAGGATTTGGGGATCAGTGGGGAGATCCGCTATTCATTTCTGACCAAAACAGACAAATTTGTCATAAATGAAGAAACAGGGATTGTGAGAGTTCAAAGCCCACTGGACAGAGAAGCAAACCCATCTTTTGTTCTGAAGGTTGCTGCTTACGATCAGGCAATCCACGAGCCTCAGCGGGTATCCACTGTGATCCTGAACATCGTGTTAGAGGATGTGAATGACAACACTCCTGTTTTCTCTCCTTCACACTACCATGTCAGAGTGAGTGAGGATATTCCCGTGGGCTCCTTGATATTGTGGCTGGAGGCTCATGACCCTGACATGGGTCAGTCTGGACAAGTGAGGTACAGCTTGACTGATGATGCGAATGGAAGCTTTCAGGTGGATAAAGTGAGTGGGGCAGTGTACCTCTCTCAGCCTCTTGATTTCGAGAGGAAACAGGCATATAACCTAACCGCAAAGGCTAAAGACAGAGGAAAACCAATTTCTTTGTCCTCAGTGTGCTTCATTGAAGTGGAGATAGTGGACGTCAGTGAGAATTTGTGTCGCCCGGCTTTACCCTTCTTTGTGGACTGGGGAAGTGTGAGCGAGGACGCCCCGACTGGAACATCTGTGATGAAAGTTACAGCCCGCGATGAGGATGAGGGAAGAGATGGAGAGATCCGTTATACAGTACATGACGGCTCAGGCCTTGGGGTTTTCACTGTTGATGAAACGACTGGTAAGTGGGTTGGCACCTCATATAGAGAGCTCACAAATGTTTTAGTAGCACTGCCACACTTTGAATCACATATGATGAAATAAGCAACTTATTATGAACAAAATGATGTATTCACCAGTAAGGCGCATTATTAGTTCCACCTACCTTTGATCTGCATTCATTTACCAGCTTCACTCACCACTGGTGCACTTAGTAGTTCACAGTTACAGAATGTAGTCCATCTGCTTCTCTGCATCATTTCTTAGCTGCCTCTGTTCAGCAGTGGATCAGGACCAACACGGGGCCACCAGTGAACAGATATTATTTGGATGGATCATTCTCTGCACAGCAGTCATACTGACATGGTAGTGGAATGTATGTGTGTGTGTGTGTGTGTGTGTGTGTGTGTGTGTGTGTGTGTGTGTGTGTGTGTGTGTGTGTGTGTG
>JBBJLR010000034.1:3000071-3026178 GCA_037577145.1 Brachypetersius gabonensis
GTGTGTGTGTGTGTGTGTGTGTGTGTGTGTGTGTGTGTGTGTGTGTGTGTGTGTGTGTGTGTGTGTGCGTGCGTGCGCAGGGCTGTCTTGAAACACGGTCCACTCCAAAGTAATGTGGCCCTTAGTCACCATAGCACAGTCCATCTTGCACACGAAAAGTTATCAATGATAGTTCATCTGATGTTGCACAGTTTGTGTTGATCATCCTCTAATTCAGTTTTTGCCCACAACATGCTTTTGACTGGATAATTTGGTTGTTATCTATTCTTACACAGTGACACTGCTGTGTGTGATCTACTATGTACAGTCCATACAGCACCCAGTAACATGCCACCGTCATGTCAGTGTCACTGCTGTGCTCAGAATGATTGACCGCCAAAATAACACATAAATAATGGTGGTTTACAGAAACAGCAAGGTTCGACCATATGCAGACTTTAGTTGCCGGCATGAGAGAATGTCAAGTCTGTGTGACCTTGCATCAAGAAAATGGTGGTTAATTTCTAAAAGCATCTTCAGCAGAAGATACTTTGTTTGAAGACTTTCTGATATCTGCATAATTCCATACGTTATATTTAATTGTTTAGAAATTTTCACTATTTTGAAAAATATTGAAAATAATACAAATAAGGCAACACCAAACCGTTTGTTTTACTGCTACTGTACATTATTGTAAGCATTGTTGGATAATTTATATTTGTTCACTTGACATGCTAAGAGTTTTTCAAATGATGTAATAAAGTAATAATGAAAAAGGAAGGTTTAATACGACACCATTATTTATATAGTCACCAGATATGAGGGATCACAGACAGAATGTTTCCATTCATGTCATACATAATCAGATGTTTCAGCCTGAGGTGAGAATGATCAGGTTTATACAGACTGAAAAGGTCTGTTTAAGGGGCCCATAAAAGATACTGGTCTTCATCAAAGGTTCTCTAAAACTAGTACAATGGCAAACACCACTCTCCATGTAAGCAGACACTGCAGTAAAGCAACCCCAAACCAAACAATATTTTCTGTTTAACCTCTTAGACAGCAATACTAACCATGTCCCTAGTCTGTTTTCTCATTAAGATACACGCTATTGCTCTTAACTGTGCATGTTAATTGAGTTTAAAATTCAGTTTGTGTCTCTCCATGCCCCTATTTTAATTCAGCCTGGCCATATCTGAATCTAACTGCAAAGTTTGCTATGTAAATCTGTACTGGTCATGTGATCAGAATTTATGATAGGAGGATAAACTAAGCTCTTGGTGAACATTTACTGGCAGCACCTGAACAGTGCTTAACATGTAGGTCAGTATGTTTCTTTTTGTTTTTGTCATAGGTGTCATAAGGACTCAGGATGTACTTGACCGCGAGACCACCAGTCATTACTGGCTGACGATCTATGCCACGGACCAGGGGGTAGCACCACTCTCAGCCTCTGTGGAGGTCTATATAGATGTCCAGGATGTCAATGACAACGCTCCACAGACTTCGGAACCCATCTACTACTCCTCCGTGTTGGAGAACTCTCCCAAAGATGTGTCCATTCTGCAGATCCAAGCTTTTGACCCTGACTCCAGAAGCAGCGACAAACTGACCTACAAGATCACTAATGGGAATCCCCAGGGATTTTTTACCATTCACTCTCAGACAGGTACATAATTTTCAATAGAACTGCGCTCACATTTACTTTAACATGTAACCTACGATATATCCTTTAAGGACAGAGGACATTCTGGCCCAAACATTCTGGACCAAACACTTGACTTTGTCTTGACCCAGACCTACATTCTACATTCTACCACAAAACTATTAGGGTTCTTCTTTCAGAAACGTTTTCCTGTTATGTGGTGTGTTTTCATGATTCAAATTGAAGTCCACTCTTTTAAGACCTCGAAGGTGTTGATAGAGTGAGGCAGGAGCTTCCACCAGGCTCCTGCACTATTTTACTATCGGCATCTGCATTTCCATAAGGCGTAACTACAGAAACAAGCAGTTAGCACCTAAACAAATTAGAAACGATCCCACACAAAAGGGAGTACTTGTTTAAGGCTTTTTAAACCCCAGTGCCTTTTTAATTTCGCTCAAAGTGCTAAAATGAATTCTTAATTGAATTTACTCAAGCATTTCTTAAAGTTGAGTGAGACAGCAGCTGGGTGATTAGTATTCTCTGGGCAGTATAGAAAACAAATGCAGCTAATTAATTTGACTTGTACGAACATTCTCAAAACGTCACCATTAAATGCACACTCAGCCTGTGAAGTGTGGCTTTACTTTGTTCTGCTGACAGTTTGTTTTGCGATGCAGATAGAGATGGCTAGATATATGGTAAGAACAGGCGAGGGATGACAAGTGCAGCTGCAAAATGCAGCATTATGCTCTTCTAGTGACCATTTGCAATCTGTGTTGTATCTTGAAAGATGCAATTTCTCTTATTTCAATGAAAGCTAAGCTAAGCTATTCTGATTCATTTTGCTATATCAGTGTGCAAAACTGTGTTTTTACAGTTATGTCAAAACGAAGATCAAATAACAACAAACTACTCGGTTTTGTATATTTCCATTCAATTGTTCAATATACCAATGGAATATTGATCAGTAGAATACAAAAAGTAACATGGACTAAATGAATGTACTTTTACTTAGTTAAGATAAGATAAGGTAAGTTAAGTTAAACCTTTATTAGTCCCACAAGAGGGAAATTTCCATTGTTATGGCAGAAAGTGGACAGTACAAAAGTAAGAGCAGCAATAAAACCCTAATAGAATAAAGCTATAACAGTAAAACAGTAGAGAGTAAAAGAGTACACGATTGTTCCTGGATTTAAGAAAAACATGCAATTTCAGGGTCTACTCAACAGTGGTAGACTCTTTATTGATTTCTAAACTTCAAAGGTTATTTAAAGGTCAGAAGTGCTTAACTCTCTGTACACTTTACACAGGTTTGGTGACAACCACTTCTCGCAAACTGGACCGTGAAAAGCAAGAAGAGCACATACTTGAAGTAAGCCATTAAAGTGGAGATGTTTAAAAGTCTATTCACACCGGAGCCAAATGTGTTCCCTGCTGAATCTCATTTCCCTCTTACCAAGCTGTATTAAGTGTTCTGCTGCATCTGCATAAGAAATAGCTCTACTTAAAAGCCATTTTTCTACATTAAATTCCGTTCTGCTGATGTGCTGCTGGGGAGTACATGCGAGTAGAGTGCTAGAGCCGTAATTACAGGGGTGTCCTATGCCGTGTTGACTGATTCAAGTTTTTGAACATCCCATTTGATGTTCAGACACATTTGCAGTACGCAGAGATGAAAGGCAGCTGGAACTGAGAAACTTAGGTACCATACTGTGTCCTCCATAATTATTGGCACCCTTGCTGAAGATAAATGAAATGCCTTATTCACTTTTTCAGCTATCTTATTATTGAACTGGAAATAGGAATGCAATATAACCTTTACTTGAGAAAATTTTTTAATGAGAATAAGGCAATCATTCATGAAAAAAAACATGTTTATGTTTAAACCATCAACCATAAATGTTTAAAACGAAATCACACGAAAACGTCAGTTAAGGAACTGCAAGTGAAGGATGACATTTGACTTATTTTCAGTTGCTTTACGTGTTTAGAAGCAGTCATACATGATTTTCTGTTTCACTGGGGTGTAAAAATGAGATGGCACAGGGCTCAAATGAAAGAGCATTTCATTGAAAAATAAGAAAAGTGTGTTTTATGGGAAAAAATCAGGAAAAAATGGAGACAAGAAAACAACTGCTCGACCTAAAATGTCTATATGAACAGTTTGGGCAACCATTACGAAATTCAAAACTATCATCAGGAGCCTGCAAGGCTATTTTGTCAGCAACCACAGTGAAGAGGATGGTCAGAGAAGTAAAAAATATCTAAAGATCACAGTTTCATAATTACCAAAAAGGCCTAAAACCAAATGGTCCTACTTTCACCACAATTCACACACATGGTCTTATGGATTCCAGAACATAACAGAAGACGTTAGCGTTACAGAACTTTCAACAGGACACATCAAAATCCACTCAACTGGTTAAGTGAATTTAATATCAAGTTTTCGTCATAGCTGTTCCAGTCTCCTGACCTAAATTCAGCTGGAAACCTGTGGGTTGGAGTTTTTTCTCTTATGTTCAGTAAGAGTGTGAATAATTCTGGAAGGCACTGTAATTATGTCATACTGTTCTACTACTTCTGCTTGTGACACTCTCCAGACGTTCACTCAGTTTATAATGACGGACAACTAATGATCATTTCGGAGCTACTCAGAGAGACACATCTCAGCTTTTTCAAGCATGTTCTTCTTTTTCCAAACAGATCGCTGTTTCTGATGATGGCAGCCCCACCATGTCTACAGTCGTTCGCGTTGTAGTGAAAGTGCAGGATGAAAATGACAACTCTCCTCAGTTCCTTGAGAAAGTCTATAAAATCAAGCTAGTGGAGCGGCCAAAGGCAATCAGATGGGAGCCTGTTTACCGTGTCATTGCCCACGACAGAGATGAGAGTCTTTACTCTGAAATCGCATACAGCATAGAGGAGGGGGATGAGCATAGAAAATTCTTCATTGAGCCCAAAACAGGGCTGATCTCCTCTAAAGAGGCTTTCTCAGCAGGGGACTATCACATTCTCACGGTATATTTTTTCCTTCATTTCTCCATTTTGATATCATGCTCGCTGGGCTGGTACCTTTGAGACCCACAGTACTGTGCAATATTGTCTTAGGCATCTGAGAAAATGTCATGGAAAGCCAGTTATCTGGGTGGTTCGTTTTTGAAAATAATATTTGCTGGAGAGATATTAGAATAAATACAGACAAACAAACAAGCCATTGTGATTTGTGTTTGTTTAACTATTTCAAAACTTCCCTCAATGAATCCAAGTATTTGTAGTTAGCATCCAGTTACCTACTTTGGCTAATTTTTATTTAAATTCGTTGTTCAATTAAATCAGGTGCTGCAAATCCATGTGGTGTTAGGAATCAAACCTGTGTTTTTACTACTGTATTGTGTTAACTACACTACCTGGCAAAATTTGGACACACCTTCTCATTCAATATTTTTTCTTTGTTTTTATTCATTTCTACATTGTAGATTAATATTGAAAGCAAACAAAATGGTGAAGGAGCACGTGGAATTATGCAGTAAACGAACAAAAGAGTTAAACCAACCAGACTATGTTTTGTAATGATGGACTGTTGTTTATTTGACTTAGTTAAGTGGTTCTTGCCATAATGTGGATTAGAACCGTAGCAACTGATGATCCCAAACACATTAAGAAGGCAAGGAATTCCACTAATGAACTCTTGACGAAGAACAGCTGTTAATTAAACCCCATTCCAGGTCGATTCCTCATGAATCTGATAGAAAAAAATGCCAAGAGTGTGCAAAGCTGTCATCAGAGCAATAGGTGATGTTTTCAATATTAATCTACAATGTGGCCAATAATAAGGGTTTTATTTTTATTTTTTGGTTAACTGGCAAAATCAAATAGTGAGTAGTGTTTAAAGATTATGCTTCTCTACAGTAGTGTAAATTCCTAAAAACCTAGATGGGTTTTTTAGAAAGATGGCATTTTCTTTGAGGTTCTGAAGAACATTTCTTCAAAAAATCCTATCTATTAACAAGTTGTTAGTATGAAGAAAGTTTAGAGGATCCTCAAAAGGTGGTGGTTGGGTGGGGGGGGGGGGGGGGGGGGGGGGGGGGGGGGGGGGGGGGGGGGGGGGGGGGGGGGGGGGGACAACCCCCCCCCCCCCCCCCCCCCCCCCCCAAACCTGCCTCTAAGCTAAGAACCATTTAGAAACCATTCGCTGCTTTGTCAGAGCCTCAGTTTTAATTCCCGTTAGTAGGTAGCAAACCCCTCAAGGTTGGACTTAAGATAATCAGTGCTGTCAACACAGCGCTTTATGAACATGCAGTTAATCCAGGTTTTATTTCCAAACATCTGTTTCACTAGCTTGTGTTTTTGTTTGCGTCTGCCATGAAATAAATGAACATAAAAGCCTGTGAACTGGTTTCCTTTCAAATAAAGAAGTGACGTCATTTGTTTTTAAGAGAATAGCTGGTGACACATCATCTCCCACTGTCAAGACAAGGCATCCTCACATCCACTCCTCTCTTGCAGATTAAGGCGCTGGACAATGGCCGGCCTCAAAAGTCGTCCATCTGCCGGGTGCACATTGAGTGGATTGCAAAGCCTGAGCCACCTAAAGAGGCGCTGGCGTTTCAGGAGACCTCGCTCCAGTATTCTGTCATGGAGAGTGATCCAGTGGGCCATATGGTGGGAGTCATCAGCACTCAGCCTCTAGACTCTCCTGTCTGGTTCAATATCAAAGGTAATCAATATCCTTCTCTCCACTCATTGAAAAAGGAAAAGGAGAAGACACATAAGAATGTAATAATACTAAATCCTACGCTGCTGTAACTGATATAGACCTTTAGTAGCATTAATGGGCTTACCCTTTGCTTCATTACCTTCATCTCTACCCTGCACTAATCAGCTTTCCTGAACAAAATCTCTCTTTTCTTTAATCTCTGCCTTGCTGCTTTGTTTCCCCCCCCTCTCTTGGCTTTAACTTACAAGGAGACTCGCACGCTACAGAAGTGTTTCACATCGTTCAGATGTCTTGTGACCCGAACTGTAGAACAGAAGGTATCTGCTCATGAGTCATTGTTTCACTTCTGTCCCTCTGATTTCTCCCAACGCAGTAATGCCATTTCTGTTATTGCTTATCACATTTTCCCCGAAACAAAATGGCAACATTTGCCATGTAAAAAACTTAATGTGCTCAGCCAACATATAATTATGTCATTTATCAACCTATGAATCAATATGCTAGATTTACCCAAATGCCTCTTGGTTGTGAAAAGTAGTAATTTAGGTGGCGATGTTTGTCTCTGCTGGCAATAACAGGTGGGAATGATGACAGCAGCTACAATGTGGAGAATGGCAGGGCCACCATCATCATTGCCAAAGTACTGGATGCAGAGCAGCAGTTAAATTATAACCTAACGGTGGAAGGAACAGATGGAACCAGATCCATCAGCACCCAGGTATTTTGTTTCCTTTGGCACTTGCTATAAAAGGAAATCGTGTTGGCAGGTTTTTATCAGCTGAATAAATGACAGGGACAGGAGTAAAAAAAAAAAAACGATGGAAATGTTGATAATGACAGGATAATAGCCGTCTTTCAATTTCCGTGGTTACACAATTCGAGCGCATTTTGTGTCCTGCACTGAGAGGTGGTTGAGTGCACTCTGCGCGGGCACGGATTAGTCTGAGGGATGTTCAAAAGACGCTTGGTAGCCGATTTTAGGGCAAGCATTGCTTAAAATTGAAAGGTGAGCTTTAAACATGACCTTCATCCTACTTGCATTTCAAGTCTGAAGTTTCAAGTTCGTTTGTTTTTACCTTGATGCTGATGTAGCTACAAAGCAATAGAAGTTGATACCTCAACAATTAGCGCTGTGCAAACTACACATGAATCGTCCCACAGTTGCTTCGAGGCTTAAACTGTGGACACGACCATGTTCAAATGAAAGGACACTTTCTGAATTCACTCAAATTTCCAACAGCGCTTTGAAATGCAAAACTGTGAAGTCAATATGCTCCCTGTTTATTTGCTGTCTTACATGAAAGCATGAAAACCACTGTCAATGAGAGTGAAGTTATGAGAGTAAAGTGAGGGGAAGAGGCAAAGCTTACGCTATAAACACACCTGAAGGCCTGAATTTTGGAATCCTAATACATTTCCATTTGCTATTATTAGTCTTTAAGATGCAGTGCAAATCTAAAGAAGCAAATTGTGAAACTGTCTCAAATCCGGTTTAATTAATAAACAGTTTAGGTATTTATAACCTTAGACACCTCATCAAATCCTGTAGATTCAATTACTGCATTATTTACAATCACATTTAAGCATAAGGAAGATGCTTTTACACAGAGTAAATTGAATCATGAAATTTAGCATTGGGAGTCTTTGTCTACTGCTCGCTCAAACCCCTACATGTGACCTTGGAGGACTGCAATCACAAGTATTTTCTCTGTATAGTTGAGCTATTTCTGTAACAAATTTTGGAACAACTGTAAGGACCTGAAAATGGGTCTATACTTAAATTCCACTCTAAGAACTGTACAGCCTCAATAGGTTTCCTACTAGTTACGTTTAATAGTTACTGAAAGAAATTGTAGTCGTAAAGAATTTGTCAGCCCGTTCACCCTAATCACAATAGATTTTCTTTTTTTTTCAAATGGTAAAGACAGACCTCAGAATTATTGTCCATTGAAATGCCCATATGATACAGACGTTCCAGATAGAGATTAGAAAGTAATATTAAGATTATAATTATCCTACACTTTACGGGGTCGATAATGATCAGATTTGTTGTACAAAGTAACTGAACAGTGGAAACAAAACTCTGAAGGGCCCTCCACGCAATATATACACTTCTACTCTAGTTTCAGCTTCAGATGGCGGCTCCTGTATCATACTGGCTTCGTGTTGTGGTTTTTATTCGGGTGATGCAGCCCTTCTTTGTCCTTTAGTGCCACGGCGTGGAGGTAGTTCTCCTAGGGCTATACCTGTATATGTCAGCCGAGGCAGTCAGCCTTATCAGGTCATGGTGCGAGACTCATCTATCAGTGAAAGCAGGCTTGCCTGAGGGTGCAAGAGTGATGCGAGGAGGAGTAATGTTTCCAAGGAGCCCCACGTTTGGGCTCGCAGTCTGCTTTTCCCCTTTTAGAGAGCCCTACCCCCTCCCCCTGGGACTAGCCGCTGCTGTTTGTCATATTGTAATGGGCTCCTTGCATTTGGACATTTTCTAGGCCTGTGTATATCTTATCTGCAATGTGCAGCTCAGTGTAGACAATATTCACTTGCTGCTGTTGCTTATCAGGGGCAGCCATGCTTTATTTAGTACAATTCTGGATTTTTAGAGAGTGCCCAACAAGTTAAAACAACACAGCACAGCGTATGTCTCTCTTAAGCAGAGTGCCATGGGTTTTACCGCAATTACTTGCTTGAAGAGAGACAATATGTGTAGTGTTTTGTATTGCATAACTACCAAGCATGAACTAGCAAGCCAGCTCTTCTGTCTGCTGGCCGTTTGTCCATTCTTTTGCTCAACCAGTAACAGTAGCATTCCCTAGATGCACGTCCAGCAGTCCAGTGAATGTGACCTTTTGTAATTTCACCATGCAAAAGCTGGGCAGTGTTTTTACTTAGCTGTGAACACAGCAGGGTCTACATCACCACCTGTATTAAACTCATTTAGCTCGACTTCAGAAGGTTTGCGGGAGGGGAGTGTTGGAGAGAGGGCTGTCAATCCCAGGTGCTCATTAGAATATTAGGGCCACACCTAGAAATTTCTCAAATAGATCTAAAAGAGAATCAGTTTACAGTTTTATTGCATTTATTACAACTTTACTGACATTTTAACATAACCCACAAATATAGAGGCATACAAGCATTTTAACATTTTAAATGGTGCCCTCATGGATTGTTTCTATACAGTGGGCATAGAAAAGTATAACCCCCTTCTCACACCTCTGATATTCACAGTTTGTAGCTTTGTAGCATGAAATAAGGAAACACACACAAACAACATTTTTCCAGTTGTATTTACTGCAACAGAATCCAGAGATGAATAAAGGATCATACCCTTGTAAGTGCTTTGTGGAACCAAAATATTGCTTTAATTATTCCCTTGGGTCTGTTGGGACACTTCTCTACCAACTTTGCACAGCTAGACTGTGCATTATTTGCCCATTCTTCTGAACAGAGGTGCTCAAGCTCAGTCACATTGCATGGTGACCGTTGTTGGACTGTAATCTTCAAGTCACTCCAGTCTGGGCTCTGACTAGGCCACACAAGGATCATTCACATTTTTCACTCTTGGTGACAGTGTGGACAATTTTGCTGTGTGCTTTGGATCATTGTTATGTTGGAAGGTGAACCATTGACAACTTTTTGACATGTTCATTTTTCCTTCAATCCCAACAAGTGACCCATTCCCTGCTGCAGAGAAACACCACCAAAAAAAGGAGGCTACCACCTCTATTCTTTACTGTAGGGACGGTGTGCTTTGGATGGTGAGCTGTATCAGCTCTCTGTCTGATGTACTGTTTGGTGTAGAAGCTGTATAGTTCTCATCTGGTTTCATCTGATTATGAGACCCCTTTTTTCACTTGGAGTTTTTTTTAAAGCTTAATTGAGTTTTTATTGAGGACTGTCTTTTTTCTAACATCCCTCATATACAAACCACATTTGTGGACCACTTGTAATATGATTGTCACATGCACACAATGACCACTTTGCCATAAATTCCTGTAAACGCCTCCCAGTTTCCTTAGGCCTCTTGGTAGCCTCTCTCACCAGTTTCGTCCTCCATGTTGTTTGCAGGGTTTTGTAGCCATGCCCCATGTACATTTTGGGGCAGCTGGTGACCTAGTTGTCCTAAAGTGCACACGTAACACATTTGTACTTATGCTTTTCTGCAATTTTATCCCTGAAATCGTTTTAACACTTCCTTGCCACCAGTAGCGCTACAATGCTTCATGAATAGCTGTTTTTAAGCTGAACTAATCATTGTACAAGTATCTTAAGAGGGGGGATGATCTCAGTGAGTTTTTTTTCCTAAGCTGTTGCTATCATATCTTTCATGTGGATAAGAGTGAATATTGCTGGAAGAATTGTTCTTGTCTGTGTGTGTGTGTGTGTGTGTGTGTGTGTGTTCATTTCAGACTGCAAAGCAAAGTTTGAATATTCTAAAAGTTATTCTTTTCAGTAACCACTGTCCTTAACACTATTTTACTATTTATTCTGCCCTTCTAAACAGGTCTTAATCCAAGTTATTGACACTAATGAGCATCGACCCAAGTTTGCCCAGGCTAAGTATGAAATCAGTATTCCAGAAGAGACCCAGCCAGGAACGAAGATACTGGAGATCAGTGCTACAGATAAAGATGAAAAGAATAAACTATTTTACACGCTATTGAGCAGCACGGACCCACATAGCCTGAAGAAGTTTCGCCTCGACTCTGGAACGGGCTTTCTGTTCACCGCAGAGGCGCTGGATCATGAAACCATGCACAAACACACCCTCACTGTAATGGTAAAGCGAGACTTATTTATCCTTGAAATAACTTTTCATTCAGCTTTTTGCATTTACAAACATTAAATATAATGTGCTTTTTTCCCCTTAATCCTCACAATACAAAGTGGTTTAATTTGAATATATTTTGTAAAAAGGTCAGAGATCACGATGCTCCAGTCAAGTGTAACCTGGTCCGAGTGATGATCAACATTGAGGATGCCAATGACAATGTGCCCTGGTTCACCAGTTCTCAGTACACTGGGCGCGTGTTTGAAACAGCTGCCGTTGGCTCAGCTGTATTACAGGTCACGGCACTGGACAAAGACAAAGGCCAAAATGCTGAGATCCTCTACAGCATAGAGTCAGGTGAGTGCCAGTTCTGATCCAATAGCAAATATGTCATCTTGATGCATTAATAATTGAATATCTACCTCAAAGCAGCACCTGAGCAGATTAAGACTTGCCGGACTGAATTGTGTTGGATATGTGACAAGAAATTATGATTAGGAAATGGCCTAATGATTGCATACAGTGAGAGCTGTAATTACTGCCAGAAACTAATTATGCAGATGAATTACCAGTATTGACGGTCCTCTCTGGAATAACTAATATAATTTGCTCGTGTCACAAGGCATAAATTGAAAATAAGTAGAGGTATAAAAAGGCATAGATGCACCAAAGGTGGCTAGTCCACTATGTTGATTGGAGCGTTAAAACTGAATACAATTGATTGCAATATTCTGAATAGTTCGAACACCCGAGTGTTTGTTAATTGTGTTGGTATTTGATTTTAGTTTTATTATTCAGAAGCTTAATATTTTTTTATAGATTTGTAGAAATTATTCCAATGCATTTTCTCAGCAAATTACTTTGACTGTGACTATATTTTAAGTGCTAAGTAAAATAATGAGCAAATAAACGGTGTAGTTCCGACATCCACATAAGATTACATGGCTGCTGAGGCTAAAAGAGCAGAGATGCCTGGGGGAAAAATCTCAATAAAATGAGGAGTCAGTTCTGTTTGTTGTGAGTTTTGGCATTTGATGAGGCTCCTGCCTCCACTTCCATAAACCTTTTTGCTTTCAGATAGAAAATGTATAAAATGTATATTATGGTTCATTATAGAACTTAAGTATGAATTTGACAATGTGAGTATTCATACAGAACAAACAACAAAATTCTAATTCAAAGCCTGTAAAAAGCAATTCAGACCAAAACTAGATTGCGATCATTCGATAATGTATGCGCTTACACCGTGCTCAAACTTTTAGAGAAAATCAAAGTATGTGACTCCAAAAATAATGTTTTTATTTTCTACATGTGAACCGTTCCTCTCGTATCATTTATAAAATCATCTGAATTGAATCATACTGATGTAGACCAAGGTGAAATGTGATATTTCATGTCAATTTTAAAAAAATCCTTGTCACATTGTTTTAATGTCAGAGACTTACACCCTTTGTAATAAGACAACAGTGTTGTTCATTGTAAATGAACTCTATATTTATGCGAACATGTCATTAATACATCGTTGATTTCCTTTTTGCAGGAAATCATGGAAATTCCTTCAGCGTAGATCCAGTCCTGGGCATAATAAAGGTTGCCGCAGAACTTAATAGTGACCAGAGGAGTCACTATGAGCTAAAGGTGAAAGCATCAGATAAAGGAGAAGCCCCTTTGAGTGTTTTTGCAGCTGTCTCTATCACAGTCACTGTCTCTGATAACGCTGAGCCGAAGTTCCATCCCAGTCTGATCACAGCTGAGATCAGCGAGGCGGCCCCAGCTGGGAGTTTAGTGGCCATTGTTTCAGCCTCCAGTCAATCATCTGTCTTTTATCAAATCAGAGAAGAAAATGTGAATGGCGTGTTTGACATAAATCCGAACTCCGGTGCCATTGTTACACGAAGGGGGCTGGACTACGAGAGTCTGTCTTCGTATAAATTGACTGTTCAAGGTACGAACATGGCTGGGAAGGCAAGCGAAGTCTCAGTGCTCGTTCTCATAAAAGACGAGAACGACAATGCCCCTGTCTTCGCTCGGGCTGAATTTGATGGGTTTATCAGTGAGGCAGCAGTACCCAGGAGCGTGGTTCTGACTAATGAGAATACCCCTCTCATTATTCATGCAATGGATGCTGATGAGGAAGCAAATGCCAGACTTGTCTATCAGATAGTGGAGCCATACGCTCACAACTACTTTGCTATTGATTCTGGCACAGGAGCAATACAGACAATCAGTGACTTAGATTATGAGCAGCAGAGTGTGTTCCACTTCACAGTGCAAGCCCATGATACTGGCCTTCCACATTTATTTACACGCGAGGTTGCCAAGGTGACAGTCCATGTCACTGATGTCAATGACTGTGCCCCAAGATTCAACCAGGATTCCTTTGAAACAGCCCTGCTGGTGCCAACATACAAGGGGGTGAAAGTGATCTCTCTAAAAGCCATGGATGATGATTCTCCACCCAATGCCAAACTGCTGTTTTCTATTTTAGACGGCAACAGTGGGAACAAGTTCAGAATTGATTCCATTTTGGGGGAGATTTTTGTTCAGAATGCCACTCAGCTGTGGAGCAGATATCTTCTGACTGTCAGGGTTTCTGATGGAAGGTTCACCACTTCCACAATCGTAAAAATAAAGGTCAGAGGCAACAACGATCATGGGTTGCAATTCACTCGGGAAATATTCACTGCCTCCATACTGGAAAACTCATCAGGGAGGAAAACCTTGACTGTTATTACTGCGGTTGGGAACAAAATGAACGAACCATTATTTTACTCCATTCTCAACCCTGATGAGAAATTCGATATCGGTCGAACATCTGGTGTGCTCTTTACCACTGGGGTACCTTTTGATCGTGAAGAGCAGGATACATTTGACGTGATTGTTTCAGTTACAAAAGAACTAAAGGAAGCGGGAACTGCTCATGTTCTTGTTAAAGTAACAGTTGAGGATGTGAATGACAATGCACCCATGTTCATGAACTTACCCTATAGTTCTGTTGCTCAGATTGATGCTGAGGTGGGAACTGTTTTTAGGCAGGTAACTACAGTGGACAGTGATGGGGACAACAATTCTGAGATTAAATACTATTTAAAGGGGCATGATGAGTACTTCCTGATAAGTGCCACTGGTGAAATCTCCCTTAAGAGGCCGTTTGAGCAGGAGCATCTCAACACAAGATTTGTGCTTAATGTTATCGCTGAGGATGGAAGTGAACAAGCCCTTTCCTCAACAGCAGAAGTGACTATCACTGTGGTGAACAAAGCCACTCCAGTGTTTGAAAGGCCTTTTTATAAAATCGAAATTCCAGAGGATGTGCAGTTACATAGTTCCATAATGCAGGTCCTGGCTAATGAGTCTGTTGGACCTCGCACTGTCTACACAATCTACGAGGGAGATCCATTTGGTCATTTTTCAATTGATTTCAACACTGGAGTTATAGCGGTTATTCAGCCCTTGGACTACGAGACTCACCCTGCCCACAGGTTAAGTATCCAAGCAATGGACTCTCTAACTGGAGCACACTCCGAAGTTTTTGTGGATGTCATTTTAGAGGATGTCAATGACAATGCGCCTATGTTCCATATGAAGTCATATAATGTGAGTGTCTCGGAGTCTGCGATGGTTGGTACATCTGTATTACAAGTGTCAGCCAGTGACTCTGACACTGGCAGCAACAACGAAATATTCTATCAGTTGTTTGGAAAAAATGGAATTATTCCAGATCACTTCAGAATTGATAGTCAAAGCGGAGTCATTTGGACTGCTGCTCTCTTAGATTACGAAACAGAACCAAAGTATGAGCTAACAGTGAGAGCTTTGGATGGAGGAGCTTCTCAGTTGTACAGTGAGGTCACGGTGTTAATGCATGTTACTGACATAAACGATAACCCACCTGTATTTACCCAGCAACTTTACAGTTCCACTATCAGTGAACATTCACCTCCAGGCCATTTTGTTGCCTGTGTTCAGGCATTTGATGCTGATAGTATTGATACTGGAAAGCTAGAGTTTTCTTTTCTTTCAGGAAATGAAGACAACATCTTTGGCATTGAGAAGAGCAGTGGGCAAATTGTCATTTCAAGCCACCAAAAGTTAATGAGGACTCACTATAGTTTAATTGTGTTTACCACCGATGGCGTTTTCACAGCTTTCTCTCAAGTAAAAGTCAATGTGCTCAGATCAAATCAACACAGCCCATCTTTTGCAAAGCATGAGTATGTTGTTGAACTTCTAGAGAATTCGGCTGTTGGTACACTCGTAACACAGGTGGAGGTGATGGATGAGGATCCTGGAATACATGGCGAAGTTACATTATTTATTATAAACGATGCTGCCAGAGACAAATTCACCTTGAATGCCAACGGTGAGATTCATACAGCTGAAAGATTTGATGGCGACAGACAGAAAGTCACCCGTATAAGCATACTGGCTAAGGATGGAGGTGGAAAAGTAGGCTTTTGCACAGTAACTGTTATTCTCTCAGACGTCAATGACAATGCGCCACACTTCATGCTTTCTGACTATAAATCTGCAGTCCGAGGGGATGTTCCACGAGGAACTACTGTGATGAAAATATCAGCTGTGGATGAGGACGAGGGAAGGAATGCTGACATCACTTATGAAATTGACTCTGATATTGGACACTTTGAAATTCATCCCCTTAGTGGGGCAGTCATCACAAAGGCAAGTCTAATTGAACTAGAAAATGACCTGCACTCCTTCTATGTGAAAGCTAAAGATTCTGGAAGCCCTCCCAGGCAGTCTGTTATCCCGGTTTCAATTAAAGTGCTACCTCCCGATTTGCCCATGCCAAAGTTTGCAGAAGGGCCGCTTCAGCTGGAGCTTGTCGAGGATCTCCCTGTCGGGACTGAGATAGATGTCATCCAGTCTGAAGGAAAATGGCCTGTTATATATAGCCTTGTCAGGGGAAAAACTTCAGAGAGTAACAAAGATGATGTGTTTTTCATCAACAGCAACACTGGAAAGCTAAAACTGGCCAAACGACTAGACTATGAAGCTACCAAATGGTATCAGCTGTCCATCAGGGTCCAGAGCACCGAGAGGGGCATGGATCTATTGTCAGTGATAGATGTGAACATACACTTGAAGGATGTGAATGATAACAGCCCGCAGTTCGACTCTGTCCCGTACCAATCTTTTGTTGTGGAGAACTTACCAGGAGGGACCTTGGTGGTCCAGGTGAGGGCTACCGATCTGGACTCTGGAGTGAATGGTCAGGTCACTTATAGTCTAGATGAAAACCAAGAGAGCCCTGAGGTTCTGGAGTTGTTTGCTGTGGACAGTGAGACAGGTTGGGTCACAACTATCGCAGAGATAGACAGGGAAAAGAGAAACAGGTACAGAATAGTGGTTACCGCCAGAGACGGAGCACCAGAGATACATATGACAGGCACCACAGTTGTGGAGGTGACAGTGGTGGATTCAAACGATAACCCTCCAGCCTTCACTAAGGCATTGTACAACACCGCAGTGAGGGAGGATGAATCTATGCCGGGCACCATCATAATTTCTCTGAGCACCATGGACTCTGATAGTGAGGAGGTCAACAGGAGATTCAGTTGCTTCCTCACAGGTAAGACCTCACTCCAATGTAGCACTGGAAGTGTAGGTATTATTATGGGGGATGGGGTTATATTCAATGTAGTATGTATGTACAATATAGTATATATAGTATGTGCTATAAAATCTCAGCATTTTTTTTATGAAAAAAGTAATATATTGTTTTTCTGCATGTTTTTCACTACTACTATTAATAACAAAACATTTTTTTTATATTGCACTTTACATTTTACAAAAAAATGTATACAGACAGTGCATACAGACAGAGTAAATAACATAATATTAAAAGACAGCTTTAAAAAAGGAAATATATTAAAATATACTACTGTGTGTACCCAATCTAGTACATTTACTGCACATTTTTATCAGTAGTTTTAAATAATACCAAAATAATACTAAAATTTGAGATTTCACATAATTTTGCAAAGAATCCCTATTAAATGAACTGAAGTCGGGGATTTCCAAAGACATGAACATCGTATTTTAAGAAGACTTTAAGAAGATAATAAGGCACTTTTAGTCCATCTTAATTGGTCATCTGGAAGATAATTCTCCAAGCCCAGCACTAAGCATCATTGGTGAAAGTGATCAGTGAAATTAGAGAGGAGGAGAAGATCAGTAAAAAGGAGAACTTCAGTAAAGAGGTGCTGAGCCCACTAAGGAATAACTCTTTAATTAACTGAGTTTATCTTTGTGTGTGTGTATTCAGGTGGAGACCTTTGGGGCCAGTTTAATCTGGAATATTTAGGTGATGCTTGTGTAGTCATGACTTCTAAAACACTGGACAGAGAAGAGAGAGAACACTACCTCTTGAACATAACAGCCACGGATGGAACGTTTATGGCTGAAACTGCTGTAGGGCTCACAGTTCTTGATGCAAATGACAACAGTCCTGTGTGTGAGGAGGTATCATTTAAAGTCCTCATTTATGAAAATGTTTCTGTGTTGGGCTTGCTGCCAGGACAGCCAAGTCAGCTTTTTATTACCATGCAAAAACCTGGCTTGACACCTGCAGCTGTCTGTGAAGAAATGCTCTTTTTTATACATTCTCAGACAGGTCTTTTGTGTAAGCCTCAGTTTTGTATTGCAGGGTCTGTATGCTGGAACAGTTCCAGAAAATGGCCCGGCAGGAAAGTTTGTTCTACAGGTTTCAGCCTCTGATCCAGATTTCCAGTCAAATGCTGAAATTGTCTACCAGCTCTCAGGGGATGGGGCTGAATCATTCAGTATGGACTCTGCCACAGGTAGGAAAAGCCTCCTAGCCCACATGATGTGTTTGAACTAAAGGACACAGTAGAAAGAGGACGTTTGGAGAAACACATTGCTGGTTACATACACTGCTGTCTGTTTGGATGTTTTCTGCCTAGTGACCTTGTAGCATTGGCTCAGTTGCATCGACTATCTTCTAGTATCATATTTTTCAGTGATGAATAATGTATACACAGCTACATCTCTAACAAATGTCTCCTGATAATTAGTTTCTGTTGTTCATGTATAGAATAGATTTCAATATTCTACTATAAATGTAACATCTTTTTCTTTATAATTGTCTATAAGGCACTCTGAAGACGCTGTTGCCTCTTGACCGAGAGAAGAGAGATGTGTATAATCTGACTGTGCGAGCGGTGGATGGGGGAAATCGCTCCAGCGAGGCTGATGTTGTTATCACTGTTGAAGATGTTAATGACAATGCGCCTGTGTTCACCACTGATCTCTACTACATTAACGTTTTTGACAACACGCAGCCTGGGGCAAATCTGGCCCGCCTACAGGCATTTGATGCCGACACTGGTGAGAATTCCTCTTTTCACCCTTAAGGTTCTCTCTAGGATTTATTGCAGTTGAGGAAATCATTCTTTGAACTTGATATAAAGTTAATGTGAGCCATCCCACATGATGTAAATATAAAGTAATAAAAAACATTTCAAACAATTCATTGTGTAATTCGGTTTAAAAATAACACAAAACAATGGTGATCACTCTAGATGTCTGAGGGTTATAAGGCAGGTTGTTTTGAAGAGGAGTTTGCTTTTTTAAGAAACTGCTTTCACAGAGAATAAGAAGCTGGCAATGCAGGTATTTGCTTGCTGCTGGAGGTGATTGATTGGAACGGTTTCTGTTCATATGATGCTTGCTGTGGACTGTTTTTGTTCGGAGAGACACAATATTCTCATCCAGAGTTTGCTCAGAAAGTAATTTCCCATCATGTGTGCTCTTCAAGGTTCCCTGTAAAAACAGTTACTTTCTTATTATAGGCTGGGATTAGACTCCGATTGCTAGGGTAATCCAAACAGACCTCTTTCTTTCTAAGTTGTGGTTAGATCTCAGCCTGATTTCAACACTGAAATATCAATTGTACTTTTTTGTATTTACATTGGTCAATACCACTTTCTGCTTGAATTGTTATTAAACATAGTGCTAAACCGAAACAACAGATAAAGAAAAGAATTACTCCCTTCAAAATATTCACAGTTTGTAGCTGTATTTACTCGATGTAACTTATAAAAATATGATAGCAATAAAAAAACAGAATCACTGAGATGGTTAAAGGATCACCCTTCTTTTAAAAATGTTTGTAAATTGCTGTCAGGTGTAACTAATCCCCTGCTCCATAGCGCACCAACCTAATTGGCCTCTACCTTTGATCAACCGTAATCGTTTTGATTGGCTCAGCATAAAAACAACAGCATTCTAGGGCCTACTAGTGCAACTGAAAGCAAACAATCAACTATGGGCAGTATGGCACTGTCAAAAATTTTCAGGGATAAAGTTCAGCAAAGAACACCAAGGCTTTATCAGTCCCTAAGAGCACAGTAATGTCTAGAAGAAGTGGAAAGCGTTTGATACCACTAGCACTACTCGGATTAGGTCATGCCTCCTAACTGGATGGAAGAGCGTGGAGTAACTATTTGGCCTCATAACAAAACGGTACACCATACCTGCAATCCTGTTGTGGGGGTGTTTCTTTGAGGGCACTTCTCAGAATAGAAGGAAAACCTAATGGGGCAAAATACCATCAAACTCTTCAGAAAAACCTACTGCCACTTTCAGAAAGTTGTTAATGGGAAGAAAGTTCTTCTTATAACACGACAAAGCACGCAGCAAAATTGACCACACTGTGGCTGAAGCAGAAAAGTGGGAAGTCTTTGTGTGTCCTAGTCAGAGCCAAGACTTCCTGAGACCTTCCTGAGAATCTGTTGAATCGCAAATTGCAACTCACCAACTGTTACCACCCAGTTCAGCCTTGCCTGGGGCTGCCAGTACTCTAAGTGTTCAGTCAACTTTCTGTAGCTATAACTAATCTTCATCTTTACGTAACTCATAAAAGTTGACTTCGAATTTATTGTTGCCACTTACTGGATATAGTTTGAACTGCAGTATTGAAAATACTTTAAATTATGGTCAATTGTAGAATGTAATTCTTCATTTTTTTTTTAAAGAATGAGGATGCTGCTTGGTCTTATCCTACAAAATCAGCATATCAACAAAAAAATATGCATTTTAGTTCATTTTAGTTTAGGTAGTTGATTGATGTTTTTGTCAATTGCATTTGGATTGGTAACTCTTCTTAGAATTTTCTGCTTTCTCATCATTTAAGTGCCTGAGGTTCTTTACTGTAGCTCACAGAAAGATGAATTAATGTTTATTGTCAATTCTAAGAGGAAGTTATGTGCTCATATTTCATCCCTCTCTTACATTCATTCTTCACAAAGCTGGCAGTCGTTCAGAATCTTGTCTCTTTCAAAAACACCGCTGTGTGCACTAATCACTGATGTAAACAGCTGCCTGGGTGGATGTCTCTAATCATGGCCTCATTCTTCTCGCTTGTGTGTGCCCGTTTAAAGAGGATTAAAATGAACAGGATTTGTTTAGGAATGTTTGTTGATGGGGGTGGAGATTGCTAAGTGATTAGGGCAATTCATTTAGCCAGTAGAGAAATTGCAGCAGGAGAGATTAGTCTGATGGAACTGAGCTGGACAACCAACAGTTCGGACTGCATTGAAATAATGAACATCTGGTCAGAACTGTGTATTTAAATGTGAACTTTCAACATTTCTCATTTTTAGCCTAACTGTGCTTTATTGGAAACCTTACTTTTGAAACCTGATTCGCACCTGATTCCTCTAGCCCTTAATTAATGGGCAGTTTCTGATCACATAGCAGGATATTTTCAGTGAAGGACTTATACCTAGCACCAACACTATCATGTGCAAAACCCCATAGCAACACTGTACCTGATACACTACGTTGCCATTGCCGCATCACTGACACAGCTGTGCTGAGAGTCAGCTACCATGCAAATAATGTCTGGTCAACAGTGCTTCTACCCTGTGATACTGAGAAGTGATGCATTAGATAGTGGGTGGCTGACAAATTGTGTATGACAACAGATGGGCTACTGGTATGTGTATATATGCGACCAAAAATGTCATTTTTTCTAATAATTCATCCAGTGAAAGTCTAATCAAGTTTATGAACAAGTACACACTTCCACCAAAATTTCCCAGCTAAATGAATTGCACTGTCATGGTTCCCCTTCTCTCAACGATGATGGCAGGTGCTTAGACAGACATCCATGTTTCCAGTAGTTCTTTTATTTTGAAAATCATAACAAACACAGGCACGCTGGCCATAAACAAAAGATAGATAAAAGATAGACCATCCAAACAAAAAAGGAGATTAAGGGAACATCCAAACAAAGCCACTGAGTATGACGGTGGACCCTAAAGAATCTAAATACAGTACATCACAACCCCATATATACGAAACCCAAAACAAACATGCTTTCTCCTGAGCACACCAGCAGCTGAAACAAATGATTACTTAACTCAAACCCTGTGTGCTCAGGAAAATACAAAATGGCGGCCTCTAGTGGCCACTCATCATCACTGTCCCCAGACCTGACATACGCTTAGCAATCATGGTAGATGTTTCTTATATTATCAGTCTATTTAATTCTACACTAGTCTTGAATGATATCTAGCCCAAACAATTAGGCACTAACATGCACTCAAGTGTAAAAAGTAATTAGCCGACATCTATTGATAGTTAACACATTCTACCGCTGGATCTAGTATGGCTGTGCTGAGGACAGCATGCTGTGGATTATGAGAAACTATCACAAAAACCAACAAAAAATTCCCCACAAAGTGTTTAGTAAAGATGATAACCATATCCAAGTTAGGCTTTCTTTTTTTTTGGTGGGGCATTGCATGATAGGCATTAAACATCAAGGTTACAAAGCTTTTTATGCAGCAATGGAAAATGATCCTAACTGAGAAGTGTAGGTGCAGCAAAATAAAGCTCGCACTGGGCACTGTTGTCCAAAAGGTATAGACAGTTTGCTTGGCTAGAAAATCCACATTATTTCTGGGATTGCAGTTTGTGGCTTAGGCTTTCCCTCAAGACAAAATAGGAAGAGAAAGCTGAGGAAGCACAATGTTCCAATTAAGGGGACCCCCTTGTGTCTCCCTGTGGCCAAGTACCTCCGCTTATTCCGCTTATTCCTCAAATGTGGAATCAGTTGAAAATTTGGAATCTAGAGATCACAGGTTCAGTCCCCAGTGATGCCACAACCCTGCGTCCATAAGGATACAATTTGCTTTACTCTCTTTTGGTGGGTAGGATGGTTCTCCCTCTGACCTCATCACTCTTTGCAATGCTGTGGTGTGTTAAACTCACAGCCATCCTGTTAACTGATGTAACTGAATAGGCAGTTAGTGTTCTCCTCCAAGTGCCCTGAGCTGGACAATGAAGCGAGGAAGTTACAGAGGTTGTTTCCATTGTTTCGGTGGCATTGTGTCCCTGTGGTAATCCTATCCAGTGGATGGAATTAGAATTTATTTACAACTACATCTTTTTCAATGCGAGTGCCAAGTCATTAACCTCAAATTATACTGTGCTTTTTTAAGCTTCTTATACATATTATTTTTCATCTGTTTGTTTTAAGGGCTGAATAGTAAAATCAGGTATTTACTGGAAGACTCTGCTGGCGGCCTGTTTTCCATTGGGGAGAACTCTGGAATCCTGAGTCTGGTGAAGCCTCTGAGCAGGCAGGTGAAGGCTATGCATAGGCTGCGAGTGCGTGCTTCAGACCTTGGCTCCCCCTGGACACTCTCCTCTCTCTGCTCTGTGGAGGTCACCGTACTGGACGTTAATCACCGGCCTCCAGTGTTCGTGCACAGGGACTATGTTTCCATGGTTCCTGAAGATGTAGCCGTGGGAACTCTGCTTCTGAGCATCTTCGCTGCCAGCAGCAATGCATCAGTTAATGCCCAGACTCGGTACTCCATCACCAGTGGCAACGAGCAGGGAGCCTTCAGCATCGATTCCCACACAGGTACCAGCATCTTGCTTTGTACACAAACACACATACTCTGCATGACTGACATTTACCATGGTGTCATTTTTCTTTCTCATGTTTTATTTATCTTTGTGCAATCATTTCACATTCAAACTGAAACCTGTCTATCTTTTTGACATTTAACATTTTTGACGTAAGTCCTACTTTATGAATAAGGCATACCTCCTCGCACCCTCCGCATTAACCAGCAATCAGGTGTTTAATTCAAGATTTTCAATACATACTTTTGTCAGAAGCAAAGAAAACAAACAAACAAAAAAGATCAGGCTGGAAGAAGCTAACCTAATTAATCCCAATTTTCTTACATTTTACTCCTTGGCTGTAATTGTATACAAACAATTTGGATACACTAGTTTTAGCTTTGTTCACTATTATAACTGGTGGGGAACAACAACATGCTGATATAACGACGGAAATGCTGCATGTAGCTATTTTGAATCATTATGTCCAAACATGTTGAGAACTTGCCCACCAGTCACAACTGAGTGTGATATAAATGTGGTGGTATTTGATAATTAATTAAGAAGTACATGTACTAAATATGGTACCTAGTAAGACTTCATCTTTCCCAGATGCATGCTTGAAATACATTATAATCATGTGATCAGTAGCACTGTCCCACATTAAAAGGTTCATATGAAATCAAGCCAACCTATAATTTCATGCTGATTTTATTATAGAACAGAAGATGTGTTAATTGTGTAAAAGCACAGTTACCATGTCTTCTGTTCTATAGTAAAAGAAAAACGTTATTTAGGTCACAATGGGATTAAATGCATTCAACCTAATTAGGCAGAAGGTACTAAAGTCAATGTATTGTCTGTTAAATGTAAATTTCGCAAATCAATTTTTTTTTCTTTTTTGCTCAATATTTTTTTTAAATGTTGCTGATCTGTGACAGTTTACCCAAAGTGACAGAATAAAAACAGCATGGACTTGTTGAGGCATAGACCCCACCAGACCTCTGAAGGTGTGCAGTGATATCTGTTGCCAAGACATTCGCAACAGCAGATCCTTTGAACCCTGTGAGATGTGGGATCCGTGGGTGAGACTGCCTAGTAAATCCCACCCTTTGACAAGTGCTCCTTTAATCGGTGTAGTGGTTTTAAGGTCATCAGTGTATTTCATATGAAGTGTCCCTAAACCTTTTATATAGAATCTAAGTCCCAAAACGTGTATTCTAAGTCCCAAAACGAACAGAAAGGCCCTTTTTAAATAGAAGATGAAACAAAACTGTCAAAGGGACTGAATGAATGTCCTCGCCCTGACAGTTTTTTCACATTTCTGTAATAGTGGGGACATCTTGTGGGGAAATCAGTACACTTTCAAGTTCTCTTGTGCAAGCATGTTCATGTCCACAAAAAGAGTGTCTAGAATAAGTGCATTACAGGCATGAAGATTCTGTGCCTTTTCTCTGCCTGTAGGCAACATGTTTGTGATTTCTCCACTGGATTTTGAAGTGGCCCGAGAGCACTACCTAACAGTAAAGGCCACTGTTGGAGGCCAAGAGGCTCTGAGCGACACAGCCACTGTTACCATCCACCTCACCGACATCAATGACAACAGTCCTGTATTCAGCCAGGAGCTCTACTCTGCTGTAGTCAGTGAAGACTCGGAGCCCGGCTACTCTGTGTTAACTGTGAGTGCTCTAAACTTGACATAATGACATAATAATATATTACAGTTCACATTTTTAGAAATGTCATTATCATTATTACTAATATTTTAATCCTTATTTAAGACGGCATACAAATGTTTATGGCCATGAATACAGCGGTTAGATTATAAGCTTAAAGATACTTCAGATGATTTGCAATATTCTGTGTAAAAAACACACTATGATATTCCTAAAATATGTAGAAAGAAGTGAAAAGACTTTTGAACATATTTATGGGAATCAATCTTCCTTATGGGACATGTTTGTGTGTTTATTTCATCTGCAGTCTTGTTTTTGCAGTTGGGCTTTTTTATTTTTTGTACTGAACATGAATATTGTGGCACAGAAACCTGAATACTTATAATACTGTGAAATGTGTGCAGCTACAGTGCATTCGTTTAGCCTCTCTGAGCAGAATGAAAAATAGCTCATTACTGTTGTTGAGTTTGCAATTACATAACTTCAAAAATCAGCACATTCTCATTTTCCCACTGCAGTCGTGAATACTGAGTTTAGTGTGTCACACTGCCTGTTAACAAGCTGAAGACAACACTGAATACTGTGGGATCGAATTAGTGTAGTCTGGAAATTTTGTAATAAAAATGCTACACTCATGCTTTCATACTGTGATTTTAGCATGTAAAGGATTCATTGTTCAGCCATAGACATATTTACTATTGTAAAGTACTAACTGCAGCATTTTCTGGTGTCTTTTTCACACTGTAACCCAGCTGATGTATCTTTTTAGGTAATGGCGGATGACTTGGATGGGCCTTCAAACAACGGCATACACTTTTCCATTGTGGACGGCAACCAGGACACCCCGTTCATCATAGACGCAGGCAATGGTGTACTGAGAGTGGCCCATCAATTAGACAGAGAAAAGGTAATGCTCCAACCTCTCTGGGGAGTATCTTTTCTCTCCTTGCCTAACTTTAAGGCAGGCTAGTCTTTGAAATCTTAGATGTCTTAACTTTGTTTCACTTAATTGCTCACATGAGCTGAGGATTAGTTCAGTTCGCTCCTTTTCTGTCTTTGTTTAAATTAGGTTGGTGGATACAAGCTCACAGTTCTGGCCTCCGACAATGGAAATCCTCCCAAATCCAGCAGCGCAGCAATCAACGTGACAGTGGCTGATGTGAATGACAACCCACCTGTCTTCTCACCGGCTAACTACAGCCTCATCATCCAGGTACGGCCATGCTGTCAGAGCAAATGGGCCAAATTGAAGCTGACAAACTGTTCTCTCCTCTGCAGTCAATGAGCGACTTAGTTTCCACCAAGGACAGTTATGATGATCCCTCCTGGCTTGTTTGAATGAGTTTTTCTCTCTCTCTCTCTCTCTCTCTCTCTCTCTCTCTCTCTCTCTCTCTCTCTCTCTCTCTCTCTCTCTCTCT
>JBBJLR010000034.1:3032347-3044882 GCA_037577145.1 Brachypetersius gabonensis
TATATATATATATTGGGGTGGGCATAGATTAATGATGTACTGGCTGTTGAAGTTGCTGTAGGTAGCAGGTGTAGGGAAAAGGTGTGAGGTAGAAAAAAAGAGTTTCTGAGGGAAAAGACGCAGGAGTAGGGATGGGAATCGATAAGAAATTATTGAGGTCGATGCCATTATCGATTATAGCTTTAAAGAATGAGCCTGTTGCCTTAAGAAGTTTGCATTCTGGGTAATTGAGCCTCTAGGGAAGCTGGGGGATGTAGCGTTTCGGTGTGAGGTAGCGCGGGAGTGTTTGAAGTGACTCTCCTCACTTGGGGTTTTTTTTTGGAGAATTTTTTTTATTACCCGATAAGAGTCTCACATTAACACAGCACCTTAACGCCAATAACGGCCCACCACTAATATATATATATATATACATATATATATATATATATATGTATATTAGCCCCATTATTATATTAGCAATTAGCCCCACCCATTCATACTAAAGTAAGAGTTTTTCAGCCTGACCTGCTTTTTGAATGAAACACAATATAGGGCAACCAATCAAAGCTGAGCTCATTTACATGTATCAGTTATAAATGCAAAGTCAGAAAAACAAGCTGTTTAATTCTAAGGAACAGAAGTTGGAAAATGGGTATGTAAAATGAATTATGACTGCTCATGGTGTCTTAAGCCTCACACACGTCAAAAGATCACCTAGGAGAAAGTAATATAAATAAATACAAACTAGCAGCTTATATGCTCTTTAAACCCTACAAATTGGACTAAATTCATTCAGCTCGAATGTATAACACAGAGAATGGGAAGAATAATGAGAAACTGAATATAATCCAGCAAGAGGATATCACATTTATATAGATAGGAAATGAATTGGAATAATAATGTTCCGAGCATGTCTGAGAAGATCTCATGATCATTATAAACACTTGAAAGTAGCACTCAGAACTTGATGATCTGAAACTTTGGCGTACTTCAGCTGTTCTTCTATTTGTACTAAGCTTGTGTGATGGAACAGTATTCTGCAAGTTTATGACACAAATGGAGAAAAAGAAAAGATTGGCATGTTCTGTGTTAAGTAAGCCCTGATCTCAAGCTTTTGCATTTAAAACATTCATTTTCTATAATATTTGTTCTGCTGGTTATCTGTGTGGATTCTGTTTTGACTCATCTAAGTGATGAATCTAGTGTGCTGAGCGAAATTTGCGAATCTTAGGAGAGGAAAGAAAAGATAATGAGAAAAAAGTGTCCTGTGTTATACAGGAGTAGTCCTCTAAACTGGAGACTGTTTTTTGATGAGATGAATAAGAGCGTTTCAGCAGTAAGTCAGTGTGTTTGTCTCGAGGGTGACACAGTAGCAAATCAAGGACATGAAGGACGTGGTGAAATGAATAGAGACGAAAGAAGTGGTCTATCCTAGTCATGTGGGTCTGATTTATATGGAGTGAGGGTTCTCATTGACAAGTGTTATCTTTCAGCCTAAAGTGCAGCACTAGACCGAGCTGCTGACTGTTAAATCCACAGAACATGTGACAGACGCATAGCTGGCATGACTGTAAATCCATAGAGCTTGCCAAACCAACTTTTGCATGGTGGTGTGCAGGCCTTTACCCTCAGTGTCTCCACATAATTCAAATGCCAGAGAAAGGGTTGTGTTTCAGCCAGTGTAGATTGTGTAGCGTGAAAGATCATATCAGTGCAGTGCATGTACGGCCTTAATTATGACTGGGTGTGAACTTGCCCAGGTCACCTTCAGCACTGTCATAAAATCTTTCCATCCTGGAGAATTCCATAGTGGTTTTAAACTCTCTCCGTAAGTCAGTTGATGGAATTTGAAGGTCATCCAGAGTAGTTTGATAATCCATTGTATAGAAACGTACAGAGTTCTTTCCAGCGGTAGCGCTAGAAACCTTGGATTATGTCTCAAAAAACAAAACCCTTCATTTTCTATGCAAAATAGGTACCTTCAGGAATTTTTCACTTCACAGTTCAGATCTGTACTCGGGTTCAGTTCAGTTTGTGTCATGGCTAAGCATTATCCTTTTTTCCTCTTTTACAAAATTGTTGTTGCCATCCATATGCACCACTTCAGCAGTGTTTCTTACATTATCATTTCACTTCAGCAACAGCCTTTTTCAGCACATAGACCAATTCCAAACCTATTGCACTCATATGTACTGCAGAAATCGGTCATGCTTGAAGAATTAGTTACACATTTGTGAGTCATGAAGTGTGTTGTTACTGTACTACCCCTCTCTGTTGCTCCGGATGTCCAGCTATCTACCATATAGCACCTTTCCCAGCTTTAGTTTACCAGTTTTAGTTAGAAAAAATGATACAACACTGAGATAAACAGTATAAGAATAAAAAAGAATGATGTCCTATACAAAAATGAAATGGAATGGAATGATGTCCAATCTGCTTCAAGTTTTCCAGCTTCCAGTTTATGCAGCTTGTATGCACTGCATGTCCTCCAGTGATTGCTTTAATTCTGCCTTTTTATGATGCATGCAGTCGAGAAGTGCTGCTGGTACTCCCTTTGCCTTAAATATAAACTTATATCACGATGCAATTTATCACAATACTGTATTGTCATAACGCTCACCTGTAGTGTGCATGCAGACACCTCTGTCTGTCATCATATCTTCATAAACTTTATGATTTCCTTATAACAGGGCATTCTGTATTTTATGGAGTGAGCAACTCATCAGGCTGTACATGCATAAGCATGCGGGTGCAGAAGCATGGCAGACCATGAGTAAGGACACGCACTCGACACTGCATAATGTATTCATCATTTTTAGATTCAGATTAAAACATCATATTTGATTTTCAGCCCTACTCTGAATCAACAAGGCCTGACATCTGAATCAGGGCAAGCCACTAGCAGACTGCTGGGGATCTCATAATGAGCCCAGCATTGTGAATCCCATTTATTTGTCAGACTCAGCACTTTTCTCCCCCCCCCGCATGCAGCAGGAGTGGAGCTTGTCAATAGGAAAATTGGTAAGTAATTAGATCCCAGTCCTTGTGCTCTAGAATGAAAAACTGCGATATTCCACCGCTTTCAGCCTGTATACAGCCCGTGAATTTGAGTGCTGTGCTGCTGAGAGGGGAAGAAAGACCTCACAAGCTAGTCATATGGAAGCAAAGAAAATGAAGACTACCAGTTCATTTTACTGGGCTTGACATGATCTTCTCCTCTTTAACAACTTGTTCCTTTTCACTACTCGCAGCTTCAATGTTTTATATTACGTTGGAAAAAAAACTCCCTCATTTTGTAGAAGACTGCATTATGTAACCTTTCACTGCTGAGGATCAAACGTGTCACTCCACAGTCGAACAGCGCTCTGACCGCTAGCCTTGAAGTACTGCTGGAGTAGTGCTATTGGAGAAATCCTTGGACCCCTTTTTCTACTGGCCTACTACACTTTTAACGAAACGATTAGCCAAGTGTTTGCTTATTTCTGCTCATTTTTTATGCACGCCGAGCACCCCATAGCGTGGAACGACGATTCAGGCCTGGAGAAGTTCTCTGAGTGAATGAAGGCAGGGTGAAAAGATAGCATAGAATGTATGTTTGCTCTTCTTTGGCTTTGAAAGGATGCCATGATTTTAGGCTCACATCCCTTACTGTGTGTGAAGTGGTGTAGAAAAATCCTAACTGAAGATTTGCCCAACAGCATAAATGCTATTAGTGGCATGGACAAACTCACAGGGGAGATGTGATGCGCTTATAAAGGCTCTTCTAGCATAGTTCCATCGCATTTCTCTGCCCTGGTGTTGGGATACATCCGCTGAGGATTTCACCAACATTGTATAAACAGTCTCTTTTTGCAGGAATGGAAGAGTTTTATTGTCCATGCGCTTTTAGTGCTATCAGTAGAAAAACTTAGGACTGATACATTTAACTTAGGCAGGGTAAAAGGAATCAACATTTGGAATTGAACAGAATTCAGAATCAAGCTCGGACCAGTCAGCCACAACACTAAAACCACTGAGAGGTGAAATGAACAACCCTGATTATCTTATAACAATGGCACCTGTTTTTGTCAGTTCTTGAAGTTGATGTGTTGGAAGCTGAAAAAATGGATGGGGTGCTCCAAGTATGCAGTTGTTAGTATCTATCAAAAGTGGTAGGACAACTAGTAAACAAGCCGAGTCATGATGAATCATGGGTGCCCAAGGTTCATTGAAACATGTAGGAAGCAATGATTAGAAGAACTTTTGTGGCACACATTGGTGAAATTGTTGTTGTTTAAATCAGAACACACAGGGCATTGCAGCTTGCTGTGTATGGTTCTGTGTAGCCGCAGGTTGGTGTGCATTCAGACCCCTGTCCACTGCCAAAAGAGCCTACAATGGGCATGTAAACATCAGAACTGGAGCACTGAATGATGGAAAAAGGTGTCCTGGTCTGATGAATAATGTCCATGCAGATGGCCAAGTGCATGTTACCTGGGAAGTATATGCTACCCCAATGCACCAGGGAAAAAGGCAAGCCTGCAATGTTCTGCTGGCAAACTGTGGGTCCAGAGATTCATTTGGATGCTTCTGACATGTCGTACCCACCCAGATATTGTTGCAGAGCAAGTACATTCTTTGACAATGATATCCCTTAATGGCAATGCCCCCTGCCACTAGGACATTAACGTCTCCAGACAAAGTCAAAGTCGACTAGTTGCTTGATGACGTCATCACACACGCAACACAGGTTTCCAACATTAACGTTATTGCTCTTTATATGATGTGACTATAATAATTGGTTAAACCAAAGAACACGTGTCAGTGTAAGCCGATCAAAGGCAGAGATTGCATTGTGTACACAAGTACACATGACCAGTCGACTTCAGAGGCACTAATTGAGTAGTCGACTTTTTTGTTAATGCCCTACGTGCTACAAGTTCAAGGTGTGGACTTGGCCTCAATGTTGGGCCAAGGGGGACATACTCAATGCTGTGTTGGTGATTTTAATGTTTCAGCAAATTGGAGTAGATTTGTTTCAAATTAACAATAAAAGACTGAAGACTGTGAAGTATTGGTGATATTGGAAACAAATTCTGATCGACAGATAATTGCTTAAAAATGACCTTTTTGTAAACGATATCTTGCAAAATTTAGCACCACGATACTGCTACTGTACTTTCTTATTGTTCTATGTGAGAGCAGAGGCAAAGCTGGGCTACTGTTATAAATCCCTCGTTTGTGGAAAAATAAAGTTTTGTACATCACATTCTTTACATGTCATTAAATTGGCAATATGACTTTTTAAAATTGTTTTGATTGTTCAAACTTGATGAATCTAAAAACGCATCCATTAATCCGTTAGTGTATCTTATGGGTGAACTACGCAGATTCAGTCTATTGTGGAATTTTTCTGACAACCGAACTAATAATTTGTTTGTGGAACCTCCCACACATTCGTGGAAACTGCAGATATCCTCTGCTTTTTTTTTTTGCTTTTGTGACATTCGGACCTCGTGACAAACGCGAGTGTTTGAATTACAGTACAGTCTATACAGGAGTAACATTGGTATTGACATTCTAGCACTGCGAGAGACAGTTCATTATACGCTGCACAGTACAAAGGGTTTACCTTTAAATTTGGGGGCACATTTAGGGTTTCCACTTTAAAAATAGGTATAGGATTTTTAGGTATTTTTTCTACCACATACTAGCAGTTTTCACTACACAGGGGCACTATTGAAACATAACCCAAAGGTTAAAGGTTTGAGTTCTGTAATTTATATAAATCACAATGAACTCATCCAAATAAAATCCAGTTTGTCTCTGAGATACAGCCATTCAAAAGGATTGACATCTGTAATAAACAGTGACTTCAGTATACTTCCATATAACTGTCATTATATAAGGACTACAGGGCTTGCTTAGTTTACTGCATTAACAGTTTTCTTTGCCAATTCTTGCTCATTATTTCTATAACAGTATTCAGTTTGCAACTTTAGATATTTATGCAGTGTTGCCAAAAAATACAATCAGTTACAAGATATGCTTATTTAAACCTTCAGAGTCTTTCAGTCTGTTTTGGCTTGGCACCCTGCCCAGGGTTAGGCCCTGCCTCGAGCCCATTGACCCTGGGATAGGCACCGGGTACCTGCAACCCTTATGAGGATTGAGTGATTACAGTGAGTGGGTGAGTGAGTCTTTTAGTGATAGACCAGCTAATAAAATAGCATAACAACTTTAGCCATAGCCTGGGCCCCCTGCTATGTACACACACACTGTGTCTAGGGCACCAGGTGCTGGAGAGGGCACCAGGGCAGCTAAATGATCATCATAATAATCCTATAGGAATTCATTATTTTAAATTAAGATTAAGCATAACAACAGCAGCAGTACTGCTATTAGTACTGGTGGTAGTTTTGGTGATAGTAGTAGTACTGGTGGTGGTAGAAGTAGTAGTTGTAGCAATAGTAGTAGTATAGGACCAGTAGTAGTAGTAGCAGTAGTAGTGGTGATGGTGGTGGTAGTAGTAGCAGCAGTTGTAGTAGTCTCAGGGATAGTGTTCATTGAAGTAGTAGGACTAGTGGTGGTGGTAGAAGGGGTAGTAGTAGCAGTAGTAGCAGTAATGTCAGTGGTAATACTAGTAGTAGTTTTAGTGGTAAGGGCGGTGGCATTAGTAGTAGTAGTAGTAGCAGCAGTATTGGTAGTAGTGGTGTTTGTAGAAGTAGTACTAGAAGTAGCAGTAGCAGTGGTAGCATCAGTAGTTGTAGGTGTTAAAGTGTTTGTAGAAGTAGTAGTAGTAGTAGTAGTAGCAGTAGTAGTAGTAGTAGTAGTAGTAGTAGTAGAAGTGGTAGCAGTAGTAGTAGTAATAGAGGCAATGCTAGTAGTAGTAGTGGTAGTGGTGGTAGTAAGAGTAGTAATAGTAGCAGTAGCAGTAGTGGTAGTAGTAGTAGTAGAAGTGGTAGCAGTAGTAGTAGAAATAGAGGCAATGCTAGTAGTAGTAGTAGTGGTAGTGGTGGTAGTAAGAGTAGTAGTAGTAGCAGTAGCAGTAGTGGTAGTAGTAGTAGCAGTAGTAGTAGCAGAAGTGGTAGCAGTAGTAGAAGTAATAGAGGCAATGCTAGTAGTAGTAGTAGTGGTAGTGGTGGTAGTAGTAGTAATAGGGGGCGGTGATAGTAATAGCGGTAGTCAAAGTTGCAGTAGTTGTAATGGTGATAATAATAGTAGTAGTAATTGTAGTAATAGTAGTTGTGGTGGTGGTAGTAATAATGGTTTTATTAGTGGTGGTAGTAGCAGTAATGGTAATAGTAGTAGCAGTGGCAGTAGTGGTGGTGGTGATGGTGGTGGTACTAGTAGTACTAGTAGTAGTAGTAGCAGTAGTCAGAGCAATAGCAATAATAGTTGTGGTAGTGGTGGTGATGGTACTAGTAGTGGTAGTCATAGTTGTAGTAGTTGTAATGGTGGTAATAATAGAAGTAGTAGTTGAATTAGTAGTAGAAATAGCAAAAATCTAGTAGTAGTAGTAGTAGTAGTGGCGGTTATGGTACTAGTAGCGGTAGTCATAGTTGCAGTAATTTGTAATGGTGGTAGTAATAGAAGTAGAAGTTGAATTAGTAGTAGAAATATAAGTAATCTAGTAGTAGTAGTAGTGGTAATGGTAATTGTAGTAGTGATAGCTGTAGTATTGCTAGCAGTAATAGTAGGAGTAATAGTTTTAGTGTTAGTGGTGGTAGCAGTATTGGTATTGAACTTTATTTGTGTGTTTTTATGCTTAGATCACCCACATGATCAGCAGCAGCCCTGGAGATGGCCCAGTGGCTGTGCTCCTGCACAAGGTGGAACAAACCTAAGTAAAGAGTCAGAGTGGTGGAGGAGGTAAAAAATAGTCAAGAATGCTAGTATGACATTTGTACAACAGCATATAAAATAAGTCAATTGTTTTTTTTTTAGTTTATACTTTGACAGAATTAGAAACGCAGGGCATAAGCTCACATTTATAAAAAATAAGTAGTGTCTGGGGGTTCAAATATGCAAGTAGACTGTCTGGAATCTCTCTCTTCAAGATGATTTGTTTAAACTCAGGGCGCTGCACAGAAAGACATTCTCTCAGGAAACATAAACCTATTGAAGAAACATCTCCATCAAAAGCAAAACAGTGTATATTTCTGCTGGCCAGATATAATTCATGGTAACAGACAATAAATCGTGAAGTTTTCTCATTATTGCCTCCCATGCGTATGATCCATTATCGTATCGCAGAAGTTATTCTCTTATCTGTGGAACACTGTGTGTCTTTTGTCTGATCAGTCGAGTTTGAAGATACTGGTCCTTGAAAAAAGAGTTTACTATGCTGAATCTCAAATTTGCTCTAAAAATGCTAAAATATATCCTTTGTCCTGTTGTTTATTTTGCAGTTGTTACATTAACACCTACCAGAATTCTGTGAAGAGTTTTCTTATACTCTTGGTTACTTATGTGGGCTCTCTTCCAGACTTGGCCTCTTCCATGGCTTCTGGTCATGTAGGAGTGTTGTGGGACAAGTGCCCCTTCAGCTTGTATTATAAATACTTCTGTTATATCTTCATGCACTTCATCAAGCCAACGGCTTTAAAGAATGGAAGTGATGCAGGCAGTTGCTTAACTTTAAAATAAGTTGGATGGTGTTTCTTTTTTTGCTCTGTTGGATCTCCATGCCGCTCCAGTGAAAAGTGCACCTCAAATCAGATACATTCCTATTTCCTTGAACACTCGGATGATCACGTACACCAATGATTTTTGCTCTATTTCCAGTGGGAATCCTGTTACATATTGTTAAATTCACTCCATCAAGTCATGCAGACCCAGCTTCTTCTTAGTTGGTTCAGTTTACTCTGTAATGTAATCAACAATTACATTCAACTTCCTCAAGGACTGCCATAAGTTGAGCCTAAAAATTGCTTACCAACCTGGGAATGTTCATATATGACTTGATTTGCTGGTTTTAAAAAAGCCACATTTTTGCCATCGCTTGTCACCAGGAGTGCAGACTTCAAACAGAATCTAATAGAAATGGAATCTAATAAAATAAGTATCTGATAAATGACACGAATATGTAATTGGATTTGGGTGCTCTATTAGACCGTAGCACCTCTATTTCTCCCTGTGCCTACATAAGACCCAAAAACCTGTTCCTTATGCAGTGCATTAAGGACAGACCTCTATACACATTCATGCAAAGGACAGGGCACTCCTTCAGTGGGGCAAGCTCAGCTCATTTATCAGTTGTGCACTCAGAAAGTCCCTTCTTCACTCATGACCTCTAAAGATGGAGATGATGTCCACAGAGAGGACCCAGGGTCACACTGGAGGGACCCTGCTGGCCATTCCAGGCCGCTGCTCTAATACGTGCTGATCCCTGCACATCTCTCACATGTGACTGAAAGGAGAACACAGCAGCCCAAAAACCAGAAGATGTTCACGGATGTCACTACGAGAATCATTTCAAGCTACTGTTCTGGAAAGCTCTTCTGCTCTGATGATCGCCTGTAGCATCGAGCTAGATCCACTAAATCATGAATGCGTATACTTAGCAAACCCTGCAGCATTCCAGGAATCATGTCGCCCGGGCTGTCGCGGTGAGCGAAGTGACAGCACTATGACATGAGGGGAGAAAAAGGAAACTCGTGTTCAGGTCAGAACGATGCTCTTTATCCCACAACAAGCCTTCGTTCAGCCAGTAAATGCTCGGAAAGACTACAGCTTCTACAATGTCCTGAAAAAAAAAAACTTTTCCCAAAAAAAAGCCAAAGGGAGAGGGGTGCCTGGAACTAATGAGAGAGCATGCATGACATTTCCAAACACTTTCAAACCAAGCTCCCTTACAGTGCCTCATGGCAACAGGCTGTGGCTCGCACAGACCAGAGTCACACAAGCTTAGCAGTAATGAAGGCAGACAGATGGGAGAAAGAGGTTCAGGTCAGCGCTGTTCAGGTCGTGCTACATACTTCTCACTCCTGCAAGTGTCGGATCGGGAGTGAATGACTGATCTGATGTGGTTTTGGAGCCCTTAGTTGCTTGATTAGGAAGATGATTATGTTTGCTAGTTTTATTCCTATAAGGTTATTTGGCCTTAAAAAACACAAAGAATAATAAAACATATACACACACACAAATATATATATACAAATATCTATAACTTCAATCTACAGTCCTAAGCAAAAATTTGAGCGGCCATGTCAGATCCTCAACATACAACACACTTCTGCCCACTTAGCATATTGTGAGGGGAAACAGATCAAATGATTTAATTCTTCATTTTTTCCAAGGTGTTAAACCGAGCAAATATATACAAACATTGCACTAAAAGTTGCACAAACTGTTTGTGTTTGTTCTCTGCCAGTCATTGCCACTTATCTTCACTGAACAAAACAACAAAACATTTTTTCAGGGTCGTTGAAACAGTTGCATACAACTTCACTGAATATTTAATTGAATGACCATAACTTGAATTGAATATGCTAAAATACACTAACCTTTACTTGATTTCCATTGCAGACATTGGTTATAAGTGGAAATTGATTTCTGTTATATCTTTTTTTGACAGGTTAAAGCACAGTTACGACTATAGAATCCTTTTCCCTAGAGAAACATATGCATGGAGTTGTAAGCTGTAAGTTTGATATTAGATTTCGCATCCTACAGGTGTTGGAAGCCCAGTCCAGCCCACTAATCGGGTCCATAGACGGCTGGTCATGTGGTCATTGTGTGTGCTGCTAAAATGTACTTGTTGAGACACAATATTATGCTGTAGTTGTGGATGGGGGGGTGGAGTCACTCAGTTTTATTCAAATTTTTATATGGAAATGTGTCTAATATGTAACAACGTGGACAATATTTTCTTGATCGACTTTCTAGATGGAAAAATATTGCTCACAATTGAGAAAGTTTATGTACCTTTATGTATTACATTTGCATATTTTTTTTTTACCTATTTCAAAAATTGTCCCGATGTCAGCCATACAGTAAGAAAGTCAAAACAAAAATGTAATTTGTAAAGGCATCTCTTGTAGTCAAAAGCAAAAATAGGCTACTAAAATTTGGAATCCGCTCTGAACAGAATTACAGTGTTAGCAAAAATAGAAATGATAAATTTTACTGGGGAGAGGGAACACATTCAATTTTTTTATTATTTAACAAGTTCAAAAATATACAAAAAAACTCATTATCCATCCCTAAATAAGATGCACTGAGTTTGCTTGATAAACAGAAGTGAACAGGATCACAAAACTGAATATATTTTGTCCATGCATAATGGGAATTAAATAAATGAAGGAATATTGATAGTGAGTGTATCGAATAATAAAATTAGCAGTAAATGGGTATGCTCTGCGGTGCAAGTAAATAAGTGTCTTTGAAGAGTTTTGAATGTTCTTCACAGGAGAGCTAAACATCATGTGACAATAGCAGGTGCAGCCCAAATCCTTTTAATAGAGAAAACAGCTGACAGACTTAGGAAAGATATGACTTAATTAGATCTGATAAAGGTCATGCTATTACAGTACAACTCACATCACTGATAAAGACAGAACGCATAACTAGTGTTTTGAAATAGGCTTTGAAGGCAAACAAAGAAAAGCTATATATTTGTATTTAATGGTACTTTTTATGCCACTTTTTTCATCATTCTTCTATATCTTTTTATTCTTCTTCTGTATGTCTGACCACTTTGTGTTAAGATGCCAATAATTCACAGTCATCTCTCATCATCAGTTTGATGCAAAAAAGGCATAATTTCAGGTGCAAATCTAATCTGATAATAGGATTAACCAGGCACTATGCAATATAAAATCCCCGTCTGTCATTTTAAATACACTCTCTCTTGCTGTATAACATTTATAGAAATATGCATAGTGAATTGTAATCCTCATTTTTGAAATAAAAGATGTAGTGTTTAAAAGTTTTTAAATAAACCATTCACTCTACAGCCTGAATGGTCCACAGGGGAAAATGTAGCAGCAAAAACACAATACTTGTTTTCAAAGTATTGTTATGCAAACCAGCGCATTTACAGATGTCTCTTCAGTCTATAACGGTTTAGGTCGGCCATCACAATGTGGAAGTGTAGCAATCTAGACTGCTTTTTTAATTAAACAATACAACCAATCAGAGGAGAGGTCATTTACATGCACAGATTAATCACTTCATCAGGTACATATAACTTATTAGCTTCACTTGGTATTAGGTGAACTTTAGTAGTAATTGTAGTGTACAGTTGCACACAGCAGTGCTCACTGTCCACTCTGCATCTTTCATCTTCACTTTGCTGATGTGAAGTTGATGATAGTGAATCTGATGCTGCACAGTTTGTGTTAGTCATCTCCTGTCCTTCATTGGTGGTCAGTTTTTGGTCACAACATGCTGTTGGCTGAAAATTTTGCTTGGTGGTCTATTCTGAGCCCAGTGTCACTGATGCAGCACTGCTGTGTGCGATCCACTGTATGCAACACGAACATACACACACGCACGCACACACGCGCACACACACACACACACACACACACACACACACACACACACACACACACACACACACACACAC
>JBBJLR010000034.1:3061637-3074078 GCA_037577145.1 Brachypetersius gabonensis
GAGAGAGAGAGAGAGAGAGAGAGATAGAGAGAGAGAGAGAGAGAGAGAGAGAGAGAGAGAGAGAGAGAGAGAGAGATAGAGAAAGACACCGGAGGCAAGCAGCTAAGAATAAAACGTGATGCTGGCTTGGCTGACATATTCCCTGCTGGAAGAAGAGACATTTATGTGAAGTCAGCAAGCATTAACCTCACTAAACACCAGGACAACTGTGCCAGAGTGTGGGCATCTGGAACGCTGGCATCATGCACTCGCTACGCTCCAAGCTCTTCGCCTGCCAAAGTTAAAACAGACATCTTTTACCCTCTTAAAAATAACAGGTCCAGAATGTAACCATGAAGGCTTATTGGGAGCAAAGCTATAGAAGAACTACTTTCAATGAAAATTTTACTGGATGTTTGTTTAAAGGCCAGTATAACCTGCATTTGTCTTTGTACTTTTCCCAATTGTTTCTTTCCCTGAAGTCCATTTTAATGTTTGTACAGGCTTGTTTGCTTATTCACCAAAAATAGTCATTCACTTTATAAGTCCGTTTCCCCACCTGTCTTTGCTTCTTAGAATAAAACAGGCTGTTTGTTCTTCCTCTGCTGGTAAGGCTGATAAATGTACTTATTTTGATATTTTGATATAAAACTCAAAATGGACAGTCATCACAAGTGGAGCATTAATGTGTGAAATGAGGTGGATGTAATTAAAGTGTTCATTCTCAACCTGCCTGTTTTGTAGTTTTCTCTTCTTTAAAGAGCTGTAGGGACTGTGGGATATTATTAAATACATTAAAATGTAAATTAAATGTTAACTGGAAACATATTTTCAGTGTTGTAAAACAGATTTTTAAATGGGACCTCAGAGCTAACTGTGCATAGGTTACCTTCTTTTGACCCCATCCACTGGTCCACAGTAATGAAGCCAAACATTAGATGATGTTGGCAAAATTCATTACAATTTGGAAATACAAATTTTGGCTTGAAATGAAACTTTTAGAACATTTACATAGTATTGACATTTTGGATTTTCTACGATTTCAGATTTTCTATGATAATGCAAATTTAGCAGGGATTTGAGTGTAATTTGTAATCACACTTGAGTCCAGATTGGCCTTGTCTGTGTTTTTTCCCTCCTCCACTGAGAAAATTACAGGCTGAATTACCTCCTGCTTTTCACTAAACTCAGGGGTGCTCAGATCATTTTAGTCTCATATACACGTCTCTGAGAATTCCAGGTAGATGCTGCTACTTGCCATAATTAGTTTCCTAGCATGTATCCGTATGAAACAGTTCCCAATTGTGAAATTATGGATGCTTTGGATAAACAATTTGCTTGGTAGGGGTGATAGATCTACATCTTCTTCCTCTCTACATTGGTGGACCACTAGCAGGAGAATAAGAAAAATCTGAAAGAATTAGAAGAGGATAAAAGCAAGTAAGAAAAAGGGAATCCTCCAGATAATTAAAGCTAATGTCAGTTATAGGCATAAAGCTTTATGTTTTAGTTTTCTGTGTCTGTACATCCACACATGCTGCAAACAACTGAATATGTAAAAAATACAACCCTCTAGAATCTCACTCCTACCCGCTGCCATGTGACAGACATCCTCCTGATAAACATATCCCATCCAAATAGGTCCAATGTGTCCCTTAAATCAGTGGTTCCCAACCTTTTTCCTTGAAGCCCCCCTTGCCTGTGTCCAAGACAAGCCAGTCCCTGCCCCCAACCTCAACTCCTACACGCACAGAGGCTCAAAAAGAATAAAGTGATTAATTACAAACTTTTATTTGCAAAAAATAAACCGTGGTTGTAGGTTTTTGTTTATACTCTTACACACACACACACACACACACACACACACACACACCTTACACAAAGAATAATGATAGACTTTCAGAGATGTATCAGCATCTCCTTCAGACAGTTAACAGGGGAAGTCTGTTGATATTCACATGCACATCTTGTCAACACCTGTTATTAATTACAATAATAAATGTCAATAACAATAATCAAGCTATTTATTTTACATTTTTAATGTGTACAAATATAACTTTGGTAACCTGAGTGCAGACGAAATTGTGCGCACCCCCTGCGATCTCTAGCGCCCCCCTAAGGGGGGCCCGGACCCCAGGTTGGGAACCACTGCCTTAAATAATTATTTTTTCAAAGGAGATGTGTAAGGATGAAGAGCCTATTGAACGTTCAGCAACCTCCACATAATATATCACTATAATCACTTTTTTTTACTAGAACCGTAAGTCCTTTATTTTGAGAGTTGGTTTCATCACTGTGCATCAGCGGATGAAGACTTTGTGTGCTAAAGGGCTCGGAATATTTTGACCGAGATAAAAGGTGTTCGAAACCCATCAGCAGATCTACTTCATTTTTTATCAGCACACAGAAGTGCTGTTCAGGCTCAGTAGTACTACTTCAATTATTGTAACTCTCTTAACTCTCTCGATTTTATACAGTACAGTGCACATTAACCCAAGATTACTCACCTTTCTGGAGAAAGGCACGAAGCTTACAGGAATCATCTGTTTGTCTTCAGTGCAGTCTGTCTTTATATATGTGTTTTGACACCACTAACCTTTGAACATGCACCAGTCTTAGTATTTCATTTCTCACTGACTGGTCTGTCTTTTCCTCTCTTGTGCATATAGTGCATTATTCAAAGCTGAATATGACTGAACTCTAAAAAGCACCTTAAACTATCCGTCTTACATGAATCTTGAGTTATATTGGTTTGGGACTGTGCTGCAATTTAAATGTATGGTGAAACTTATAAAATATGCATCCAACAAATGCTAAGTGGAACATCTTTGTAGCACCAAAATGATGTAAAGAAATGCATTTTCTTGAAATAATTGCTTCATACTTCCTTCAGTTCGGTTGTTCCACTGAGCGAATGCACCACAACTTGGTAAATAAAAGCATCCCTCCTGAAATGGAGTAGCAGAGGAGCTATAAATATTCGTCAAGACATATTTAACATATTTCCAGTCCTCCAAATGGCATAACACGCAAGGCTATTTATAGGTGCAGGCAGTGGGACGCTGTCACGCCGCACGTGAGGCTTAAATATTTCTGAACAAAGCTTGCTGGATAATCAGCAGGAGAGAATGAAATGTCAGCAGTGATGAACTGCTCTCGGAATTAATAGGAACTTTAAATATCCACCACTTAGTGCCATTCAAGAAATTATTTAACAAATCACTCTTTAATACAGGGGGCTGATAAAAAGGGAAATAATTAATCTACCAACCTGCGAGTGGATATTGATCAATGACAAAATGTGGTGGTTGAAATTTTAGAAGGCTATTTAGTGGCACATTTGGTGTGAGCAATCATTTCAGCATTCAAACTGGGAATGTAGGAGTAAAGGAATAGTCTTTATGTTACATTTAGTTTGAATTAGAATGGAAAGCTTTTTGAGATGAAAGTGTAGTTCAGATTGAATTAAAACCTGAACTTATTCACTGAAAGACAACTACCATTTATCGAGCACCGCTGGAACATGGTGGAAATTGCAAATGAATCATCCTCTGTTTAAAAAACAATTACAACAGAACATTTGACAATACAAAACAACAGATTTGAAAAAGAGAGGTGGTCTGTTTACTAACCCTTGCTCGGCACATAATGATAGCCTACTTCCTTTGCGCTGAAATAACGACCCTTTATTACCTGCTGCCAGCTGTTAATTAACGGACAGAAGCGTGTTCTCAAATTCAGCTCAGTAAAAGCTAATCATCATTTTCTTCAGCGTTTTGCATAATAAAACACTGTTTGTGAAAGTAGACATTGTGATTGTCCACTTTTTTAATCGTTGCAATAGACTTCTTCATGCAATGGCCTTCCTCCGATGGTGTGGGTTTTAGAATCTTTTTTTTCTGCTGTATATTAGATTTATGTTTATCAGTGCAAATTGATTACAACTCACAGTGACACAAACTTCTGTGCTATTGATTGTGAGATTCCATTACCCCTTCTTTTACTGAGCTACCAATGGCTGCCATTTCCCTGTGAAGAAAACCATAGATCAGTGGTCAGCATCCCGCCTCCTGGAGATTAAGCCTCCAACAAAAGTTAGATTTCAACCGTCGTTTGTTTATTAAAATGGCTCTTTGGCTACAATTACACTTTGCCCATCATTGCATGTCGATGGATCTATTAAGCATTAGGGCTGTGTGGCAGCCAGTGGCAAAGGAAATATTGCGAACATAACAAGAAGAAAAGATATAAATATCAACAAATTCTAAAAACAAATGTCCCACATTTAATAAGACACTAGAAAAAAGTCAATTATCCAAAAGACAATTATTCAACATCAGAAAACTTGACCTACGTAGATAAATAACATTTCAAGACTAAATTTGCAGACCTGAATATTATTGAAAATCTGTGATAGGATTTTTTGCTGCACATGCCAGACGAGTTATGGATATTTGTCAACTAGAACTATTCAGCAAGGAAAGAAATGTATGTACATGCTCCATTTTACATAAATATCATAATTTAAAAACTAATAACATTCAATGCATTGCAATTGCCATGTTTACATTTGCAGAGGATTCATTAACTTCTTTAAAAAAAAGGGGGTTGCCACAAAAATGCTTTTAACCTCTGTGACCCCTCTTGAAAACTCTAAACTCACCAAAGACAGCACAGCAGCACGACAGCACAGTGATCTCCGACTCTTCACAGAGCTAGGGGTGGGCGATATAACCAAAATCTTCTATCACGGTAGAAGCAATTTTCTACCTCGATAACGATATATATCACAATATAGCAATTTGTATCTGGAAACGCATGAATAAAAATTCAAACACAAAGAAACTGTTTTATATAATGGAATTTTATTTAAACTGTAAATTCCAGCATTACTTTAAGTAAAAAAACAACCATACTGCTTTTCACTTGCACTTGGAAACTGCTGCTTATCTATGGATTTTTACAGCTAATGGTCACCAGGGGGCGCACTACCAAGGAAGCACAAGAGTGAGACAGACAGTTCACGGCAGGTTTTGAGAGCAAAACAAACCAAGTGAACCCAAATGCAGTAAGAGAGACACGAGGATTAATGACTGACTTTTCTGGGACAGTAGGCTGGTTATTTTGTAAACGGCCGCGTTACTGCACCTTTACTGACAAACCAAAGTACAACTCTTACAGTTTCACGCACACGAGCCAACAAACACTAGCTAGTTTGATAGACGAAGGACGGGAAGAAAACAAAAACACGAAGTGCCTCGGCACGTAACACTGTGATTTCAGGAAAAGATGCTGGTTATTTTGTTAAGCAGCTGTTACTGTATCCTTACTGCCGTGTTACAGGCAAGCACTTTTAAAAACGAATTAAATGTAGCCATTTAATGTTATTACCTCGTCAAGCGCTGTAAGCTTTGTTTTTTGTTATACTGCTACGGTACTATGACTGCAGTTGTTCTATTTGTGCACTGCACGAATGCTGTTCGTCATGTCAAAGATGTGAGACTTTGGTTGATTGATTGAAAGATTTATTGTGTTTCTCAAATGTTAATAAATGGGATGCCTTGCGTTCCCAAATAGTCATCTCTGTCCCGACAATCTCCTCCGTGGTAGCAGGAACCCTTACATTCGGTAATTAAACATTAAAACACCTGCGGCTTATAGTCGGGTGCGGCTTATATATGGAACAATGTATTTTCCCCCAAATTTAGCTGGTGCGGCTTATATTCAGGTGCGCCTTATAGTCTGGAAATTATGGTACCTAACGTGCAACGTCATGTGATCTCAACCGCGATTAAGACGATAGAACAAAATCTCTATCGGTTGACAAATTTCTACTGGTATGTTGTGTCTACCAGTATATCGCCCACCCCTACACAGAGCAATCAAGAAACATTTTAAAGCATGTCTGAACTTTTGCCAACAACATGATAAAGCCAAGAGCCTTGCTTTAATGTATGCAAACTATAGGCAGTTTAATGGTAAGTTTGTGACTAAGACTAAGTTCAGTATTCAATAGAAATCATGGACAGACTGCTCTTTCTTTTACAGACCCATGTTCTCACTTAACTTTCACTTAACTGTGTTTAAAGAGGTCCTATATAGTCTATTTCTTCATGTCATATGTGAATCCTGCAAACATGTTAACATGGTGCATCTACAGGTACTGGATTCTTTTTTATGCATGTTTTTAATTTGAAATATATTTTTTTTATAAGTGGCCAATAGTTGTGTTCTGAATTCACTCTGCATTTTATGCTGGTATGCATTTAATACCCTTATTCATCAGTATGAGAAATGGGTGCCAGCAGAGAATGTAGCAGTATTTCTCAAGGTGGCAGGATGCTTTGGGTCCTTAAGAGGTTTCAGGATCCTCCAGTATCAATATACATAATGGATGGCTGAAGAAGAAAAAAGACAATCAGATAGCAAAGGGCAAAGAATTTCAGATAAAAAATTACATGCATTTTATTACGCAGTTTTCCACATATGGCCAAATAGCATGATAGTTCTCTTTGGAATAAGGCTAATAGCATAATAAATGGTGCGTGGCAATTTGTTGCTTGATAGGGAATGATGAGAGCTTGTGCTGTAGTGTATACTCCCAGCAGTTCAGTGCCTTACACTCACCATACTGCCGACATGACATTAAATCTGATGTTGCTGCACACTCGTTTTGACCCGTGGTAATCACCGATGGAGAACATAATGAGTAATGAAGGAAGTCGTCCATAGAGAAAACTGAATTACGAGCCTGAAGTTCAACACGACAAAAATGTAAATCACATCCTACATGCCATAGATAGACATATTCACAATTTATTAAATGTTCCGGTAAAGCTAAATAGATTTTTGAACATTTCCAATAACATCTGTACACAGCCAAAAGCTGTTTTTAGAGTAATAAGAACGTGTCATATGAAGATCTTTCAAAACCATACTCCTGAGAGTAATTAAGCTAATATATAAGATAAGATAAGATAGATAAGAAAGAACTTTATTTATCCTGAGGGAAATTCTTTTGTCATCTACATGCTCAATGCAACAAGAAGAATATAGATATACAAGAGGAATATAGATATACAAGGGGAATAAAGATATACAAGGGGAATAAAGGTATACAGTACAAATTAAAAGAACCGAACAGTAGAATACTGCAAATGGAATATAAAATAGCTCTAACAAGTAACAATATAACAATATCAGCTAAGAAAAAATAAAATAAATAACATAACATAACAATTAGTGCAGGTGATTCAGAAAAGTGCCAGTGCACAATGAATAAAATAGAGTAGCAGCATGTGATGGTGGGATGAAACATTCAATAACATACATATGAGTATATTGCACGATTTGTGTTAGAAAGTGACATTAGTGCTAATCCTGAGAAATATACACTTTTCCTGTAATGATGGTATGAATATTGTTTGATGTATAAGGGTTAGGATGATAAGGGTTAGAACAATAACAAATAATGTCATAGAAAATGACTAAGATGACACTTACACAAGACTTTCATATGGACATAAACCTAAAAATAAGAGAATAAAAAAAAAACTATAATATTAAGAGGCCCAATTCCATACCAGTGTTTGGTAAATTCTTACACAAGCACCTCATTCTGCTTTATGAGGGACTGATGAATGATTACCTGAATCTTATTTAATGAAGAAAAGAATAAAAAACACTGCTGTAATCAACACTCTCCTATTACGATGTGACCAGTTGGATGGCAAAACACTGCTAGAAGTATGTCAAAGGTGATTATTGCCATTTTGATTAAATGGGACAAAAAAACTCACTTTATATAAAACTCACTTTAGTTATAATAGGTCTATGGGCTATACAAAACATGTTCATGACGTTCACTCTCACATAAAGAGATATGTGACTTTATTCTTCATAGGCCCTTTCAAAAGGATCCGTTTGGATTGCTCACTTATTGTGATGTCACAATAAGGAAAATTTGCATAGAACAACCCCTCATCTGTCGAGACCCCACCCACTAGATTAGTTGATGCGCCGTTTTGTCTGCTAGTTTTACGAGCATGGATAAGCTAAGCGCTTTGGCTGCAGGCAATGTCAAGTGACACATGTTGTGTTGTTGCTGCAAAGAACAGCACACATCCCTACACTTTCTTCCAGACTAGTGTGTGGCTCCATTTCATTTTTGATGGCCATATTCCAGCAACAATCTGTTTCAAATAAGGAGCTGTGAATAATGAGCTAACTTCAGGGTCATGGGGGGCTCTGTACCTACTGTCTGTGACACGTCAGCGGATGATGGAGATGTAAGTCCAGATGTAAGAAGTACTTTCAAATAATGACTTTTGTGTTTCTAACGCAGTTAAGTATGAAAGCTTGTTCATTTCATTTCATAGGCATGGGATGTGTGGGGCGTGGCCAGCAACAGCTTATTTGCATAAAAGGGACAGAGCCCTGAAACAGCTCGTTTTGAAAGGGACTGGAACTGTCAGTAATAAAGTTGGTTAAATCTCTTTATGTGAAAGTGATTTTATGCAAATAACTTTATGAACATATTCTGTATAGCCCATAGACCTATTATAACTTTTTTTCTTTAAAGTTAGTTTGTCCCCTTTAAGAGTGAACAAGAGATTTGTTTTCTTTAAATTATTCAAGTTCTGTAAATACTGCATAATTTCTCTTATTTAGAAGTTTTGTCATTTCCTTTAAAATTATGCTTTAAAGAACAATATTGTTTTTCAGAAATCAGGAGAAATATTGTCAGCAGTTCTTAAAAACGAAGGCAAAGCTGCTCAGTTCAATACAGTTCAACATGTAGGCTTGTTACAAGTGCCAGTTACTTATTCTTCCTTATACTTGATGAGTTTAGATTATATCAACTGATAAAACCAACTTTTACACTGACACTTGTTGGCATGACCCTTCTCATGTAGGTTTATGTCAGCTGCTGAGAAAGACGTATGAAGGTGCCATGTAGCATAACGAATTCTGCCCCTATTTAAAGTGCTAGCAATTATTAACGGCTTTTTCTTGTGTCTTTGAGGACTTGAAGTGGAATCCTCTGACGTATTCTTTCTTTTTTCTTGTATCGGGGATATATCACATTGTTCAGTCATGTTACGTTGCGCACTAAAAATGTAATGTGGGTCATGTTTTGCAGATGTTGCTCTTGAAAATCTGCTCTGAATGTGTGATTCCCAAAATGTACAGTGTGGCATAAACCCTTGGAAGAATTTTAATTATGCTTTAATAACGCGTCTGATATTAAAGATGAAAAATCTGGAAGGCTAAATGGACACACTTTCTCTTTCATCAATCATTGGGCTGAGGGTGTCATGGGGTTGACCCTGAGACATCATTCTCTGCCTGGCCATAATGAGGTGAACTGGAGCTGCACTGTGCTAAGTAGGCCAAATAAAGTCTATGAAGGCTGAGTCAGTCTTCTAGACCTACCACATTCATGGGAAAATTTGATACTATATGTTGACGAATCTGAGTCTGAATGGTATAAAGGCCTTTCAACTCACCTCCTGTAGTTTTTGCTGTTAATTCTGAGGTGACATTTTTGTTTCCTGAATGAATACCATTTAAAGTAAAGTGAAGTGGCCCCTTATAGTCATGTGTGAACACACCACAGCACAGCACACAACGTGAACTTCTTTCTCTACATTTAAGCCATTCACCAAGTAAAGCAGTAGGCTGCCACCAGGGGCGCCCGGGGAGCAGTGTGTGGGGATGCTACCTTGCTCAGGGGAACCTCAGTGATGACACTAGCAGTTGGGATTCAAACCCATGAGCTTCTGATTTTAGGACCACTAGGGGCCATTTAGTATGATATCCCAGTAGCCAGCTTGCACCCTAAGCTTTTAGCATATAATACTTTAATTATACTGATAGTGACGACCTCTCAGAATATTTTATAGCATATAGCATATTAAATAGTCATTTTACTTCTTGTCCTGAGTAGGGTAGAGTGCAACACATTTAGATTTTTGCAAAAGACTGTTTCAAATATTTGAACAAAATAAATAGTACTTCAATACAATCAACTTACAAATCCCTACATGCTCCTGCCATTCAACTGAAAGTGCTATGAGTGCCTATAAGCATGGTTGATAACACACAGAGGAAATGATGTTTGTTAAAAAAAGTCTGGCAAACTGAAAACAAAACACAATTAATTCAGTCATTACTGCTGCAGGGCACTAATTTCTGCTAGACTTTCAATGCCATGATAACAATGTTGAGTCTTCACTTTCCCAGATTGGGTTTAACGTTAGGTAATCTTAGGTAATCACATCCACTCTCACAATTTTCATTCTGGCAAATTTCTCTCTCCCATTCTCTCTGTTTGTGTGCATATACTTTGGAAAATACTTTAGGCATTTTGTAAAGATATGCATTTCATTACTAAAATCATTCAGCTTTACTATCAGCATAGTTACTTTAGGCCTTCAGGGCCTGAAGTAACTTCTGTAGGATTCTGTTTCTGGTAGGTACAGCAGTACTGAACAACAATGCACATGTTGCAAATTATGCAAAAGCCTCATGCGCTAAAAAATTTCCACCTGTTTGTAGAACTCAGTGGGGCTCTGTTCTCTATTCACACCATGCTAAGGGCTCCTATGGAGAGGAGAGCACAGTACTGAGAGAGAGAGCGTGTGTGTGTTTGTGTGTGTGTCTTTCTGTCTGTGTGTGCAAGGGAGACAGAGAGAGAGAGAGAGAGAGAGAGAGAGAGAGAGAGAGAGAGAGGGAGAGAGAGAGAGGGAGAGAGAGAGAGAGAGATGCAGGTTCAGGCTAAGTGCAGTGAATCATAGCTTAAAGCCTGCTCTGTTCACCCATGCACGCTGATTGAGCCAGCTTACAGGCCTCCCACTGCTGTTCGGCCTCTAGGGGCTACAACAAAATGAAAAGACGTGGTGTTTCCTGTTGGATCAGTTGGTGTGAAAGCCTGTAATTTCTTCATTTTCTGAAGATAAACCTGCCATTTACAAGAGGAGGGAAATTAGATAATGAGTTTTTTTGTTAAAAACAGATATGCAGTGTAAATAAATCATGCACCGTACTTCACTATCCTGTATAACAGACAGTGATTCCTTTTGCACAGTTTCGCAGTTCATCCATTTAAAGGATTGTTAAGAACGTGACAATACTTCCATGATAAAAAAATGCCCAAGTGACCCCACTAAAGCCCACAGAATATTAATCATATTGCCCAATTATTTTTTTTCCCTTGATTCCTTTTGCTTTGCCACGACGCGACTGCTCATTGTTGCAGCTATATTCTCACTGAACTCCATTTGCCCCATTCTCAATGAGCAGCTTCTCTTCCCACTGAGACTGATTCAGAGCGGAGAGTCCACTGCCTGTCACGTTTTTCCCTGATCGCTCGGAAAAGCCCTGGAGTCTTGAGTCTGCTCTGTCTGCTTCCTCCCGCTTCACGTGTGTCCCTAACCTGCCACAACTGATTGCGTTTCATCCGAGGAAGCATGTATTACAGTTCAGTCAGGCTTTGTGGGAGTGCAGATTTGCTAAAGGCAAAAGACAAACCAATTCACATAAATGTATAAATATATGAATGCTAAGGCTCTAAAAATAGATTTGTTTTTCCCCTGCAAAACCCATTCATCTGAGACATGCTCCTTTCAATGAGGGAAGATGCTATTTATAGAGGAGCTTCCCTCCTCACAAGGGAATGCTTCATAAGGGCTGCAGATTATTAAGAGCATATTTACTATTTTCGACAATGCACAGCCCAATAAGACTTAACTGTATATACAATTTTGGTTACTTGCATATATGGAAATATATAAATAGAGGGTCAAGATAAATAGATAGATAGATAGATAGATAGATAGATAGATAGATAGATAGATAGATAGATAGATAGATAGATAGATAAATAGTTACAGTATTTACATATATTTAATGGAATATGTGGTGATTAAATGGGATGTGTGGTTAGTGGTGATGTGGATAATATCCATATCACCACTAACTGAAGGAAAATAAAACAGAATCTCTGTTTTGTTGAAATGGCAAAGCTAACATTACACATTCAGGTCATATACTCAACTCAATGGTAAACAAAGTCTAGCTTATGCAGTATCCACTACTGAGACTCGGACTACTGAGACTTAAGTCGCACGAACAAAGACTTGTGACTTGACTTCAGACTTGCCCTCAACGACTTGAGATTTGTCTCGGACTCGGGTGCTGTGACTCGTGAGTCATAAACTCGTAAACAATATTCATTTCATGGAATTATTTATTTAGATCTTGCACTCTTTACAACTACCCAAAAACCATTCACCTTGCGCCGATGTCCCATTACTTTTGTCCGAGGTGAACGGTTTTCAGCTTATAATGGTTTTATAACGATGGGTCGTTGGAAAGGGGCCCTCATGTTGGTGAGGGCATTTCACAGCACACAGCCCCGCCCCCTGCTTAGCAACAGCCAATTGTAATCACGGGGCGTGG
>JBBJLR010000034.1:3088026-3101756 GCA_037577145.1 Brachypetersius gabonensis
GTAACTGTGTGACTGCTGCACCTTCAGAAAAGTATTACTCAATTTCTCAATAACAAAAACACTACAGGAGGCTAATGTGAAAACTGTCAACCTATGAATTTCTGAACAATTACAGAAATTAATTTGATTAGATTTGAAAAAAAATAAATGTGTGTGAAAGTATTGCAATGCATAAGCTGTATTACCAAACACTTCCTTCAGCTCTGCTTGCAGTTTTCTCTGGACCTTTGGATGAGAGCCTATTAGATGCAGAGCCCAATTCAGGGCAGCAGCTGTGGTGTCGTGGCCCTTCAAGAGGAAATGAAAGGATTCTGAATGCATGTTTTGGCTCATAGGAGAATATTTCTTTCTGTTCCACCTAATTGAAGTGCATCATGGTCTTGTGTTTTCTCCTACCTCGAACATGAAGGTGTCTACTTCCTCCTGAATGTCCTCATGACTCAGCTGACAGCCAGCATCGTCAGTGGTTTTTAACAGCATGTCCAAGAAGGCCCTTCGCTTTCTCAGGCCTTGGTCTGACTCACTGTCTGATCCTTCACTCATATCCTTCGCTCTCTCTTTGATCACCTTCAGTTCACAAGCATAGACTGTGAGATTCTGGGTCAAATTCTGTGTGGTTTATTTTTCATCAGAAGGTTCAGTGTTTTTGCTCAAAGCTATGATTGCATCTGTGCAGACACGATTTGTTGATTTTCTACATGAAAAATAAGTTTTATGATATTTTGCTGACCCGCCAAAAAACTTCAGAGATGTTTCAACCAAAACTCTTATGTTATGCTAGAGGGGCTGTTAGGACCTCAGAACATTCAGGAATATAGTTTGGATTTATCAAAGGGGGGGAATTGCTCAGCCTGGCTATGTGTTACCACGCTATTTACGTTTTTTTGCCAATAATTATTGTTCTTGAGGTCAAGGGCAAATAAAAAAAGATGCCGTCCCAGATGCCCATGCCTAATGATGTCCCTAAAATACACATATTTATAAATTCTAACCTTAAATATGTATAGGTTTAACACTCCTAATGCATCAAATTCCACTATTTTGATATTCCAAGTGAAACATCCTCTGCACCTCTGTTGCATTTTTCTGCTTATTGTTGTACAACATTTTTATTTATTTGCTGCATTTGACATATTGCAACTAATATAAGATATAACTATAAGATATAATAATACATCATAAGTCAATTTGCCATATACGTCTATACAGACCATATTTTATACTTTTTGTGTTAAATCCAGAAAAGAAGCAGTATCTGTGTATTAGAATATATACAGAAGTGTATTCTTAACAAAATATGTTTCATAAACTGAATATACACAATGTCACTTAAAAGTTTGGTGTCACTATGCATTCTTTTGAAAGTTTAGAAGTGATGGAGCTCCAGACTTGATGTTCATCAAAGTATCTTCTTTAGTACTCTTCTTTAATACTTAAAAGTTTGTGTTGGTTAAACACGAACATAAACTTTTAGAGCAAGAGCAGATTTTCCCTCAATTTGAACAGTTTTATTTTTAGTTAATAGTCCATGTTAAAACTTTCTTACAGCAAGGAGTAAAATGCAACTTGTATGGCATTATTTTCAGATTTTGTCCTGAAGTTTAGTTCCAGCTTGAATCTAAAATGCTGCATCAAATCAAATCAAACCCATGAAAGACTTTTGAAGGTATTAATTAGCTGGCAGGTGTGGGTTAGCTTGTTACTGGAACTAGACTCTGCAGGAAGGTAGACCTCCAGAGTCACAGCTGACACATGATCACCGCTGGACACATCATCACTACTTTTCTAAACCATTCCATCCCAGTTTAGTGGTGCACAACACCAGTTCGCTTGGTTTCCCTCTATTATACAACGCTACTAACACTGGTTCACATGTTTCCTCTGAGCCACATGATGCACCACTGTATGCTTTCAAACTAACCACTAACGCAATGACATTAGACAGCTCAATGCAGCTAACTGCCATTTCTGTTGCATCAGGTAACAGATGCTAGAGTTTGAAAGAGGAGATGGAGGGCTATTCTCCCCACCCAGACAGAGGACAGCGAGCTATGGAGCTCTTGTACTCCAATTACAGATGGTTGTGGGATCTCTTGGAATTGTTCTCCTGAAAATGTTAATCTATTGCAATGAAAACATGTTTTTTAATGAAAAAGACAACATATATGCAATATATTACAGCTTTGACTGACAGTGACAATATACCAGACACACATGCACTATCATGTTAGTTCAAATGTTTGCTGTTTTGATCTCAAGGCTGAGAAAGTCACTTACACTTGCAGTGAATGAGTGCAGGATCTTGAGTCTTTTGGCATGTTCTTTACCCTCTCCAAACATGTTATATACCCAGTCAGACCACCACCAAGGTGATCTCTGCCTCCGAGTGATAATGTCACTCATCCTACAAGGATTACAGTTCCAAATACAAAATGTCAGGTGTCTGCTACTGAATGTGAGTCACTTCTCTTTAGAGATTTTGTGTAGAAAATGTTTAATACAAACTTGATGACTAATAAAAGATAAACGGATGTTCAAACTGTCCATTGCAATGTAAAAAGAACCCTAGAACTCTATGAGGGAGCAATTTTATATGGTTTACTGGTGATTTTCAGTCCATGACCTGTCCTTTATCTTGCAAAATATCGTGCCGAACCTGTTTTTTTTTTTGTGTCCTTATGCCCTCTGAAACAATGTACAAAGGTCTCAACAGATTTATATCTCAGATATGTGATAAACCTGCTGTTACTGCAGTTTGGCTTAGTCCTCTGCTGGAATGGCGTAGGACATTTCTATTCACAATATAGCTCCTTATTTGCTAACTTAACCCGTAGAAGCTTTAACCCGTAGAACCCATAGAAGCTTTATAGCTGTCGACAACAACAACAATAAATAATAATGATAATAAAATCTGGCTTGTAGGTCACTGAAACTAAGTCCTTACCATTTGTGTTTAGAAAAGAGGAGATATGTCACAATGATTTGAATCAGAGGAAATGTTTTTGAGTCTTGTTTTGTGGAATACGCCATTTTTTTTTTAACACACTGATACAGAATGTAAATTGAATGTAAATGTAATTCACTAAAAAACATGTAATTAATTGTGCTCTTAACTGAAACACTATTGCAAGGGAACATGTCCATCTATAGACATTTAAATGTAACATATGCTTTTGAAAAAACACAAGAGTTCTGTATGTGATGCCCTTTTAAAACCATTAGTGTTCCCTAAAGCAGCGGCACCAACTCTTTTTCCGCCATGGACCAGTTTCATGTAAAACAATATTTTAGATAGAGTTGTTAATACAACTAAAAGCAAAGTGTGTTTGTTGTTTACTCATTTCTGCTAGCTTGTGGGCTAAAAATTGACCGATGGACTGATACCAGTTTCAGCCTGGCGGTTGAGGACCTCTGCCCTTAAAGACCGTTTTTGTAAGCAAGATGTGAGCATAACAAACATTTGAATGGTATAAACGATCCTTTCTTGATTTAAAGGCTCTTTATGAATGTATTTTTGCTGTACATTCCGTGGGGGTTGTTTAAACTGTAAGTTATTTTATACTCAAGCATCTCAACTCACAAACTATTCTTTCAAGAACCATCTATCCTTTAGGGTATCAAATAAGGTCTTTTATGTCTTCAGTAAATGAACTTTTCTGGTACAATATACTTTGAAGGTTCTGCTCTATCTGTGGTTCAATAGTCTGTTGTTTGATACCAGTGCATGGTGTAATAACCCTCCCTAGTTAATGTGCAGCTCTTTAGATTGATGTAACTTACTTATACACACTTTGGACATATTCAGAGTCAGCATTGCTCTGAGCATAGATCTTCTTGTCCATTGCAGTTTCTGTTGTGAGGCAGAAAATTGGTAAATGGTTAGTTATTGAAAGGTAAGCAATAAAGACGGCATAGGATTTAATAGCTGTTGCCTCTAGGCTGAAGGAAGAAGATGTGAAAGAGAGGGAATATTCTAACCACATATGATGTCCAGAGCACAGAGTGTGATGTAGCTAAAGCAGTTGAATGGCTCTCTGCCTACATGCTTCTGCAGCTTCTGAATCAAAATATCACTCTGTTCGTTCATCACGTCCAAGAAGTCGGAGAGGATGGAGAAGTGGAACGTCGGGGTCAGCATTTTGCGTCGGTTGCGCCACTTGTCTCCTGTGCTGCAGCAAGTGGGAAGCAAATCATGAGATGCAGCTCATGCAGCTTAGATTTGATATATACATTAGATGATCATCGCTTCCTGAGTCGGGGGGGTGGGGGAGGCTTGGTCAAGACAGACGACAGATGAACAGTGACCTGTTGTCCAGCCTAGTAAACGGGAGTCCAGCTGGTAGGAGCTCTTGCTATGGAAGTCATGTGAGCCTTATAAGATTAATTTAATTCAAAGTTTTTTTAATCCCGACCACACTTGTGGGACAGGGTTGTAGACACTGGCCTGACGGCAAACCTGTCTGTACATGAAGTCACTTCTTAAGTAACAATATTGATTCAAATGGTGAAACATGAGGTCACCTGACATTGAACTTTTACCTGGTCAGTAGACCTGTGCCAAGCCAGGGATGTAGAAATCTGTAGGAATAGGATTTGTCAAGATGCCTGGAATTGCTGAGGACAGCCTAAAAGAAAAACAAAGACAATGAGAAACTTGATTTAAACTTCAAGCGCCCAATGACAGATCTAGGCTTAATTAGATAATAATTTTTATGGAAGCTCTGTTTTATTGCAATTTTTGATGTTTTTTAGTCAGGTTTAATCAGTACCTTCAATGGTTCTAGAGACTAAATTTCATGAATATTTTTACTATAAGGTTGTTGTAATACTACTATTGTTTTCATATTAGGGTCACTGATGCACTCAATGAGTGAGAGTGAGAGTTGGCAACCCTGTTATCTACATATACAACAAACAAACAATATATTAATATGCAAAAAGTTATAAGTATAATAACAGACCATGTCAGTCGAGCCGCCAAGTTTGTCTAAAAGTGACAATTCGAAATAAACCCTTGAAGCTACATGAAAATCAGTGCGTGCTGAAATTGTACAAGAAACACCATAAAATGTAATGCAACAAATTTTTGTTGCCTGGAGTAATAAGTCAGTCGTCTAAATGGGTAAGGCCTAAACTCTATTTTAAAGATATGTGCCGCTTTGTATAGAATGAATGTTCAATGTGCATCATGTTGGCAAGAGCTGCAGGGCTGCTGTAATACACACCTCAATGGTCTCTGCGTGATATAAGACAAGGAAGGGGACAGGTCCCACCCAAACCTTGACTAAAGGCCTGTGCCTGTTCTCATCAGTGCCCTCAGTAATCTGTTTGAAAAAGTCTTAAAAAAACACACGAATATAAAGCTCTTCTTTGTCATTCATGATGCATTCAACTCTATTCAAATATCCTCGGTGAGGCAAACAGATGGCCATAATACCTTACCTGCTGCATTGGCTTTGAACTGCAGAGCATTGCCAATGATTGGAAAGGCACCCTCCATTCCTGGAATTGGCCTCATCTCACTCCATTTGTGTATATACCTTTTAAGTGGATGATATGTGATGCATGCCAGCAGAATAAGTAGGATGATTGAAGTTATGCTCCCCAGGGTGTATAATCCAAACAGAATGGCCATTTTGCTGTAATGGAGTTGGCTGCTGCAAGCACGTCTAAAAAAGCAAACGAGTCGCTCTCATGCGAACTTCAGACTTAACTGTTTCAGCTCTTGATAAACATATAAAGGGGCTTATTGGGCCATGGTGGTTTATTTACGGCCTGCAGCTCAATCATTGACAGAGAGTAGACTGTATTGCCATGCAATCCGTGCTTTGATTTGAATGATTGCCGCACATGTGTGTGTGTGTGTGTGTGTGTGTGTGTGTGTGTGTGTGTGTGTGTGTGTGTGTGTGTGTGTGTGTGTGTGTTCTCCACATTCGGTGGCCTTTTCCCAAGTTGTGCTGTGCCCAGTCCATATTATTCCAGTTGCTATGGTGTTTTTAAGAGAAGCTGAGCAGAATGACAATACAGAAATGTGGAGTGTTCACCAAACAGTATTTCACACCAGACCAAGTGTCGTAAAAAGAAGAATATGAGACCATCGAACTGCCCTAAGGAATAAAAAGGAATTTTAAGTGTTCTTGAAGTATAGTTTTGATTTATCATGACAGACCTAAGAGATATAAGAGATTTATATAAATTGCCTTTATCCTTATAGGACATTTTGTAATGTTTCTGTTCTCATTTGTTTTAAAGGTCATACCTAATTAAATGTATTAACCCTAATAATCATGCATGGACACACCAACAATGTGAAATTGTTTCTCTGCATTTAACCCATTCACCAAGTGAAGCAGGGGCTTGCCGCCAGTGAGGGGCGCCCGGGGAGCAGTGTGTGGGGACGGTACCGGCTCAAGGTTACCTCAAGGTTAGCAGTTGGGATTCGTACCCACAACCCTCTGATTGCAGGGCCTAACCACTAGGCCATCCAGTGGCCCTCTACGGCATTCTTTGTGAAACGTGTTGAGTTGTGTAATATATACTGTATACGCAAACGTTTTATGCCATGAAATGCAAAATTTATAAACATAAAAATATCCTACATTTGAAAAAAAACAATGCTTTAATGAAAGTCTATGCCCTTTTATTGCTGATTAACTCAAGCTCACTAAATACTGCGGTCAAATCTACAAACAGGTACGGATCCTTGTTTGTGGAATCTATTCTTAATAAGAAAGTGGCCACAGCTTACTAAGGTGCAGGAACATGACCGTAATGCATGACTACAGCTTAGCAAGCTGCGGAAATGAGATAGCAAAGCTGTGGCGGCAACTTAATGATCACAATTTAATGAACTTGTTCAATTAGTTATCTTTTTTCATACTAATAATAGACGTCATCAGCAGGGCTCTGTAGAGAGAAAACAGTCTCATAACAAACTTTAACACCACTGAGTCACGACTACAGTCCAATTTGTTTTCTGGATAGAATACCAGCAAACAAAGTGCTGGTTTATTGTAAGGAAATCACCACCAATCATATTCAAATAGTACCTAAGATATAACTTAAGGCCTGCTCAGGAACACTCAGGAACTCAACACATGCTTCTATAAGTAAAAAATAATGTTTATTGGGATACATAAACATACATTTTTTACAAACAGACTGATTTGGCATTTAATATGTGCATGTAATACAGATGAACTGATGATCATACAAATGTTCAGTGTGTTAATGTCACCTTCGAACCCATGTGTATTTCTTTTCATATACAAATTGTGTGTAACATCTGAAAACTTGACATGCACCGACACACAGAAGCACCAAAATGAGTTTGCCCTCACACAGGTTTTCCTTGCAGCCCCCCACAATACTGTAAACACACCTTAACTGTCCTATGGCAGTAGCACCTGAAACTTCTTCCTCACTGGTACTGGAAACCGACTCAGTGCCTTCCGAGGACCTGACAAGCATGAAGACACCTTTAACTTCATCATTCACTAAGAAATCACAGAATACCCCAGAATACTTGGCTTTTGTGTGGTTTTTTTTGTCATTGTGTGACATTCCCTAATAAGACACATTCATTAATAACAGGATCTCATAAACAAAGCATTCTCATAAATAATTCCAAAACTGCTTCTCATAATTTAAACCCTGATTGCTGATTATTTACTCTAAAATAATGTAATGTATGTGTTACGTTTATAGAGATACTAATATAGTCCTATGAGCTTCTTACTTGTGCTAATCTGTTAAATATACATTACTCCCATAAAATCATGTTATAGTAGCAGCAGCACTACATTGTCCATATTTAATGGGACAGCAGAGACAGAGTGTACTATATACACATCATATGCACTATATACACACAGTATATATAAATTAGGGCTGGGCACATTAACTCATTATCGCATTATTTACTTAACGCTGACACTTATTTTATGTTAACGCAAATCCTTATTTTGAATGTTTGTTGCTTTTCTGGGCTCATATTATATAGATAAATGTAATGTAACCTGACTATAACACCAACAGAGACTGCTTTCAGATACATGGACTTTCTCCTGGAGTTGGTTCTACTTTGCAGCTTCTATAATAGTTCAGATCCCCATGTTCTGGATTCTGAGGGTAACTTATTTCTCTATAACAAACTAGATAAAACCTGAATGCCCTGCTGTGGCAAATAGCGTTGGTTTCATATTTGATTTGATTACGTTAATGTTTAAATTGGGATTCATAAGAAATATTTTACCTGTAACTGTGTAACTGTGTTACAGGGAACACTGCTGTTACAAAAGCAGCTTTTATTTGCTTAAAGTGTTTATATATACTGGACAACAATTTAAATGTTAAACCTCGATTAATCGCTTTGTTATACGCAAAATGAAATACAAAAGAGAGAAAAAGAGACTCTCCTTTCAGATCAAATTCATAGTAAATGAAATGCTTGATTAGGTTCAAGTTCACTAGTTTTTACATTTTTACATTTTTATACTACAAATCTCTGTAGGTGCACTAATCTGGGTCATTGCCTGGACCACAACAGTTAAGATGCTGCTGCAAACCTAAGTCACCTCATCAATACAGAAAAAAACTGCTCTGAAGGCTATAAAAGATTGTGCCAGCATGTCTTGATTTGGTATGCTTTCCACACTTTTCTCTTTTCATCACTCTGGTACAGGTTAATATTCATCTCATCTGACCGTTAGACTGATCCTGATGTCTACAGACCCTTTAATGTATTTTTCAGCGAAGTGTAACCTGGCCTTTCTATTCTGTTCCTGAGGATTATCAGCGGTTTGCATCTTGTAGCAAACCCTCTCTAAGGTCATGCTGGTATTTAATTCTCTTTATGGTCTTGGCTACACTGATGTCAACATCCAGGAAAATGTTTTTAATCTTATCGACAGCCACAAAGGGGGTTTTCTTCATGGCTGAAAGAATTCTTCAGTCATCAACTACTGTGATCTACCAAGTTATCAACTAGTTTGTTTATCAGTGTGTTCTTGCTTTCCCTGGTTATTGCTTTTGGAATTTGTGGGAGTGTGTCTGTGTAAAATGTGCGTATCACTATTGTTTTATACACTATAAAAACATATTTGGAGAAATTATAAATAATACATTAATTATACCCTGGAATTTTTTGACTACACAACACTCTTACATTATTTTACAGTTGCAACAATTAAAATAGTGATGTTAAGAGCAGTGTGTGTGCATTCTGCAATAGTTCATAAAAGAATAACAACTTTGCATTTTACACACACACACTTCTACAAAACTGCACAAACAGTGAACAGAAAAAAAGGGGAAAGTGGTCTCTAATTTTTTCCATGGCTGTACTCAGATACTTATGCATGTAGGATTATACTTATATCATATTTATCCTAATGTTGCGAGGCAACAAGAACAAAATGTAAATAAAAATGCTAAATTTACAACCAACTTTAGACCATTTGTTAGTACACTTGTTTATGAATTGCCTGTGGACAAATTGAGTAGCCACCAATTTTAACAAATTATGTTTGGTCCACTAAAATGGCCTGACTATGAATGGATGAACATAGTATTCAATTTGAAGCTACACAAATATTTGAAAATATCAGATAATCCATCAGCAAACAAACATTTTTTAGTCACCAGAAGATTTCATTCCTATCTAATTTGAGCCGACAATGTCTGTCTTAAATCAACCTGAATTCGAAATAATTTTCCTGCTTCTCTAAATTGCTAGAAACCTTAAGTGTTCTCATTTCAATTAGTTTCAAAAGTAAACTAAAGCATATAGTTGCTTTAAAGTTGCTTTCTCATCTAATTGTATATTTTCCATCAAAAACAATATCATTAAATAGGATTCATGACTTTATGAATTATGCCATGATTACCATATCTAACTGAATTATGGACAAATGCATTGAACTGAAGTCAGTGATTTACATCCCAGAAATGTACCTATAGATCCGAGCAGAGGTGTATTGCGTCCCTCCCCATTAATGGAGGGAAGGAAGTTTGCGCGTCTGTTTGGGAGTGTGGCACACTCAGAAAAGCCGCTGGCCGTTGAACAGGTAATGCTGAAGCCTGTCACACCCATAGATGTGCCATGACCTGGGATACAGAAACACTTCACTTTTACACACAGTTCAATAAGCCCACATTCATAAAACGCCTTAGAGTTATGGAAACTGATCTAATATGAAAATACAATATATGGACCAAGTTATTGGGATGCCAGATCATTATACCAACAGGGACTTTAATGACATTACATTCAAATACACAGACTTTATTATGGAGTTGCACCCCGTTTGCTATAACAGGTTCCAAGATTTTGGAGTGTTTCTATGGGGATCTGGGCCCATTCATTCTGATGTTGGATGAGAAGGCCTGGCTCACAATCTCTGTTCCAGTTCATCCTAAAGGTGTTGGATGGGGTTGAGCTCATGGCTCTGTGCGGGCCAGTCAAGTTCTTCTCCACCAAACTCATTCAACCATGCCTTGCTTTGTACACTGGGGCACAGTCATGCAGGAATAGAAACGGAATGTCCACAAAGTAGGAAGTGTCCAAAATGTCTTGGTATGTTGAAAAGGAATTGCCCTTCACTAGAAATAAGGAGCCACCTGAATTCAATCATCTGAACTGAATAATTGAGAGGTGCATCCCAGTACTTTTGCCCATATAGTGTATGGTGTTTAATAACATCCTTTAAACCTATGCATTCAATAACTATGCATTCATATTAAATTCCTATCCAATCACACACACACATAAACACACCCTCACCCCGCACACACTCCACACACGCACACACATTCTCACTTTTACACACACAAACACACACATACTCACATACACCCATAAACACAAACACACACACGCACGCACGCACACACGCACACACACACACACACACACATCCCATAGCTCACATTCAGCCACCTGTTCTGGAGAACTCTCCTGCCAGAAGGCCTCTCCCCATCCTCATATTACTGGCAAAGTCCATGGGCGTAAAAGAACTTTTCAGGGGTGTGTCCGACTACAGAGCAAAGCATGACATGCATTACAACAAGCTCTCATGTTTCCATCTGCCATATAAAGCTACTACAGCAGCAGCTGAAATAATAAATATTAATATTTACTCAGAAGAAACAACAAAAAACACGCCTGTTATGAGACTCAGTGGGACTTCAACTCAACGATATCTGCTAACATCACAAGAATCAGATTCTTAACTTTATCATACTACGAGACCATCATTGACCAATTACTATTCTGCCGAGGCTGCAGTGGTTAGAGACACACATTATTAGAGTTTTCTGATGTAATGTGCCTTGCTCAGTACATAACAGCAGAAACACTGATCATAAGTCTAATCTCTTCATTAAAATATTTTTTTGAAAAAACTCTTTTAACATTGACCATTTCCAAACCTGTGGCATAATTACATCTTGGCATTTTTTGCAAGATGCTTGATGCTGGCCTAACAACAGATCAGTGTGTAGTCCAATGCAAACCAAACTGTCATCAAATTATGCACTGTCCTTTTAATTAGAGAATTCAGATCCTTTAAGGTACATTCATTGGTGACAGTGTTAAAATGTACATGTGGCTTGTATAGTTGCCATTAAAAAAAAACTGTTGATAGAATGCAGAGCTTTCGAGCAGCAACACAAAACCTCAGGTCATCAGGCACAGTGATGAACATGAGGGGGATTGAGATTAATAGAGGGATGTGGAGCACAGGAAAGCCAGTTGAAAGTTATTTGTACAGTGATTTTTACAACAGATGCTGTAACTAACTAGCTTTTAAAAAGCCCCTAATGAGCAAGTCCAAGCCCCTAATGAGCAAGTCCAGATAGCAGAAAATCTCTCAAACAGCATGTGGAATCAACCTTGACAGGAATCAAGACTCAAAAGGAGAACCCATCTGTCCCGAAAAGCTAAATATAGAATAAACAAACGAGAACTATGAGATTTATGATAAAAAAAATATGAGGTTAAACTTTGGGCTGGGGAGGTTTAATCAGAGAAAAGCCAGATGAGATGAACCATGAAGATTAGCAATATGCTGTAATTATTCAATCTGGTGCAGTAGTAACAGTAATAAATATATGCATGGTGTGTAGATACATGAACATTGTAGGACAAATGTTCAGTAAAGTGAAGGGCTGCGGCTATCCATCATATCAGTTATTGAGTAATCTACGGACTTTGACAATAATTCAAGTCTTTACTTTTTAAAAGCTTTATTAAAGGCCACATAATACGAAAGGGCTTAATTCATCAAAACCATGATAAGTCTTTCCAAGATACTGTAGTGGAAAAGAAAAAATGAATCACTCTCCAATGAAAAACAATTCAGTGTAATTTGGCGAAGGCTAATGTACGTCCCAGAAACAGCACTTCATCTTTTGCTAACGCAGAATATGCCATCGCTGTTATAGGAGAATGCTGACCACCAATTCTCCTTTGTCAGATAACAGATATCAACACTGGAATGCACCGTGCTGAGTAATTGAGGCGATAGAGAGGGCAATCCTAACCAATTCCTGGACTGGGGATTTTACTCACAATATAGGGGATGATGGGGCTAAGTCCTGGAATGTCATGTTTTGCAGTTTCATTTTGAATGCCATGTGAGAAAGTTTGGGAAAAGTTTAATACTCCTTTGAGCCAAGCACTGATCTAAGCATTACAAGAACTTGCCACAGCTGTACATATACTTTTAATGGGATTAATGCATCTTTACTTTATTACTAACCTGAGCATCACCACTGTGATCTTGCTGATCTCTGCTTTTTATGGAAAATTAAAAAGAACCAGCAAAACGAATTGAAGTGTAATTTCCAGATGTAAATCACCTAGCATCACTACCTGACCTTGATTTTTAGGGAGAACTGATGGACGGATAGGTGTCTGGACACTTTTGGACTTGTGAGCGCAGTCATGGTAGGATTCTTACTCTGAATGAGTGTGTGGTATTGGGTCGGGACAGGGACTCTAGCAGCATAGTGGGCTCTCTCAGGGGTGGCAGGCTGGACAGTGTGTCGACGGCGCCGGCTGCTCCACCTCTCATGATCCTTCCTCTGAGTGGCTAAACATCAGCTATAAGTGAGCTCAATCTATCCATGCAATTCTTTTGATATACATTCGACTATACATTTAGATTCGATTGCTGGTCAAAAAATGGAAATGGTGTGCTAACAGTGATAAAAAAGTTAGATGGTACAATGCCTGTCACCGTGACTTCACAAACATTCACAACAGTTTAATATTTAGGTAGAACAAAGCATTCAGAACAATCACTATATATTCATTCAGCAATGTTACACTGCTGGACAAAGTAGATACATTTAAGTGGTGATACAGGAATGGTTGGGTAGAATACATAAATGAATATGTAATAAACTTAGTACTTATAAACTAAGTATGCAATTACTTTTAAATAGTAAAGCAAAATGTCAGTAATAACATCCCTGGATCCCTGATCCAGCCAAAGTGGCCTGATGCATTACCTGGGCATGTCTGGGAGCAGGGGCGCTACAGTCTTGCTCTGTAGCTTCATTGTGGATGAGAGGAAGTCTGTGGTTCTGGGCTGCACTCACAGGTGAACAGAGCAGGTCCTCAGCCACAGTGGTTCTGCAGCACACAGGACGACACACACACACACACACACACACACACACACACACACACACACACACACACACACACACACACACACACACAC
>JBBJLR010000034.1:3103843-3123652 GCA_037577145.1 Brachypetersius gabonensis
CACACACACACACACACACACACACACACACACACACACACACACACACACACACACACACACACACACACTCACCAATTAGCAGTAGCATGTTTACTCATGCCTAATATGCCTGCAGATGCTCCGAGCGAGCTCTGTGATTGTTCCAAGTGACGACAAGGTTAAAAGTGTTACAATTAATAGGGTGCAATGCTGCTTTAGGGACCAATTTAACAAGCTGCTTTTCATAGGAGTCTGTGCTTCAAACGACGGCCTCTGTCTGTGATTAGCAGGACCCCGCAAGACCTTCAACGCCGTAAAACCTGGTGCTGTCACATTATTCTGAAACGGTTGCACCAGGCATAACATTTGCAGCACTACAAGGAGGTGGAACACAGAAGCAGCTGTATGTATTTTATGCTGGCAGAGAACAGGGGGTTAAAAAAAATACACAGAACTGTCATTCCTTAAGCCCGAGTGCACACGTCTAGGTGCTTGAAAGTATGTTACAAATTCTCAGCAAATAATCTTATACTTTGAGCTCATCTACAGCGAGGAGCAGAAGAAGAGATGAGCAAGAGCCGATGAGAGTATAAAAACACTACTGATGTTCGTAAGCTTTGGAGCAGAGGCTACAGGGCAATGAGGAGAGCATGGTTGCTTGAACGGATTAATAAAAAACAGATTTTTCTCCTTTGTACAGAACAATAACTACCAAGAGTGTTTCAGGCTGACATGTGGTAAACATTCCTTGCTTTCTTTTACATGAGAAAATAAGATGTTAACATTAGGCAAGGTTTGTTGTTGATCTAGGTGAAAAAATCTCGCAGTGTGTGAGTGATGTCTGTGATCACTCCTGTTGTATGCTGTAGGGTATAACCAACAGGACACAATGAATCTTGTGTAGTGAGAGTAATTCTAAGGTTTTGAAAGTCTTGTAGTCTCCAGTAGGTATGTCTTAATGCTTCCTGATATACGTATAGACTTTGGCTCTGTCCCCTTTAATTCATTCAAATCTGTGAGCACTTACGGTATAAGCATGTCTATGTTGCTCAAAGTAAAACGTATCATCATGTGGAACTGGATCATTTGGTGTGCTACTGTGCTTTCCAACACAATTTAAAGGACACACAATGCCTCCTGTATGGATAAGAAAACTGCAAAAGTTTCCGAATGAAATTCAGACCACCGGGACCTGAACAGTTTCATCAAAATAACAGCAAAACGTGTCTGATGTACATATTCCTATTCATATGTTTGCTTGCTCAGGCCTATCCAGGCCTAATCTGGATTCATGACTTACAGTCTGGTCCCTCGTAGGACCTGAGTGCTTTGGGTTGGGATATTATGGCGCATCCTGGTTCTGCCGCCCAGCCTGGGGAACATCCACTGGACTGCAGGTTTGTGCGAGAGTGCCGTTGTCCCTCTTTGCCCCTGGGTCTTTGAACACATCAATATTTTGGCTCCATCGTCTGAGTCATACCTTCAGTGGAGTCAACACAAAGCAGGCCCCTTTTCAGCAAAACTGAACTTTTCATAATAGCAGACAAAATAGCTCTAAGGTCTGACTTGCCTCGCATCCTCTACAGATGCTATCATAGTGCTCTTGGCTAAACAACAGATAGCAAAGTATCACATTCACCACCAATTATGCACATCACAGCACTCAGTGTTGGCAGTTTTGTAGCGGTCGAGGAGGCCTGCAGCAGTGGCCGCTGGAGAAGATGTTATTATGTAGCAGCATTTGGCAGTGTAGCAGGAAGGGCTGCAATGATTTTTTGGGGTTTTTGCAGGGATCAGACAAAGCTTTCCGGAATCCGGCAGACTTACAGAGACCTTTCGCCAAATCCCTGCTGTCTCTGTTGCAGAGGCTTTGCCTGGATTGTCATAACGCCGTTTAAATTAATCTTCAAGACACTTGAGTCCTAATCAAACACAAAATGAGAGCAATTCCTTTTTTAACAGCAGAACTTAGCATTTTGTGATTATGTTCATGAAGGTTTTCTTGTAAGCCGTACCTGAACATTATTGTTGTTGGCCCACAGGAACATACTCCTGCTATTAGGTCCTCGGCTAGGGGAGACGTGATGACTCCTCGATGGGAGGCGACATGAAGGTTCACCCAAACTTTGGCTGGAGCTCTCCACTGTCCTTCTCTGTGTCAGTCCGTCTAATGCGCAAAACAGTATTTTGAGGTCGAGGGAAAACTTTTAACAAAAAAAAATCTGGAGCACAAGAGAGTTCAAACAGGGTGCATACGGCAACACTCTAATCACCTTAATTATATAGTTAATACATTTTATTATATGAAATATAAAAATCTCCATTTCCATTCTGCTCATGGGATGGCAACTAGAAGGCCTGTAAAAAGGAGTTAATAATGGTTTGGCCCTAATCTTGATATACAATGTTACTGCCCCTGTGCATTTTTATGTTAGATATAAAAAATCTTCACATGTACTCAAACACACTCGTAACATCCATTATCATATAGAAGTACCGGTGGCTTAGTGTGAACAGTGCCGTCAGTTTAAGTTACAGACCCACCAGAGTGCTGCTTCTCCCAGTGTTTGTGTAAGAGCTCTTTCAGTAGTCCCACTACTTTCCGCCATGCGTCATCAAAAAGCTCGTCAGCCACTGCGTCTCGCAAGCAGGCTTTAGGGGACACTGGGGGTACCCCGTCCCAGGAGTCAGCCGCTGAGGCCTTCCTCTGATCCACCCCCTCATTCTCCCTGTGGTGGAGAGAATGACGCAAGAGAGCCATATTGTCAAAATACTCCCACACACACTTCAGAGGCGCCCTGTAATGATCAGGCACTCGCAATTAACAGCCCTGATTGTGCAATCACATCTTAAAAGAAAAAGCGTCACTTCCCTGTGATTGTCATCAACGATTCCCCATTGAAGAAGCAAATGCACTAATTTTCCACTAATATAGCTAATAAGCACAAACATGTTTGGCATCTAAACTGTCCTGCTTTTGTTTTGCACTAGAGACTGATATAAAAAATAATTAAAAATTAAATAATTAAAAATTTGAATGAATTTTGTTCATTTCGCAGACTCAGTCTCGGCTGACTGCTTATTTATTTAGAGAAAGAGAAAAATGAGATACTATAGAAAGTCTGATTTTATTACTTTAACCACATTGTGGTTAGTGCAATCCTTCTATTGCCTATTGTTATTTATACAAAACATTGCTGTAATAAAAACAGACTGTATTTATGCTAGGTTTAGAATAGGAAAGAATAAGTAATCTGATTTGAATTACACAGAATTTCATTAAATGAAATGTAATTAAATGTACACTTGTTTGCAACAAATAATGGTGGCCTACGTTTCTTTGCCGTCGTAAGCAAGGAACTCCTCTATCCTGCCCTCTGCCTCATAGACCTCCTCCACTTGCTGGATATGAGACAAAGAGAGCTCCGAAAGAGGCAGCTCATTGCACGCAGGCTGATCAGACCAGGGGCCTGGAGCAAGTCTGTGGCCCTCCACACACAGCCTGCAGGAATAGAAAAAGAGGGGCAAGGTGGCGCAGAGAGAAAGATGAGAGAGAGAGAATTCTCATCATAGCTGGGCCAGACTGATAAATGCACCACTTATGGGCATTTTTAGTGCCGTGTCATGCCATTACTCCATATAGCAGTGCATATTTTAAACCGAATGCGGAGGCCTTGTGCTAGAAGGTTGGTAGGTAGGTAAACAGACAAAATAAAACTATGATTTACAGCACACATTCCATGGATGAATGCAGTCTGGTGTAGAGGAAGAAAAAGAAGAAAAAGAGAGCCCTGAAACCAATCAAAAGCACCAATTCATTCATCAAGAGACAAGGCACTGAAAAAAAGTACCTTGAAAGAAAAGACTGGCCATTAAAGTAAACAATCTGTTCAAAAGTTTCCCTGTCTGAGTTATATGCACTTAAATAATGAACAATAATTAAAAAAAAACATGCAATAAAAGAGTACCTTAGGGCTCACATTGGAGATTTATGGCAAATAATCACATTATGCCAAAGGCCATGTGTATTTTGAAGGCCTGTCACTTCTTTCCCAGTGGTTTCTCATGAAGTGAACTGGCATTAGGTACCATTAAACAGTAGCTCTCTCTCTTAACACGCATTATAAGATACAGCAGTGGATCAGTAGACATGAATGTGTGACTTTCATGCAAGATTCTAAGTTTTGTTGTAATTTGTTGTATGTACAAGCATTCAAATTAGAGACAACTATCATTGACATTACAATAAAATATATACTAAGCACATTTTGACATTAGACAATAAAATGTTACGTTACATGAGGCTGTAAGTGAAATGACAGAGCATGGTAGCAATATAAAGTGTCACCATTGGTAAAGTGGGGTACTGCAATACAGAGAATGCTTCACCAATTTATAGAATAAGTACTAAAGTGACAGTGACAGGGAGAGATCACTGATAAACAAACCATGTATAACTTAGCAATGCTGCACTTTAGTGTGTGAACAGTCTTATAGTACCGAGGTAGAGGTTGTTGCTGAACTGTGTACTGTATGTGCAGAGAGTTCTGAGTCTCTTACTGGAGGGCAGTGTCAGTGCTGGGTGACTAAAATTCTGAGCAGTTTTTACCACCCTTTACAGAGCTTTCTTGTACTGAGTGGGGCAGCTGCCATACCAGAATGTGGACAGACTCCACAGCACACCTGTAGAAACGGGCGAGGACTGTGGTGGACATCTGGACTTTCGTCATAAGCCTGAGGAAGTAAATGTGTTGGTGAGTCTTTTTAATGGTAGCTGCTATGTGTCCACTTGAGGTTAAAACTGAGAGTGTTCCCAAGGAATCTGAAGCTGTTGATGCTCTCTACTGCATCTCCTCTGATGGAGGCATGAACTGCATCCTGTTTCTTGAAATCAATGACCAGCTCCTTAGTTTTGCTGACATTAAGGGACAGGTTGTCCCAGTTGTTTTGCTTTTGTTCTGTCACAAGTAATCTCTCATAAATTTTAGTTGTTACGGAAAGAAACACCCCCTTAAAATATTCACAATTTGGTTCTTTCGCAGACACATAAAAATAGTGCAACATACTCAGACATGTTACTGGTAGACCCAAGCTAATTGGCTTCCACCTTTGATCAAATGTAATCATTTTGGTTAGTCCAGCAAAAAACAGCATTTCAGTGTTTGTTAATGCAACAGGGATAATGCCAGGGATAAAGTTAAATAAAAATAAATAAATAAATACAAAAATTGAAGACTTTATCAAACCCTAGGAGCATATACTTTAATTATATTAAAGTATATAATTAAGAAAGGGAAAGTGTGATACTATTGGGACCATCACTGGATCAGGTCGTCCTGCCAAACTGGACGAAAGAGTGAGAAGGAAACTGGTCAGAGAAGCTACCAAGAGGCTCATGTGAACTTTGAGGCAGTTACAGGAATTAATGACAAAGAACGGTAACAGTCATTGCTAGCATGTGACAGCAATATCACACATACTCCACAGGTGTGACTGTTATGGGAGGGTTGCAAGAAAAAGGCGGCTCCTCAAGAAAGGCCACGTTCAGTTGAAAAAGGTGTTATGGTCAGACGAGAAAACGTGGACCCCAAATGGTACATCTGGCGGAAAACCAATATAGGTCAGCATCCAAAGAACACCATACCTACAGTAAAGCATGGTGGTGGTAGCATCCTGTTGAGGGGGAATTGCTCTGCATCAGGAACTAGAACACTTGCCAAGATAGAAAAGAAAAGAGATGGGCCAAAATATGATCAAATTATTGAGGATAACCTGCTGCTCTCTTCCAGAAAGTTGTCAATGGGAATAATGTTCATATTTCAACATGACAATAATCCAAAACACACAGCAAACTTTACCACATAATGCGTAACAGAGACAAAAGTGAATGTCCCTGAGTGGTGTAGTCGTCTGTGGAATGAAATATTGCAGTCCACCAAATGGTTATCCTTAAATTTGACTGAGCTTCAACAGTTTTTAAAGAAGAAAGCACAAATATTGCACAGTCTAGATGTGCCAAGTTGGCAGAGAAGCATCCCAACAGACTCAAGGCAGCAATTAAAGGAGGGCAGTGCCACAAAGTACTGACAGAGGTGAGTGATCCTTTGTCGATCTCAGTCATTCTGTAACTAACTAAAACTATCATATCTTTCACCTGGATGCATTGAGTAAACTAGTTTTTGTGTGTTTTTCTTCATTTCAGGCTGCAAAGCAACACAATATGAATTTTTAAGAGGTAGATCCTAGAGGAAGACCACCATAGCATAGTAGTGCAAGAAGCCTGTGAAAAACTCCCCAAGTACCAGGCGTGACGGAAACGGGCACCTCATGTTTTTTAATCTGGCCATTTGCAGCTCTGAAGCACGTGCCTCCCTCAGCCATCTGTCTTATCTGTCTGCCGCTGGCCCCATGCCTGCCAGTGCTAGTCATCACAGCTCTGCGCTGCCAGACTCTACCACCCAGCCAGCTTTCACCCTCATTCATACACTGCAAAGTCACTGCTCCACTGTAGCACCACACTGGAATGTAGCACTAATCAGTTCTCTTTCAAGCATTCGTTCGGTATCTCACATATGGGTACGCCTCCCCTCGCATATCCCTCAGAAGCACTTTATCACTACACCAGCCATGATTGGCTGGCCACGCCTGGCACACCAGGGCCAGCCCCCCTATATTAACAGCTGCCCGTGCCCACTGGCGTCATTCAATTATCTCTTCTTGCTCAGAAAGCAACTCTGATACTGCTAAGGTTCCTGCTTACTGTCCACAGAGCTGAGCTCACCACTCGCTCGCCGGGCACGAGTTCCTTGCCAGCGGTATCCAAAAGATAGGCTAAAAAGTTGTCCCCAAACAACTATCTTAATCAGTGGTTACCAAGAGCCAAACTCGGTAGTTTCCAAACTAGAGTTAGCTGGACAAGCTAGTTAACTGCAAAGCTATTTGGTCCTAGCTGCGAAGCTTTCTATTAAAAAGAAAAATCAATGGCTTCTCCCACGAGGGAGCAAAGGCCTGGCCGGGTGTGCTCGTGTGGGAATGCGATATCTGAAAGGGATACACACCCATGCTGCAACGAGTGTTGGGGCTGAAACATGCCCAGGAGGCTCTAGCTCCCCAACTGAACTTGCCTGCCGATGAAAAGTCTTCGTCGTCGATTAGCTCGCCATGCTAGCCCAGTTGAGCATAACCCTGTGTTGCCTGAGCTCACATACCAGGTAGCCAGTCTCAGGAAGCCTCTGTCACTGCAAACTTGGACTGGGGTGAGCAGATGGATGAAATAGCTCCACTGATAGCCTCCGACTCCTTGCTACCGAGCTGCGAGATGCTCGATGCAGAGCTAGATTCCCTCGACGCTTCAGACGACATCATCTCGTTCGACGACATGGATGATCTGTTCCTGCTGTCGCCGCAGGCAGTGATGCCTGCAACCCCACACGACCTAAGCACTGTGGGTGCTAGGGGGCGATGAAGGGGGTTCCCCAGCAATCGGCACGAGCCTACACGACATGTTCAAAAGCGCAGTCAAAAAGCTGAATATTCCATGGTCCAACACTCCGTCTGAGAAGTCCGGTTCCCAGTATGAAGGCAAGCGTTTACCACGGGCGAAAAGCGTGGAGAAGCAGTTGCTCCCCTTATTCCCCGAATGCCTGGAAGAGGCTACTCGCACCTGGTCGAAGCCGTACTCCTCCAAGAGTCCGGTCCAGGGGGTGCCACACTGGATTGTGTAGACATGGAGGAGAATGGGCTGTCCAAACTACCCCCAGTGGAGCCACTGGTAGCACACCACCTCCACCTTCGCCAGAAAACCCTATCAACCTCGTCTGCACCAAGCTTTCCATCGAAGACGGAAGGGTTCCAGTCCTCTATGACAGACAAGGCATACCGTTCCTTGGCCCTCGTGTGTGAGCTTTCAATGCCTCATCTATGCTAATGGCATATCAGGCCGAGCTCCAGGACGAGATGTCGAGCACACCTGACCAAGATGTGGGACAAGATGTGCGTGGTGACTGACTTATGTCTCCGTGTCTCCGCCTACATCACTGTTCCGTGCAAGCCACCCCCGCTCCAACTCCGCGGCCATCCTTCGCGCAGGCAGTATTCCATCCTACGCCAAGCTACAGGATTCCAAAGCGGCCCACGACACAGCCTAGACCCCCAGTCCAACCTAAGACTGAGAGCGGAGGCACGTGCATTCAGCAGATTGGTTTACCATTCTGGACCTCGCAGATGCGTACTATCATATTCAGATTTACCCTCCACACAGGAAATTCCTCAGATTTGCCTTTCAGGGGGTAATCTACAAAAAGGCAAAATCCCCTAGTTTTGCCTTTTGGCCTGGCACTATGTCCTCACACATTTGTAAAATGCGCAGATGCTGCGATAGGACCGCTCCTATCGAAATCAGAACAGGTGGCAAACGCACACAACGAATGCGTGATAACGCATTTATCACTGCTGGGGTTCAAGTTCAACTTAAAGAAAAGTGTCTTGCTTCCCTCTCAGTCAGTAAACTTTATCGGTCTGTCACTGGATTCCGCCGCAATGAAAGCGCGCTTATCTCATGACAGAACGGAAACAATGCGAGCATCGCTCTCGCTGTTTTGCCAGGGAAATTATGTGACATTAAAGGACTGTCACAGACTCCTGAGCCTGATGGCTTCAGTTCTAGTTGCTGTTCCCTTGGGCAGGCTACATATGAGGGTTTCCAACGCTGGGTATCGAAACTCAGGCTGGACTCACGTATTCACGCTCGCCGCAAAATCTTAGTCACTTCAGATTGTGCGCTGATCCTACGTCAATGCAACAGACCAAAAATCCTGACACAGGGCACAACGTTGGCACGATATGTGCCCGGTTTGTAATAACCACAGACGCATCCCGGTGGGGCTGGGGTGCCACACACGAGGGCAGATCGGTGAACGGTCAATGGAAGCCGAGCCTTCGCGCAGTACATATCAATGTTCTGGAGCTAATGGCGGTTTTCCTGGCTTTGACATATTTTCTGCCATATGTGGAAAATACTCATGTGTTATTCAGAACAGACAATACGAATGTGGTAGTCTATATCAACAAACAAGGGGGCTTGCACACAGACTGATACTCTGGAACCATGCCAGCCTTCTTTCACTCAAGGCCACGCATGTGCCTGGGGTGGAAAACAGAGGGGCGGATCTACTCTCCTGGGGTCATCCCCAGTATGGAGAATGGAAACTGCACTCAGAGGTTGCGAAACAGATCTGACAACGCTACGGTCACCCGACAGTGGACCTGTATGCCTCCAGAGAGAACACTGAACGACGCGGAAGCCCCGTTGGGAGTGGACGCACTAGCACATGCATGGCCGCGCGCTCTCCTTTACACATTCCCCCCGTTAGTTCTAATATCCCCAACGCTAGACAGAGTGAGGAACGAAAGTCTAACCGTTATTCTGATAGTGCCGAACTGGCCACAGAAACACTGGTTGGCGGACATAACCCAGATGCTTTATGCACAGCCATGACCTCTCCCGCTGTGGAGAGACTTGCTGTCACAGTCTCAGGGAGAAATATTCCACCCCCATCTGGAGCGGCTGGCTCTCTGGGCCTGGCCCGTGAGGGTTTGCATTTGGCAACACAGGGTTTACCCCAAAATGTTGTGATGACTATTCAAAGCGCTAGAGCTCCCTCCACGCATACATTATATGACGCTAAGTGGCATGTGTTTGAGAACTGGTGTGGTGATACTGATGAAATTCCCTTTCAATTCTCGATAGGCACGGTGTTAATGTTCCTACAGAGTCTACTTGATAAGGGTAAAGCTTTTTCTACGGTAAAGGTTTATCTGGTGGCTATCTCGGCATGCCATGTGGGTGTTGAAGGCAAAACAATAAAACAACATCCTCTTGTCTGTCGGTTTATGCGAGGTGTGCGACACTTACGCCCTGTGTCAAAGCCCTTGTCACCGGTGTGGGACATGCCTTTGGTATTGGACGCTTTGTTAGAGTGTTGGTGATCTGCACGCATTGTCAGTGCATCCATCATGTTTGTGGTTTGGTGCGGGGGATTCCAAGGTCTCGTTGTGCCCAAACCCGGTATATATTCCTAAGGTTATGGACACATCCTATTCGTACCTTCCCTTGGACCTTTCTGCCTTTCACCCACCGCCATTTGCGTCTGAGGAGCAACAGCGGCTACATTCACTGTGTCCTGTGTGCGCGCTGAGAGCATATAGTACCAGGACCACATCATTCAGAAAGGCTGATCAGTTATTTGTTTCATGGTATGGACCTCACAAAGGGAAGCCGATTACTAAGCAACGTCTTTCCCACTGGATAGAGGAAGCGATTGCTTTGGCTTATTTGGCTAAAGGACTTGAATCCCCAGTTGGCTTGCGTGCGCAGTCCACTTGGGGAGTGGCCACTTCGTGGGCGTTGTTTAAAGAGGTATCGCTGCAAGAGGTTTGTAAGGCCGCTTCGTGGTCCTCCCCAACAACGTTCATGAGGTTTTACAGACTCGACGTTACTGCGCCTCATATGGCTCATGTGGTTTTGAGTGTGAACTCATCGAGGGCGCAGAGCACCCAGACATGATGAAATGGTCACATATCATAGAGGTTGACTTGTCCGGCAATACAAGAGCAAACATATCCCATATGTGAGATACCGAACGAATGCTTGAAAGAGAACTTAAGGTTACAACCGTAACCCCGGTTCTCTGATAGCATGAGTGAGGTATTTCACCGGACCGCCCATTTAACATATTGGGGAACATATAACAATAAATTTGATTTTTGCAAAAGAGATAACACAGAGTGTATTAAACAAATAGAAATCATACATTAAAAATGTTTAAGATAGATCATGTGTAGATCATGTGTTAACTTCAAAATAAAAAATACACATTTTAACCAAGAGTTTTCAGACTTTTGCATATGAATGTAGGTGAACTTTGTAGGTGTACCATTGAGGTCTACCATTATTACCCAATCTGTTGCTGCCTAATTTGTTAGCCATCCTCGAGTGATCAGTGTAAAGGGATTCTCAACCAGATATTATTCAGGTAGTGATTCATTCTCAGCATGGCAGTGACAACAGCTTGGTAGAATGGTAGCATTTGTTAGGCTGATGTAAGCGTATCAGGAAAATCAGCATTACTGTTTTAAACACCTCTCAATATCACTCATTTAAAACAATCTACACTTGCTGCTGAAATATTTCAGAGCAGGTGCTTACCCACTGTGATCGTCTCTCTTGTCCAGGCAGGGAGGTGACAGAGCTGCCCTAGCACTAGATGCTCCTCTGTGGATGTACTGCACCCCGTCCTGCTTTGGAGGCTCCAGCTGATTCCCTAAAATTCTGAGGCAGGAGCAAATGCAGTTTGTGAAACGATATCATCACCATGTCATGTTTTCCCTCACACCCTTTCCAAAGATTTCAGTTAAGGTCAAAAAGAAGTCAGTCAAATAAAGACATGGTCTGCTGAGTTTGGTATGATGGGTATGGTGGGTTTGCACCTGAGGTGAGGAGAGTGTGTGTTCCATTCTTCACACTCCTTCTGCAGAGCCTCAGATTTACTGCTCAGCTTCCCTTCATATAGAAGTTCATCCAGTGCACTGAAGATCTGTCTTACATGCTGAGTGTTTGCCCGGTCAAATTCCTGAAAACAAACCACGCCACACCATCACCCTATGAACAGATGGTGCTGTGGAAACACCAGAATTCATTATGCCCTTCAAATTCTAAGACCAAGATCAGTAGTAGCCAACATTGTCAATGATAGCTTTGTAAGGAGAACAAATCCAATTTTTGATCTAGGTTTAACAACTATGTCAAACACAGAGTAATATTATCTTTATATGCTTTATATGTTTCAGAAAAGGTATTTTATTTCATTTTAAAGGCACTTAAAGGCATGATTTGTTTAGTTACACAACATACCGGTCATTCATTCTAGAAATGTTTCTAGTCTAAATGTACTTTCATTAGTTTAGAAACTGGTAATTACTGACTTGTAATCTTTGTTAGCAAGGTTAGCCTCATAGCTCCAGCTCTTAAATAAAGAAGGGAAATTCTGACCTCTTCGTTAATTAGCTGCATCTGGGCGATTTGGAAAACTGTGTAAATTAAACTCATTCTGTAATCGTTAATGACCTGCTGGAAAGTCCACATACATTGCATATTTGCTTTATGGTAATGCAATATAATTTATAGTAGTCTATGGATGTGGAGCCGAACAATTAACATAAAGCTTAATGAGTTAATATCTGAGGCAGAAAGGGCCCATATGTCTCTCTAACTTACAAATGAGGTTTATAGCTGTTACACAATTATTTGTAGCAATGAGTGAGTAATCATTCTTAAAATTAATTACTAAATAATAGTTAATGGGATTAAGCTTTATTGTCATGAAGCACTCTATTATCCTGGATCACCTCAGGATAATAATTATTGGCCTTTAAGGTCTACTGTTGATGGCTTTTCCTAGTCCCTGATAAACTGAAGCACCCTCGTTAACTAACAATTGTATGTTGGGTGACCACTTGGCACTTCACAGAGCTTTCTACTCACTTTCCTGCTTTATTCATTCTACACCAATAACTTTACAGATTTCTGATTAATCAATCTGAGATATAAACTACATCAGCCAAATTGTTCTGAAACTTACCAATGAGGAAGTTTTTAGAGGCATTAAACACATTTGGTTCCTCTCACCACCACTGTGGCTCAGTATGTTTCTTTAGAATGGCACATTATATTCATTCATTCATTCATTCATTTTCTATAACCACTTATTCCTTACTAAGGTCGTGGGTACCTGTAGCCTATCTCCCTATCCCAGGACCAATGGACGCGATCACCCAGACATTTCATTCTAAATATCCCTAAATCACCTTTTTCACATCTTAACAACTTAATCGTGGAAAAAACAGCAGAATTTCCCAATAACTAATAACTAATACGTTCATTTATATCTACCTGATATATAAACATATCAAAACATTTTACTGCCAATAACATAATACTGTGGTAATACAGTGTCCTTGATCTCCAGTGAGACAGAGACACGTGTAAGGATTGGGTCAGTGTTTGGCACCACCCCGGCTCATCTAGAACAATGATTAATCCACATATCTGAAGTAAGTAACCTAGAGTTGAACACAAAACCTTTTAGAAACGCCTCTGATGTTAACTTAAAGCTCACTCAATACAAAATGGTATTGGCTGAATTTACTGTGGCAGAGAAAACAATCACAAAACACTGGTTTACTCCTGGGATGAATCCAAAGTCTTTTTGGGCCCACAGTCTCACTAACATTCTTAATTTAGAACTCATCATTGCAAGACTGAACAGAGTATGACCAGAAACTGTCTGGAACAACTTATCCAAAATGTTTCCCTGGAGAAGAGATTGTTAATGAATGAACTATAATGTACAATGTACATGTACTGCTATCATTTTTGAAATGCCTGCTGTTTCACTTCTACTTTTCTTTTAACATTTCATAAAAACAAAAAGAAAACCTTTTGGAAACAGATACCAAAAGGAAGGATTCAAGCTTTACATATTTGTAACACATTTGAAACACAATCCTGCGTCCATACTATGATGCTCTAAATATCACATCAAACTGCAGACAGCTCACCCACCAGAATGACCCAGTCACTGCAGTAAATTGGATTCCTCTGCTACCAGAAGGTTCAGGCCCCACACTTTTATCTACAAAGCTTTCATTGGATTTTTACCTTTATACCTCTGCTCCTTTTTCAAAAGATCACCTCAGATCTAACATCTTTGCTCACAATCTTTCCCTATTCCAAGCCTGAGAAGCTAAATACAAAACCATGCCTTTTCTCACAAACCAAATTGTTGGAGAACCATCAATCACTGGATCAACTGTTTGATAAATTGTACTGTTCAGAAGGACACCGCCTTCTGACCTTCCCACCATTTTTCCTATGCAGCAACAACCTGAAGATCTACCAAAATTACACGGGTTATCAACAAGCTGTGCATGTCGAAATGAACTGGCACTTAGAACTTACTACTAAGTTTCTACTGTGAATGATTTTGTAACTACTCTGAGACTAAGATATAATGATGAAATTGAAGAATGAAACGTTTAATCCTCTTTTACACTTTAAAAAGCTCCCATTGCCTTTAATCAAGCTATTGCATTGTGTGGTTTACAGGATCACATATGATGAATAGTTATGAGATATGGTGAGGCAACAGATGGTGTAATAATTCTTACATCGTATCTCCAGGAGTAGATGGAGCTGTGTTCGGTGGAGAAGCCTGTGGCACAACCAGCGCTGCCCGAACAGGAGGTGAGGCGGCTCACTGGGCTAGCGCTGCCAGCAGAGGGCCGAGAACCGAGGGCTGAGACGCTGCCAACACAACAGAGCCAGAGGCATCCCAATTACAGCACTGCTTGACAGGGGACATTTATTTGGGGGATAAAGCACATGCATGACAGCACGGGCCTGATACTGCGCAGCTCGAGCATGAAACACAATATCGCTGCTCCTCTGGTGTAAGGTGAGAGAACTGCACCTCTATGCAGACATGGACAAATTACCTTTGGTCATCCGATAGGCGTCTGTCAACACTTCTGTCGAGTTGGAGAGGAACTGAACAAACGCATCTGTCAGGTTCTTTCAGAAGCTTTTTCCTTGAGCACAAAACAGGGAGACATGCAATAACATATCATTTCTCAGTTTTAATCAGTATTACAACCACACAGCAATTGCTGTAGTTACACACTTGTCACAGTTCAGAGTAGGAATATCACCACATTAGAGTGTACTGTACTGGCTTGGATGAACGAGGAAGAAAATCCAGACTATATTACTTCTGTTTCTAAGAATGTGGAAGAAAAACAGGTTTTTTTGAAACTCAAACCGTCTGCAGCTTGTAAAGGACACAATGTGCTACTCCAAGCTTTCCCTCTTTGTCTGAAACTGCCCCTAATCCAACTGATAATTATGGCATGAATAATTTAGATAAAGTACAAGATCAAAGTGCAATATACAGTCATGCTGGAGTGTCACATTTATCACTATAGTGACATGGGGCTCTCATCAAAGTGGAGGTTTATTCATGATTGCTGACTTCATAAATGCTTATCCCAGTTGATTTCAGTATCATGCTAACAAACCATAAGACTAAGGCACCTTCACAAAGATTACATATCTAATGAAATGTGCATTTCATTACTAAACCTTGAATATTAACAAAGGTCATTAAACCAATCCTTCAACATTTCAGTTTAAGATGCACTCATGTTTTAATATGAATATGACCCGACATTAAACAACAAAAAATGATTTATGTATGCAAAAAAATTAAAATTGGTGGTTATTCATTTTAATTTGTATCAGTAATACTTTATTGGTACTGACATTCCAGCCCCTCGCAACACATAACTGTCAAAGTAAACATTCATTTTTATGAGAACACCTGTTGCTTTTACAGTGTATGAACACTGGGCGGCAATTAGAACAACCAAAAGGTCCAAAAGAACTTTATAGCATTGATTGAACTTACAATCAAATATAAAAAAATGAAAAATTCCTCCTACAGAACTAGTTTGGGCTCTACGGTCAAATTACATGTTTTGCTGACTTTCTAAATGAAGGTACTGCTACAGAAAACAAAACATGAAAAAAGTTACTGTTTATTTGCTAAAAAAATTTATCTACATGCAAACATTTAGTTGTTTGTTTTCCAAAAAATTATACTAATCAAACAAACTGTGCTCTACCTGTAGGAGAAAATGCCATGTTTAAGTTTGCACTTATGTGCACTATGTGCACTTGTGCACTTATTTCCACACAATAAGAAATTTCAAACATATGCATTTGACTGTATATATTTTAAGTGTATGTATGTAAATAACATGTTTAAAATATGAGCGTTCATGGGTGAAACCAGATCTTCACATCATTTCTCTGGTCTTGTTGAATCACGGGGTCAGCAAAATGGCACAAATGTGTCAACAACTTACCCGACAACAATGAGTCCTACACCTCTGCCCATGCGGTCAGACCCTGTCCTGTAGCAGTCTGGGTATACGTGAGTGAGCAGGGCTGCCAAGCTGGCAACAGAAGGAGCACATTCGAAGCTGCCCAAAGCACTGTGCATGGGTACCACTCGCTATTGTGCCCCCGGTAAAGAACCCAGCGAGGAGAGTGCATTTACCGGCAGCCTCCTGACCTGTTCATCCAGATAACCTCCAGAGTCTGGAAGAGGAGGTCTGTTTACCTGTCTGATCTTTCAGCTCCAAAAGGTCAGAGCAAGCCCCAGGGTTAACTCTGGCAGATCAGACACAGAAACTCATTTGCTCCCTCACTACTTCCCTCCCTCCCCGGAATCCCCTCTTTCCTAACCCAACCTTCAGCTCGTTTGTTTTGCTCCATCACTGGAAAGTGCCCCTCCTCAGCCGCGCCTCTCTCCTGAGCCCCGCAGGTGTCTGGTGGAAAGACCTAGTCTCAGAGGATTCATGTACCTTTACGCATCATGCTCATGATTTCCCGCTTGTCTCGGGAGTTTCCCCTCTCCCCTCCCCTCCTGCTTTCATTTTCCATTTGCATCCTTGTCTGCCTCTGCCTCTGACCAACAGAGGTGCACTGGCAAGCACAAAGGGCAGAGAACCTCTTTTAACAGGTTACACATGAAACAGTACACTGGCCTCCATTCACAAGAAGGTGTAGTAATCTAAATATACAGACTCATACATCACCAGAGAGACATGGAAACCTGGATTAGGTATTGAAAATCAAAAGCTGGGAGGAAGGAAGGAAGCATATTCATTAAACACCCCAGAATGAAAACACATCGCTGAGAGTTTATCCTTGAATTTTAATGCCGTGTGTCGGCTTTCTAAAACACCAGGACACAGATAACACAAAGACTAAGTACTCCACCCTCTGGTCAAATAATATCATGCCTCTTAAGTTCCAAAACTGGAATTTTATGGTTAACCGTTTCTATCAACAGCACAATACCACTCCTCCTTTTTTGGTACTGATAGTGATACTAAACCTTTTTTTTGCTCAACTATGCTTCAGAATTGGTTTGTTTTCATCAAAGCCTAAAGGAAACATGCTCAGACTGGTCAAAGGAGCTGCTGTTTTGAGAGAACATTCATTTATCAGTCTCTGATCAAAAGCCAGTGCGACTGAATTTTGAGGCTAGACTTTGGAGGGAAGCACAAGAGCAATTAAAGCGTTTCTGCAGAGAGCAGCAGACCAGAGTTCCTCCTCACTGAAGTGAAACACTGATCTCCAGTCATTGGAAAAAGTGTAGACACTTTGGGGGTGTGTTATGGTCTACAATACACTAAATAGGTGAACAGAATAAGTATCCAATTCTCTGTTTCAACTTTACAGGGTCCTGGAGGTGCCTCTGCCCTGCTAATGTTGGTGTATATAAAATAAATATACACTGTAATACAAGCTGGGCAGTAGGGCTGCACGATATTAGGAAAACATGCGATATGCAATAATGTTGTTGAGTGATGCGATGGCGATATCATATGCGATAAGTGAGTAAAAACTTTATAGTGTTAATGTTTTTCTGCTTTGGATTTGCTGGTAACAGACTCCAGACACTGACTAGTCTTTGCAGAAAAAAAATGAAATGCAATATTTCCATTCAAAAATGTTTTTCTTTTAAAGAATTTACTTAAACAGAGCATTAAATGCCTCCCATAAAACATTTGAACCATTGAACATTGTTAATAATTTCAAATTTTAAATAAATGTAAACATGATTTAAATTATAGTAAGTTCTTAGCCAGAAAAAAATAGCAAAAGGAACAAGAAGATGAAGAAACTGCCCAGTGATTTTTTTGCCCTCTTCTCTTCTCGCCCTGGGTGAAGTGCTTTGGAAAAACACCATTCATCACGGTTCAGTCAATAAATGCGATATGTATATTTTATATGGATATATGGATATTGCACATGTTAATATTGCGATATTAAATTCGGTGTCGGTAAATTTGCGATATATTGTGCAGCCCTACTAGGATTAGGTTTGCCTTCTTGTCTATATATTTATAGGGAAAACACTGAGAAGCCCTTGTTTCCAGTTGCTGCCAATAAACACACATCAATATATTACAGGGGGGTTTTTTTCATTATTTTCAAAGCATCAGTGTGGTGCCATCTCCAGAAGTTGTACATCAAAACAGTTCTTCTCAACCAAATGTGAAAAAAACCCACAGCTCAAGAACTGTGAGACTTAGAAGTGAAAGTTAGATCGATAGGGTCCGACAACAGCTGCACCCAAAACCCGTCACAAAAGATAAGGAGGAAGGCAGAGAAAGGAAAACTAATTAGTGGCTGGCGGCGGTCAAGGGGAACTCTGGCAACTGTTGAAGCTCAGGTTCCCCTGGCAGAGCAAACAGCAAATAATTTCAGGGGCCCGCTCACCAGGTCCTAATGAAACATGCATGAACTGCAAAGACTCGGCCGACCAACTTAGATTCGTTTTTCATCTGCCTGTACCACCACACACAAAGGGACAGTGATTTCACTGGACACATCCTGTATCTTGTACCTCCTTAGCTCCATTTCACACACAGAGCTTTGAAACAGACCAAACAGAACGAACTGGGAGTCACTTAGATCTTAATACATCTGGGACCACATGCCAATCAATCTGAAACAGGTCAATATATCTCCAGGGGCCTCAACTGTTCCCAGGATGGTTTTTATAGGAGATTTGGTACATGAGCAGGAATTGTACAGCAGATCCGACTGATGACACTAGATGTCACTAAAGAAACAGCTGCTGAACAGGTGCACTGTGCAACAATAAATGAGAACAATCAGTTCTTGTCCACTGTTTCTGAGAAACCGATCAACGCCACAATTTAATATAATGCGATGCCAAACACTCCAGATGTTTGGAAAATCACATTAAGAATGCATAAAATGAACAAAGATTGGGGGAATGATAATGATATTTTAAAATGAATATTTATTCATATAAAGGGGAGTCTAAGCACTATATTTGGAGTCTAAGCACTATATCTAGAGGGTTTGCTGAAAAACAGTGTGTTCAGTACCATGTGCTTTAGATCACAAACTTCAGCTCTACAAACTCAAGCTAATCACAATTGTCTACAAAGGAATAACTCACAAACTATACATACATATATATGTATACAGTATATACAAATGTACAACTAAATTGAGTACACAACAAGTTGTATACAGAACATGTCTTTTTCACTTAATCACACAAAAGTAGGCAGTAAACTAATGAATTAATCTACAGAAGCTGTTTAATAATATTTCATAAACGTTCAATAATAAGTCATAGAATGTTCAATAAAACCCACTGAAATACCTTCTAAGGTCTGGCTTACAGTATTACAGTTCACAGTGTTTTAACTATAAAAAAAACATACAATATGAATTACAATACGCAATTAAAACTTCTAAATAAAAATAGCTATGGAACAACTAGTTAATAATAAAAAATATAGTACAGTGTATGATAAGGCCTATTAAAAATCAATGCATTCAAGTTTACATTCTTGACAAATAAGCTCAGTGATCACTTAGCAATATGAATGAAAGCTGTGTTTATAGGGTGGAGGATCCTCCATAAGGGGGTGCCAAGAGCACACAAAAGGAGGAAACTCACACCTGTAGGATCTCAGAGATGTGTGCATGCTTGAGGTTACAAATTTAATGTACAGCTTATCAAAGTTATCACTTGGTTACTTTTTTTTTAAATTATTTATTTATTTATTTATTTATTTAGTAAATCATTTAATTATTATTATTAAGTCAACTGACTGACAAGGCCGGACAGAGCAAACGGAAAAGGAAGGAAGGGG
>JBBJLR010000034.1:3131499-3145305 GCA_037577145.1 Brachypetersius gabonensis
GTGTGTGTGTGTGTGTGTGTGTGTGTGTGTGTGTGTGTGTGTGTGTGTGTGTGTGTGTGTGTGTGTGTGTGAAGAAGAAAGCCTAAATATTTTTAAGGAATTTGTACAGCTGTTCTAGTTAAACACGTCATGACTGATTTGCAGATTTTGCAGCATGCCAGTTAGCATCCGTGTTCTTTCGTCATTCTCAGCAGGAGACCTGGTCTGGCCCCAGCAGAGCTCAGACGTTTGTCCTCCTGGTACAGAGGGGTTTCTGTGAGGTGTATATGTTGTCACTTTTCCCCCGAGGCCCGGGGTAACTTTCCAGCCTGCAGACGTGCATGTCTGCGTCTGAAAATAGCTCAAACCGCAGAAGTTGGGCTCAGGAGCATGGGCTCGCCTCTCACTTTCTCCCCCTCTTTTGCCTCCAGAAACGGGCAGTGGTCTGCCGCTCTAACCCTCAGAGCCACTGAGTCCACCGAGGCTGAAGAGGAGGGAGTGGAAGTGGAGCTGGCCGCCCGGCTGCAAACACATGTCTGACAGTTCCGAGACATAGCCTTCCTCGCTCTTAATGCCTGGTAAGGAGCTCATCCTCTCTGCCTTTCGCGGTGGGACACAGGTGAAGGGGTGCTTTATTTGGCTACAGGCTTGTTGGTAATTGATGTTCTTGTAAAGGAAATCATTTTAATAAAGAGAAGTGCTTTTTATATTTGCCTTTATATTTATCTGTATGAATTCAGTAAACAACTGATTTAAATTAAAAGCAGGTGGAAATTATATATTGCGCGATGAAGTGTGTGTCAGGAGTATATTAGGCCCCCATGGGTTGTTTTGAAACTGAGATTTTGTGGTGGTTATGTTGATTACGTGTTTAATTGTGTGTGTGTGTGTGTGTGTGTGTGTGTGTGTGTGTGTGTCTGTGTGTGTGTGTCTGTGTGTTTTCATCTGATTACATCCCATTCTTGTAAGTATCTACCTACCATCTAGCAGTGTGTTCATAAAGATTCACTCATTTACCCCCTCCCTGTACTCTACACACTTCCTTGTACTGCTAGGGACTCGGTGAAACAAGACTATTTGTAAAATGACACTATTGTTCAAAATATGGACTCTTCTAAAGTTTGAATGAACGCTTAATATTTTGATGTTTTATGTGTGGTATATCATCCACAATATCTCCAGATTATATTTGCTATCTCTGGGAGAGGGCCTAAATAGAATGGTATGATACTCTCCTGGTCAAATGACTTACAAGAAAACAAGTAAAGCTGCTTCCACCACAACATCAACATGTGTAGTGGTATGTTTGTGATTCAGTAGCAGCATTTGTTCTATTTGAAGGAGCTGTTTCTATTTGGACATGTTTTCTAGTCTATTTATACGGTTTAAGTGCAGGGCTCATTCTGACTTGATGAAAAAAGCTTCTAGGCAAAAGTATCTGTGAAAAAAGTTGTAGTTTCTTGTATATAAAAACAGGTGGAAACTATGCATTTATTATCGTTGTTTTTGTGTTTTTTATTATTATTTCCCAAATCAGAACAGTCTGCACAGACACCTATCTGGAAAGGCATTAAAAATGATAAAAATTTATTTATTTTTTTGTCTCAGCCTAGAAGTGAAAATATTTTTGTCTCAGCCTAATTTTGCCAATATAATAAAATGAACAATATGTTTAGTCAAAACCACCTGACAGGTCATGACTGTGTAGTTCCTTGTGGTCGTCTTGGACTGTCCAAAGATAGCTTTGACATCACTGAGGATCAAAGGGTGGGACACAACCCACTTAGTTGATTGCACCAGTAGAGAACCTCTTGATTGCATATCTGATACTGTGTGGGAAACATGGCATCTATATCTGAATGTAGTCAGTCACTTTTAATTCGAGTCCGTGTTAATATGCAGGGAAGGATATTAGGAAAGATATTAAACTGAATAGAAATGATTCGCTTGTTTTCATCATTCATTAAACTGATCATTTTAACATCCAAATTACTGGATGCCTGCATATAACCTCATTAACCTCCACATCGCCATTGTTCAGCAAAGCCAGGAATGTTGTTCCATTCATTCCTGTGCCATTAAAGATGTCAGGCGGGTTTAATTCATGAGAGGGGAACTCATAGCCACCATAAGGATCTCTTACAGGAGACAGTCTGACAGACTCTTGTTCAGCTACTGTTTTTGTGACAAGGGGAGGGTGTCCATGGCTGGGGTATTTTTAACTTTTGTACAATAAAGGAGTGCCTCATGTCTGTTTGCTGAAGCTGGAATTTAATGCCACTGTCAAAGTTGATTCATAATTCAATTTTAGGAAATTCTTAACAGGTTCTTCCTTACCTGCATGTTTTAAAAAGGCGTACGTTGGTGTACATCTGTAAAATGTTATCCAAAAGGTTCATATATTTAGTTTCAGGAGCGTTATGAAGTAGTTGTTGTGTTGTTATTATTGTTGTTGTGTGTTGAAAATTCTTTTGGGTATAATCAAGGCACTGCAAAATAGACTTATACTACTACTACTGCTACAACTAATACTACCAATTACTTTCATTATTTTATTATTATTTTTGTTGTTGTTGTACTAAATAATAAACGGGCTTCACTTAGTCATCAGTGCAGGTATTCTGGCTTGAAAAGTAATTAACACAACCTTAGCCCCATTCAATCTAATACAGGGAGTGAACAGTTATGAAAGGTAACCAGTTAACAGATTTTAACATTTTTCATTATTTATCATTAAAATGAAGGTTAGAAAACACAAAATGTGAAAACACAAAACACAGGCTATCAATAAAGGCAAATAAAAGTAACTTTTAACTAAGTATTTACGTATATAGATTCTATAACACAGGTCAACCGGTCAAAAGCATCAAAAATAAGTTTAGTTTTGTCGTGTTTTTTATGCTGATTTCAAATCTATGTTTAGTTTTTATCGGACATACAGTGTTTGTGATGAAGCTAGTTCTGTACTGCATGATAGTTGGTATAATGATCATATAATAATCATATGCTGAGTGTTTTTGAAGAAACAGTGATAGCTGACTGACTCTGATCATTATATCTATGCCACAGTGTGGCCTGTCTGACTTCACACTGAAAATATTGAAACAGTTCTTGATTGATCCTGCGCTTTAATAAAAAACGCATGCAAGTCTATTGCAGATCTAATATTACACATAATTCAAAAAGTTGGTGTGACTGAAAAACTGAAAGCAGTTCTGAAATCAGCATAAAAAACTGTTTTCAAAAAGTTTGTTGTGGTTTCTGATGATTAAAAAAATAACAAATTTGTTGACCTGGGTAATTAATAAAAAAAAATTGTAATTAATCAGTTTTTTCTCCATTTTTTGTGAGTTGTTTAGATTTCGCTTTTGTGCTCTGTATTTCTCCACAATGGTTTCCACTTCAGGACTGATGGAAGGTTAGTACTAGTTTTGTCTGCTTGGAGACAGTCATGATTAGCTGCGATGGTCAATTATGACTGAGTCATTCTGAGTTGTCTTCGCTGCTGGTGAGAGATAAACGAGTCTCCTGCATGTTCTTCCAATGGCCAGATCTAAGATCTTCTTCAATGTGTTCGCTGAACATTGTTCCGGGTGCTTTTCTCCAAAGGTTAAAGAGCTAATTAACGGTTGACTTTTTTCACCCACGGGACTGCTATTGCCAGCCAGGCCAGCTGGAGGCTGTAAATGTCACTGTATTTAGATATTTGCCAGATTGTATAGAGCAGAAAGTGCTGGCATGCCGACTGTTAAGTGGCAGTATTTATACCTGCTGATCCATGTCTCTGCCCTGACGTACCGGTGGTCTGCTGGTGCATACATTGCATGCATTAACAAGGTTCTACAGCTCATTCCATCTGTACAAACCTCTCAGTCATGCTGAGAGCTCTGCTCCCAGAGCTGAAATAAAGCAACCCCAGTAGTGATAGATCAGTTCACTAATGATGTGTTTTCGAAGTGAATTGTAGATTGTTGAAGGATTCGTGGCTTTCATTCTAGACGTTGTATGTTTTATAAGTATAAACTCGTGGCTCTCACTCACTGCAGACTAAACAAGTGGAGTAGTGGAGTGTACCATAGATGGAACTCTCCAAGCAATAGTCCACTTATTGGAAGCTTTTGGTGAGGTCTGAATAGAGGAAAACTGGTAGATAATGGACTGTGTCCATGACCCACACTCGAACATCTGTTTTGGAAGCTCAGTAACTAAGAGCTGGCTAAACACTCTTTTGTGGATAGGTCTAGTCTTAAATGTAACACCTGCTTCCTGTTTTCAGTATTTTAACTGTTTGCATGCTGTATCCACAGGCTCTGTTTAAAATTTGATTACTACTGCACAGAACACTATTGATTTCTTTATGCCTCTGACATATAGGGCAACAACAATGGATCACCACTGCTGTTATAGGTTAGTGTGTTCATAGCTCCGTAAGTGTGGTTCAGCTGTCCATCCACTGTATTCTTGGGCCGTATTCTGTCTGGTGTCCAGTTAAGGGCAGCATAGGTGATGTTCTGCTCTGTTTGCATGACATACCTAAGTCATTTCCATAATGATGGTTTTGTCCTGTTTGCACCAACCTAGTAGATGTTGGCTGGAGATGGTACTGGGTCACTGTATGTTTGCAGTTTGTGAGGAAGGTATGTTTGTGTCACTGTATGTTTGTGAGGAAGGCTATGGAGATTCTGACATTCTCCGTTGAATAACGGAGTGGACAAGTGTATAGTCACAGCTTAGTCCTTGTGCTGTTCTGGGCCAACTTCCAGATGTTTTGCTTTTGTAAGATGTTAATGGCCTTGCTGAGTCAGCGTGGGATGCCACTGCCTGCTCTTCCAGCATAACTGACCCATTTATTTGCTCTTTAAATTACATTCTTAAAAATAAAGGTGCCACAAAGGGTTCTTTGCATGATGCCATATAAGTATCACATATGGTTCCCTAACAAACCATATTCTCATGAACATTTAAAAGTGTTGAGAACCTTTGCATATTTTTTTCTGAGATTCTTCACATTCCCACATCTCATTTACAGAAATGTTCCCGTTGGAGTATTCTTCAGTCTTTGGTTCTTATGTGGCAGGCAAAGACCTTTTGTGACCCCCCTTAATCTGAAGGGTGAACCAGACTGTTGAGATATATTAAATTCCTGAGTTATATGGTGCGTTTGCGTATAAATCTGGCCCTATTGGACTGCAGTTCACCACTCCATTTTGAAAGGCATTGTATGGCTACTTATTGTTCAGTTTAGCCCACTTTTAGTATTGATTAGTGATTTATGAACATAATGAGGACATGAACTGGTCAGTAATATAATTTATAGTGACATTCTTACTTTCTTTGTGAGGGCTGTAAAAGAGCAAACTGTGAGATAGAACGTAGCTCCTGCAGACTCTTGGATTGCCAAATGAATGGGAATTTGTAGGTTACTCTTAGCCCAGCCCTATTTATAAAGCTCCCTAAAAGAAATCTTATCTGTAAGCGCTGCAATCAGCTTTCGCCATGGCCCTAACTTATCACTGTGTCTTGCCATGCTTTGAATTCCATACCGAAATAAATAACACTATCAGAGCCAAGCCTGAATCTTCTTGGAAGCTCTTAAACTCTGAACTCTCTATGTGTGAGACAGATTGTAGTGCTGAGGGAGGCTCAGTGGCTTGAACTGAAGCTGTTTGAATGTTAAGTGGCCGTCTCTGAGACAAGCTTTCCATGGCATTGGCTCGTCCCACATGGCTCTTCACTGGCACCTGCTCACTCCACCACCGCAGCTTGGCCTCTCAGGCCTCTCCCCATGCTCTTTCCTCATCAGCACACAACTGGGGTCCAGCACTCACATTCACGCCCTCCCAAATGGACATGACTTTATTATTTGCAAAAATTCTCCCATATCACAAGGAGAGGGTTTGAATTCAGTCCCTGTTCTGGCAAGTTGGATCAAGAGACATGTACAGTTACTTAACCCCAGAGGGGGAGGATGCGGGTTGCCAGTCTCTTACCAGAAATGGTCTGCACCACCTTTGGATCTTTAGCTTGTGTCCTACATCCCAATAGCGTATTGATGATCTTAAGCGCTTGAGTTAAAATAGCATCGTGATGAACTTTCAGGCTGTTGTTGAGTTAGCGCACGACACCACTTGTTTTTAGCATTAGGCTTATCTTGCATTACATATTATCAATTCATTTAGAGATTAAAGCACTTTAACTCCCCCAGAATAGTTGGTGCACATACTTGCCCATGTTTGACACAAGAAAGTGAATCGGCATGTGGAACTAGAGCTTTCTACTTTCTATGATTGTATAAAAGAAGTAACTTATTGTCGGATACACTGTGATCATATCTGAGCAAGCTTGAGCACACATTCAGAAAAGAATTTCGATACCTAATGTCTTATTATTAATGTGTAACACTGAAATATGACTGAAGTATTTGGTTCATCGGAATGTTAGTTTGCAGTACAAGCAAAATGAAAAGCGCTTTACTTATTAGATTGGCAACTTCATGCTCAATGTAGTATAATACAGGGTGATGGGATTAACTTTGTATAGCAGTTCCAACAGTTGCTCATTAACTCATGTTCAGTTAAACTGTGTTATCAGATACAACATACATAGATTTTTGATCAAGGTAATAATTTAGATGCATCCTACAGGAACGGAAGGGTGCTTCTAAAACTCAATATTAAACTCATCAATTTAGGTACAAATTAGTGTAAAAATATGGTCTTTGTTCAAAAATCTTCATTCCAGCCTCCGAGCAGTGGCACAACAACTAATGTTCACAGCTTAATATAACTGTGATGCAGATGCTGCCTTTTTAGGACTACACAAGCCTTGTTGTGTCCTCGCAAAAATGTCATTAAAAATAGCTCGGCTGGAAATCCCAGATGAAAAGCAGGAGATTCTTCCTATTTTGGCTAGTATGGAACAACATGGCAAGGATGAGGAGCCGTTTCTTTTAACAGAGAGTGAGAACATAATTTGCATCCAACATTTTACTGCTATAGACTTGATAAGCAAATCTTCTCCGGTCTACCAGGCCAAGGATCCTATTAGCCCATAGCAGCACTAACAGGTAGGGACCATTGAAGAGCATCTGCAAATAATATGACTGTGGCTTGTTAATGTACAACTTGTGCAAACTTTGTTTTTTATTGCCAAGTTCTATAAACGCTGCATAATTTCTCTTGTTTTGGTGTTTTGTCATTTCCTTTATATTATGCTTTAAATAACAATATTTATTTGTAAATTATGAGAAACATTGTCAGTAGTTCATAAAATTCACATTCTGAGTGAAGGCAACGCTGTTCAATTCAATACTTGTACCTACAAAAGGTAAAACCTTTGCAGTGGTCTCTTATTTCCTTATGTATGTCGTTATGAAAGAACTAATCAAATAGTCATTAACGATAACTAAGGAAGTGCAAAGTCCTTAACACCCATTTATTTTCATAAACAAACACTGTGTCGCCTAAAAGTGCAGTAAATGCCCGGTTGGAATTCACATTCTGAGCGAAAGAAATGGAATGGAACATTTACTAACTAGTGTATTATTATTATTATTATTAGTGGTAGTAGTAGTAGTAGTAGTCCAGTAGTAGTAGTAGTAGTAGTAGTAGTAGTAGTAGTAGCATGGAGAATATTTGTTCAGCCTTAAGTTATGAAACGTCAAATCTATGATGCACAAATAGGGATGGGCAATATGGCATTAATGTAATGTGTGAACGTCATGATATATTATCTTGCAATACACTTTCCTGAGTATGTCATTGTTGTCATCAGTAGTTCTATATCTCTTCACAGACATTATAGAAAAGCTAGTAAATATTAACAACCGTTGTATAGTAATAGTGGAAAATGCATAGTAACTGGCTGGATGTCAGCACTTTTGAAAGCTGTTTCATTAATTTATTTTATATTTGATTTATTTATTTGATTATTATCAATTGTTTGGGTTTTTTTGTATTGTTTGTTCTGAAAAAAAAGCTGATTTAATTGGAGTTTCTCGTGCTAATTTAAAAACCATACTACCCGCTCCCTAGGCCATACAGTCCATGTAACTATGTCACATAAATAACCCATTCAGAATTTAGTGTTCTTTTGCATGTCACAAGGATCAGCTCGTTTACATATTATCCAACTAAACCTGTGGTTTAGGCCCATCCATTCACACAGAAATTATAAAGAGTGGTTTCTGTCTCTTAGTTTCAGGGCTTTTTGCAGGAGGTACAGTACAGGGTAGGCAATCAGAATTTATACATTTATATGTATGGAAGCAATTAAATGATCACTTAATGACTGCTACATTATTTCTGCTACATGAAACCACGCAAACATTAAGTCTTTAAATGCTTCCTTTTTTATAAAAACTAAATAACGAAATGTTTTGATTAAGTTAATTTTTAATTCATGTGAAACCCCAGAAATAAGTTTGAAAAGGTATTCTAGTATTTCCCACCCCTATATACTAATTGGCAGCACAATTACAGGCCTTTTAGGGTAATCTACAGTCTGGTCAGTGTACTTTGTTGCGTTGTTGTGTTGTTGTGCTGTTGTGATATTGGCTTGTGTGGGTGCCACCCCGAGGTATTTAGCCACTGCATCAACACTTAGGCAGTTGTCAAGGAGGTGCGAAGCATGGCTTTTATGTTTCTTCCCCTGCCAGGAGGAATTGGGGTTGTGGGGGGTGACGTGAGAATGCCCCCTGTCTTCCCAATATGCTGTTCATTAATCAGACTAAACACAATTTTCTGTCAGCAAGGAGGAGTAATGGTTATCACGAGTGACTTCTTAAAGAGGGATCTTTTTTCATACCATAGCAAACTGAAATGCTGTCTTCTGTGAAAACGTGACCCCCGTTTCTGCCTCACATGGTTTTTCCCAAGATGTTTGGTGGTTAAAAGGAGCCGCGGTCAAGTGGTTTAGGCCTGGTCATGCATGTGTGTTCTCAGGCGGGTGTCCAGCTCCCGTCCCCTCCAGCTGTTCTGTCGCCACTAGTCTGCTCTCTTGCAATCCAACACCATAATCTCTTCTTCATTTAATGCTGACAGGCCATTACAACGTGTGATTTACCCAAGTCCGCCGGAGTCACAGGCAAATGTGTCCCCTGTGTTTTTTACTCCAACTTATGGGCCACACTGGCTGAAGATTTATTTTGGGCTTTGATACTAAGGGCCTCTTTCAGTAGGGAACAGCAAGAGGAAATCTAATTTGACTAGATATGTTATTAAGGTTATTAATAAGAATTAGAACAGTCATGATTACTCGATTAAACTTGTTTTTTTTTTTCAGTTTGCCAATTCTCTCCATGATAATGAATATTTTACATTTTCTTACTGCACTGTCATACAGCAATAAACCGAGGCTTTGTGATTATTCTTTTTCTATCTATATGTTTTTAAATGACTCTCCATAGCTTTTAAATGTTATCTAATCGAACAATTCACTGTCGCTACTCAGATGCTGAGCCCGTGCTCAGAATGGTCAGTGGGTCATGCCGAATACCATTCTGAAGCTGACCTCTCAGGTAAAGCATGCCCTGCTGTTTGTTAGAGAGGCTGGTCATTATGCATGCCGGGCGGCGCTCGTGCCTGTGGTGACACTATGCGTTAGGCATGTGTCCAGCAGAATGCAGACTCAATGGTATCCCCAATCTGGACTGCTCTGCTTACACACTACCATCTGACTCCAGCATTAGGAGCTACATATGGCTGGAGGGTTAGGTAATGTAATAACGTAATGAAATGACTTCCCCTCATAGAGCATCCTAGAAATATTCAGCTCACACCAAAATAAACTGGGTATTTTAGGAAGAGGGTCATAAGAGCTGTTAATCTGTCACAGAAAAGTGATCAATCTAGGTCAAACTGAGCTAGAGGCCAAGTTGTTGAAGTTGGTGGGCTTAGAAGCAAGCGTGAGTGTGTTGTATTATTTTTGAAGCGTTCACACAATTGTTAAGCCGCAATGAACCAAAAGAGGTAATGATGGGTGAGTTCCGGGCTCTGTGTACGTGCGTGCGTGTGTGTGTGTGTGTGTGTGTGTGTGGGTGGGTGCGTGTTTGTGTGTGTATTTTGAAACTGAGCTGCATGTTTCAGAACAGAAATGCGGGGCTTGTATCACCTTTCACACGGGAGCTGTCTCCCCAGGGGGTCGAACAGTCACATGGGCTGAAGACTTGCTGTCCCACACTCAGCAGTCCTGGGACTAAGATACTAATGGAGCACTTTCAGATCAATATCATACAATTAATCTTTCATACAATTTGGAAATCTATATGGCTTTTGCCAGGTTTATTTACTTAGCTGGTTTACAGTAGCATGCTTGCTAATTGCTAATTCTATGGTTTTTGCAGGACTTTGTGACTTCAATACAGCACTGGAAGAAGAGCTCTTCACCATGAATACAGGTATGTAGAAGCCTTCCTGTCTTTCTATTATGTATTTCAGTCACTGAGTGTTTTTTGTTTATTATTTAGTTGATTTCAGCATTTGTAAAAAAAAAAGTACAGAATCGCATTGGTCCTTAAAACTCTCCAAAAGAATTTTATACCCTTCATATGGAGTTGAATTGCAAAATAGAATTCCAGGCAGTTTAAATCAAAATGTTGCTTTAGCTTCCTGTCATATCAAAACTTGGGGATTTCTTTGTTCATTTTTTTTGCCCCATCGATCTTTTCATAGATAATACAGCCACACAACTCACATGAGGATGCCTGTTAATATTACAGTAAAACCACATTACGTTTTACTGTATGGATTTCTGGACTTGAATGTTTTTTGGCAGAATTTAAAATAAAAGTGGTCATTTACCTTTATTTCACATTTTCCACAATAGTCTGATTTTTTTTGTTGCATCTAGAAAATGCATGTTTTAATCCAAATGCAGTGTGTGACACTACTTCATAAAGCAGAAAAGCAGACTTAAAGTGTATGCATGTGACCAGTAGAGCATACATAATGTATATGTATATAAGTAGAGCACATAAATAAGTAGAGTGTTGATTACAGCAGTGTTCATATACTTTTCCTCATTAAATCGGGTGATCACTAATCAGTACCTCATAAAGCAGAATGAGGTGCTTGTGTAGAAATTTAACAGACACTGACATAGAATGGTTGTCATAATCATAGAAAAGCTGATTTAAAAATAAATTGCAGCAGTCTCTTATTTTTTCCAGAGCTTCATGTGGGTGTGTTTTGCTAGAGAAGCTAAATAGAAATAGAATTTTAACTAGAAATATATCTGAGCCTGGTTATAACTGAATAATCAATCAGGTAGTAATTTGCTAGACTATTCCATGAAACTAAGCAAAAGTCCTCATTGCCCCCTTGTGACCAATGCTATACACTTATCTCGCACCTGCACTGGGAGTTGTTTTTGTAACTCAGCCTGTGACTGTGCATTCATCTCTGGGTTCATGGGAAATGCCGTGCAGTGGGAGTTCCTGCCGCTGGGTTAGCTTTTAAAAAATGCTTTTTCAATGGCTGACACTGCCAAAGACTTCAGCATCTCAGCACCCAGCCCTTCCTGAGAGATAGGGCCGGGCCTGTGAGCCAGGAGGGAACCCATCAGACACTGTCTGGCACTGTCAACACCCCACCCTGCCTGTCTGCAAAACACTGCCTGAATGCTCCGCTGTGTGAGGTGCTTTCTAGTGCCAGAAGAGATAAACTCACACTAGCATGCTTGTTCATTCTTTTAAATGGAGGAGATGTTTTCATGTCAGATAAAGATAAAGATGTTAGATATGTAAATAAGGCCATGATTGCTCTTGGGACAATGAGGAATAAGTGTATCCATTTGTCAGTAGGGTAGTGTATTTCAGACTTCTAGCAATCAACCTACCTTATCCGTGTGCATTATCTACGTTATCGCAGCCAGGCCGTGCCGGTGGACAATAACAAGACTTTGAAAAGGAAAGACTTTTGTCTCCTTTTATAGCAATGCCTGTTCCTACATTGCTTCTTGTATTATTGCATTGCTATTTATTGCTGCTGTAATGTAAAGGATAAACAGCTGCAGTAAACCATCAGATTGATGTCTGAGAACTTTATCAGCTACACTCTTAAGGGAAAATTCCACTGATTGCTTAAAGGTTTCCCCTAATTTAGTGCTTGTGGTTTGAATTAAGTCATTCTGAGCGAGGTGATATGAAATAAGAAAATAGAGAAACAAAAACGTTTTTACAGAGATGGTGACAGTATCCAGATGTTTAAAATGCAAATATATTCATTTTATTTACTGTCTAAAATACCAGTGGACCTTCAATTATTCTGTGAGTTTCTATTTATGTGATTAAGTGCTGACAGTGGAAAAAGTGGTCAATCGGATAAAAGTTTTCTTTGGAGGCCATTTTATCCTACAATACCCTTGAACGAATTTTTGAAAAATGTGTTTTAAGTCTAAACCTTGGGCTTAAACTCAGAATTATCATTAAACAACATGCTCATAACCATTTAATGTAGTGATTTCTGGTTCCTGTCATCAGCACTGTGAACAATTCAAAACAGGTTCCTGTAGTGTGGAGCATTCACATCAAACCACATTTGAATAAATATATAATGAAAATATTTAGAAACATCAGTGGAATTCCCTTTTAAAAATGAAGGTGTCTCAGTAGGTCTTTGGCCTGGATTAGTGGTTTTAGGAAAACCATAGTTGTTTGTTTACATTATAGGGAGATTCTTGAAATTTCAAAATACCTCACACTCATCTCATTTAAAAAAAATAAGAAATAAGTTTCTTTAGGTATCAAAGGTGGTTCCTCTGTGACATCTGATAGGTCCAGTGGTACCTTTGTCACCTTTACTGACGACTTTTAAATTGGTATCAGCACAAACATCTCTTAATGCATATGCAGTCAAGCGCTTTGCATGCAGATTTTGGATGATTGGGACATGATGAACATGCTTGTCCAAAGTTTTTTTTGCATGCACTAAGCACCTGTATAAAGCTTGTATATGTGTGCTACCATGCTTCTCACAGACAGCGGAGGACAAGCTCGCAAAAGCAGCACGCTCTCACTAACTCTAACCCCAATGAAGAGAGTGCAGAGTTCCCCAAACTTGTATGGGCTCCCAGGTATTCTTCGCGGATGACTTAGACTCTCACACTTACTGCTCTGCTTCTGTACTAACCTCTAAAAAAGACTCTAAGCTTCTGAGCTTTTCTTGAAGCACTGGTTCACATGGAAATCAAATGTATTGACCCAAATGTAGTCCACCATCAAATACATGAGGATTATACCCACCTATTAGCATGCAGCTACATGCCTAAATCATCATCATGACTATGTTGAGTTGTTGAGCAAGCTCAAATAGATACTAATGCAGTTTCTGACATTTTATGAATAACTGAAAGCCATACAGTGTCAGGCATTTGATTTCCGGCAGAACCGTTGCTTGAACACTGTGATTATTTTAGGAGGCTGGACCACGGCCACATTAGAGCTCTTAAAAGCTAAATAATCTGCTCCTTATCAAAAGGGAATTTCTCACTAACCAGAATAGATAGTAGTAAATAGCTCTGCCGCAGTGTTGTCACCCATAATATCATCACTAAGAAATCTTATATACATATATGTACCTTATAATGTCAGATAAAATTGATCCTGCTTCCTTACATGTGAACAAGATTGTCATTTGTATATAAAGTGGCAGCTTTGAGCAAACACAGAGACAGGCTGTGTTTAATCAATCATCACAATCATCCTTGTTACGGGATTAGCATCACTTATGCCTGTCTTTTACTGGCTTTCTCTCTCTCTCTCTCTCTCTCTCTCTCTCTCTCTCTCTCTCTCTATCTCTCTCTATCTCTCTCTCTCTCTTTTCTCTCCTT